>JADDOH010024618.1:0-219790 GCA_016648135.1 Agrypnia vestita | reverse complement strand
AATTTTCCACTGAATTTAAAATTTTACTTTAACTTACTTTAATAGCGAGTGGAGAGGGTGGAAGGGAATGTGGGACGGGAGTAGAAGGGAAGATATAATGTACAAATTAGTTTGGGTGCGGTAGTGTAGATATTGTTTGTTTTATGTTTCTTATTGTTGCGTTGAAAATGTCAATGTGGTGATAGTTTGTGTTAAATGAATTTGTGGATCTGTACATAAAGGAGTTTTGTTTTGAGTTGGTCTTACAAAATGGGAGATGAAAAGTAGGTGAATGTCTGTTATTGCGAGTTGGGATGTGGTAAGATATTATCATAACTGCATAAGCAAATAGAAATAAACAACGATTACAGCTTCTTCTCGTTTGGGTGTTCTGGGATATTCTGCCGTATTTCTATAACCTTTCTGGCCGATGTTTCGGATCCCACTGCAGGGTCTATCATCAGGACTGATGTCTTGTACAACACATCAGCCTTGAGAATGGATCCTGCAATAGGATCCGAAGCGTCTGCCAGAATGGTCGTAGATACACGGCAGAATATCCTAGAAAACTCAAACCAGAAGATTCTGAATGGCCTTGAAAACCTACGAACATTTGTGAATAATAACTGCGCCCGGAGTATATGCAATTATCATAATATTATTTTCAAACAACCTAATGTCATCACTTATAAAATTTCTGCTATTTAAATATCACTTGTAAACCGCTATCTTAGCTATTCATTGATGAGTCTTGACTTCGCGGTGAGAAAATTTTCCGTTGCATCCAAAACTTTCACTCTAAATGCGCCTAAAAAAGTATAACTTATAAAAAAGCCACAAAAAGTATAACTTATAAAATAAAAAGTATAACTTATTAAATAGTGATATCAGGAGATCCAAAGCAGCAATAATCACTTTATGAAACAGATCGGTCATGGAGTGGTGAAACAGTGCAAGAGAGGAGAAGATAGAAGCATCTTATCGTGACTTTGAACCTCTCATATGATAAAGGAATGAATATTATGATGATCAATATTATTATTAATTTCTTCTGGGTTATTATGGCGTAAATGGCTTTTTAAACCATATTTCAATGGCCTTCATCGCTAAATTAGCTATTGGTGAGACGATCTAACATAAATTTTGAATATGCCAAACCAGCTATGATGATGGTAGAATAATCCATGATGAACTTTACGTAAATTTACATTTATAACGTCAACACGATAGTACTTCCTCTTCACCCATAACAACAGATAAAAATTAGTTTGTAATAAATAAATACAATAAGCTTCAACTGAAAGCCTTAAATATTTCATTCGATTTCTACAGATACGTCAACACGATAGTACTTCCTCTTCACCCATAAAAACAGAATAAAAATCAGTTTTTAATAAATAAATACAATAAGCTTCAACTGAAAGCTTTAAATATTTCATTCGATTTCGACAGATACGTTAACACCATATACATCGTAGATAATCAAAGAGTAACACATTTTATTCATTTTATTTAATTTTTATTTTTTTATAAACGGACCGTCAATATGTCACTATTAACCCTAATAACAAGATGGCCCTAGAGTGACATTAGACTACAAAGTATAAATATTTTATAAAAATTATAATATAAAAAGTACACAATACACTTTTTACGATAAATTTTAATAATGAATAAGGTGTTTATCATAAAATAAAATATAAATAATATTCAAAACAAGATGAAGACTATCGCAAATCAATAAATACAATTTAGGAATGAGTTCCAGATTAACAAGTTTTTGAACAATACACAATACACTTTTTCATGATATATTAATAATAAATAATGCCTTAACGATACAGTAAATTGTTAATAGTATTCAGAACAAAATAAAGACTATCAAAAGTAAATAAATACGATTTAGGAATGGGTTCTAGATTACATGTTCATTTTAAATTGTACTGATGATTACCTAAGTACCTTGAAATTCAACTTTTTATATAATCATGAATTTCTACTCCATTCTGACAGTCCTTACTCCATCTCCATTCATATAAGCTCCTCCTATTCGGAACATACATAACATTCAAAAATTCTATATGTGGATGTTCTTACGATGGAATTGGTGAACGTTGCATTGTGTTGAGTGATCACTACCAGCTCATACAGGCCCTGGGCCATCATATAAAAAGACTCCCATACGTTTTTCAAATACATAGCTTCGTCTCTATGAAATCCATGATTTATCTTAATTAAATAATAATCCCGCAGTGGACAAATCCATTTACTGTGTTCTCAGAACACACATATAAAAATATTACCAAAAACGGTCATCTGGAATTATTAATTTCCGTTAAAAAATGTATTTTCGCACAAGAACGCAGGATAAATAAATTGGCAACCCTGCCAAATACGCTGACGAGCACCGAATGATCTATGGGCAAAACAAATCCTTGCGTCAGTATCCATGTTACGTTTTCGAGTGTCATCGCGTGGGTCCAGTGTTGATTTTTTTGCAAACATAACATTTTTCTAACATTTACTCGTATTAATAATTTATTAATATTAAATAAGCATTGTGTATTAGTGTGTGTATTCGTGTATGAGTGAATTTACCATTACCAGTACCTCAAGATGTGATATAAAACTTATTTTATAGAACACCATTTGCAAACATTTAAAAAAAAGTGCACAGAAAACGACTGTTAACCGCTCAGCCAATTTCCTCGGCTCAAATGAATACCGGAAATATTAAAACATCTTGACTTCAGATATTCCATAAAAGTTTAATTCAAAAATGTAAGTAATAATAGATGAAATTAAAATATGATTTCAATGCTTGGCAGCATTAACTGAAATCTTTATGTTTGTAATCAAATCATTCAAAATATTTTGAATCTTTGTGAAATAACTGTTTTAAGTGAGACAAAATGTTCGCAGGTAAATTAATGGTTACCGTTACTTTGCTGTGCTGGTGTATCGTGGACGGCTATAGAATACTCGGAATTTTTCCGCACATAGCAAAAAGTCACGATTACGTGTTCTATCCACTCTTGCGAGGTTTGGCCGAAAAGGGCCACGAAGTTACAGTGATCTCACATTTTCCGTACGACGACCATCCAAAATCATACAGACACATCAATCTTCGGGGATCTGTACCCATACTGGATGAGGCTTTTACATTTGATACTTTTCGGATTGCGCCGTTGCCTTTTGGAGTTGAAAAGATATTGGTGCTAGTCAAAACACTCTTTGTATTGTCCGATCACGCAAATTCTACCTGTCACGCTTTGTTAGAAAATACTGAAGTACAGAAGCTAAAAGAAGGACAATTCGATTTGGCCATTACTGAAACCTTCAACAGTGATTGTGGGCTTGGTATTATCGACCAATTGAAATTACCTTTTATTGGATACACATCGCATACCTTCATGCCTTGGACGAAAGAAAGTTTAGGACTGTCTGAAAACCCTTCTTATTTACCGACGCAGTTTACAGGATATGGTTCAAACCCAACATTTTTCCAAACTATAAAATCTTTTTTTGTTAGAATGCTCTCAAAAATCGTATACCACCAACTCGCCAAAAATGAACGCGATACTTTGGAAAGACATTATGGGAGAGACTTTAAAAATTTTCAGGACAGATATAAAAATATGAGTATTAATTTGATAACCACATATTTTCCACTATATGGTACATTCGAGTATCCTCCGAATGTTGTTGAAATTGGTGGTATACACATAAATAACCACAAACCACTCCCAAAGGTATGAACATGATTTTTTCCTTGACAGTACTGACTCATAAAAATCAATTGATTTCATTTTAGATAGAGAAATTAACTTCAGTTTTTAATTTTAACGTAAATATATTTTAATGATACATTTTAATCGAAATAATAATAAATTTCGTTTATCCACATGAAATCATAAATTTACTTAACTGGTCACAAATAATTCAGTTAAAATAGATAAAAGTTTTGATAAGTATGATTGTGGAATCACACTTATCACAACTTTTATCATTTTCTTTCAAACGATTCGAAAATTCTAAAAAAACATTATTATTAAATATCTCAAATGCTTTTTTAATAAAAATTAATGGCCACAATATATTTGTGATAAAGAATTTGGTATATCACTATGAATTTGATCGTAATTAATATAAAGTAGTATGCACATGGTTTTAGATATTAATGATAAATTTTCCAGGATTTGCAAAAATTTATGGATGAGTCGAAAAACGGCGTTGTGATATTTAGCATGGGATCAATGCTCAGGGCTACTTCTTGGCCCTCCGAGAAACTGAAAGCCTTTCAAGAAGCCTTTTCGATGCTTCCACAAAATATTTTGTGGAAATGGGAGGACGATACTATGCCAGAGGCACCCGCAAATGTTAAAATTTTGAAATGGCTGCCACAATTCGATATTTTAAGTAAGAAAATATTTGTTTAAGAGACTTATACTATTATATAAGTTTTAGTATACGTAAAAATGATACAATTGTATGTATATTAAAATATAAAAAAACGTAACTTGTTGAAACTGAATTTTTGATGAGGTGCATGATTTTGATCCGCTTGACGAATTTTGGAGGCAGATGACTGTGGTCAGAAAACGATTAGTGGTTTCCTGTCTGCAGTCATTACGTAAAGTGAAGAAAAAATTATGTATCGTTGTACACCAGAGTCAATTAAAGATACACATTTTTTTATAGTATTTATTGAAACAGACCCAGTTTAAAAGCGAATATAATTTGTACACTGTTGATATAATCGATCAAATTTGAAAAACATGCTTTACGTAAAGCCTAATTAGACTATTTTGAATCATGACACGAGATCTGACTACTTTTGACCTTGCAATCTATGTACATTTGTATTTGTGCGACAGTTTTAACTGTCTTTCTAATTTTTATAACAGTCTTTATAATTTTTCATTGTTGATTTGTTAAATTTTATTAACTATGCTCCTTCAAACCCAAAAGAGTGTAATCTGTAACATGATATACCCGTAATAGTCATAACAGGACTGTCGCGACATCATTGATATTGATCCCATGCCCGCAATTTTAATTTCTTTGTTATTCTCCTGATTTTTAAATTTGCGACGTTTATTTTTTTTAAGGGTATTTCTTCGCAATGGTATATTCATTCATAAAATGAGTAAGTAATATTTTTCCCTAAATATCTTAAAATGTTTGTAAATTTATTTTAATGTCATTGAAGGACTCTCTGCCTCGGTCAACTCTTAATTACTCTATTTAAAAAAAAGTTTTTTTTCTCCCTCTTGCAAAATTTAGCCTGGTCAGAAAAATTTCAAGTGTGCTAAATCCTAATTCAAAGTCATTAAAATTTTAGCAAGCACAATTTTTGAGAAAAAAGAGGTTGAAGTGGAAAAAAGAAAAATTTGTTAACCAACGTTTATTTACTTTTTTGATAAATATTCTAATTTGTAATTTATGTGACTTTAAAACTTAATTGAATTTGAACAATTTATACATACCTGATTCGTGCGCAAGAACCAAGTATACGAGTGTACTTGGTCTAGGTATACACTAGTCCACGTATGAATGTTTAACTCCTGCCTAGAAAAGCAACAAATTCTTTTAAAATAATTCCTCGAAAAAATTTATCACGCTCTCACAGTTTTTTTGTTGTTGTTGAAATACATAATTTTTCCTTCAAAATCATATATTTTTTTTGTCTTTACCTTTAACTTTACATAACCTTACGTTTTTCTAAATCTGTGCCTGATAGAGCTTTCCTGAATTCGTATTCAACACATCTCAAAACGATATTTTTTTTTACATATTTTTAAGAAATTAAAAATAACAACGTTCTTTTTTTTTTTTCTCACTATAACACTTTAATTAAAAAAGTTAAATTATAACGTTTTCGACGCTTACTGCGTCAACTTCAGTAATAATCTAAACTAAATTTTAAGACTAAGCGACTACTTGTCGGGTCTGATTCACCATGACGGGTCTGTACTCCATATATACAGAAAAGGAAGAAAACTAGACATCCTATAAAATTTAGAAATCAATTTTAACAATAGTAATACACTCAACACCCCTCCACTCCCACATCAGACCCGACAAGTTCTCATTAGTCTTAAAATTTAGTTTAGTTTATTACTGAAGATGACGCAGTAAGCGTCGAAAACGTTAAACATAATTAAAACTTTTTTATTTAAAGTGTTATAGGAAGAAGAAAACAACGTTATTATTTTTAATTTCTTAAAAATATATTGCAATGAACTTCCACACAGTTTTTTACGATAATTTCTAAACATTTTTTTACTAGAGTTGTATATTAAAGATGCAATTACTATCCAGATCATCCAAATACCAGGGCTTTCATTACCCATGCTGGAGGTCTCAGCCTTGCAGAAGCGGCTCATTGTGGAGTTCCTGTCTTAGCAATACCAATTCTGGGCGATCAGTTCAATAATGCCGCAGCAGCCAAGGATAGCATGCTCGGAGAAGTCCTTGATTATGATGACATCACCACACAAAATCTACTCGATAATCTCAAAAAAGTTCTGGATGCAAAGTACGTAAGCTTTTTTTACTTATTTTAATACATCAACTAATAATTTCATATTTTACTCCATCGAACAAAATAAAAATTTTAAGCTGATCCCTAACTAATTTATTTTCGGAGATATTTTTATATTCACAAATAATACATAATTAATATTTTAAAATTAAAATTGATTAAAACAATCAAAACTAATTTGAAGTCTTGTCTACCTCAAGAATGAACTTATCTGACTAGCCGTATTCATTGCCTACTTTATTAATTTAAAATTCTTATGATTTTGCAAACAGATTTAAAACCACTTCCAACTTGCTCTATATTTGTTACTGCTGTAACTCGTCAAAAATGACGTACTTTACATATCGTTTCCTAAAGAATAAGTATGTAAAGTTTGGGTAAGACTTGTCAAACGGTGTAAAATATACAGAAAATGTGTCGTGGGAAGAGGGTGGGATAAAAAAAAATTTTAAATCAGAGATAAATTATTTTTTTAAATTTACACACAATGAAATTATTGTTATTTGCATTAATGCTTATAGACTTATTTTGGTGGCTTAAGAAATTATTCATTTTAATATTTTATTTTGTTTTTATCACATTGATTTATTATACATTATAAATTATCACACTGCTTTCGCTCCTTCACACCTCTGAATTCCTTCATCATCATTTATCCACCACGCAGCTCACCAAATTCAAGTCATATGATTATGTCAAAAACATTTTTGTTTCATTTTCTAGAACCAAAGAAAATGCCAAAAGAATTTCTGATATCTGGAAGGATAGACAAAATAGTCCTTTGGAGACAGGAATCTACTGGGTGGAACATGTCATCAGACACGGAGGGCAACACCTCAGGCCAGTCTCTGCAGATATTCCTCTGTATCGATATCTTCTTCTTGATGTCCTGGCCTTCTTCGCTCTTCTGGGAATTATTCTAATATTTATAATTTCTAGGTTGTGTTGCAAAAGTAAAATTAAGAGGTCAGTGAATGACAAATTAAAGAAAAACTAAGAATGCCTAAAAATAATTGCTGTGTCAGATTTGTGGATTATAATGTAATTATTTAATAATTGATTGAGACAAATTATGGATGTCTCACAGAGACGAAGCTATTTATATATATGTATGGAAGTCTTTTTTAGGTGTTAAAGGACTCACCACCCGTCATGAGGCTGGCCTAAGTAAGCTGTATTAAAATATAGTAACATTAAAACATATATTTAATTTTCCACAATTTTATTGGTGTGTTGTCGATCGTGGGTGGAATCAGTGAACATCACATTGTGTAATTTAATCTCTTCAGCTAGCCAATGACAAGTCGTAAGCCCTAAAAATGACCAAAACAGACATCCATAAATAATTTCCCATATTATAATAGCTTCGACACTGTGAGACATCTATAATTTATCTTAATTTCAGGCATTGTGTTCTTAATAATTTGAACATATTCATAAAAATATTGTGAATACTTAATCACTTTATTTATTTATTTATTCATTTAATATAATAATTTCGCTGTCTGTCTGTCTCTCTGTCTATCCGTCTGTCAGTCGGTTCGTAAAGTCCGTAAATTGCTGGAATTAAAATTTTAGATAATTAGAGTGCGACACGCAATCGGCGCGCAACACGCAATGGTTTAAGCAACACGCAACCGTGACTCGCCCACTAAATTACCGTGATTATCACGGGCGTATAACTAGTTTGTTACATAATTCTCGAGTAAGTTTTTTTATGTGTAATAATAATTTTAAAAATTATTTCCTAACTTACTTTACATACGAGCCGTAACCCGTCAAAAATTGCGGTACTTTTACATGCCGATTCCAAAGGAATAAATATTTACTTATTTATAGCCGACACCCATGAAAAAGTAATAACCACTTTTATCAAAATATTTGAACTTTTCTTACTATTCTTAACCTTGGCGATTGAGAGGAGCAAGAAATGGTTCACGTCTTTGCTAAGTCCTATATGTACTGTATTTTTGACAGGTAATGCACGCTCAGCGATAGCACCATCGCTATCGTTGCCGCCTTCGGGTTTGCTGGCCCGAGGTTCAAGCCCCATTTACGGCCGTATAATTTCGTATTTTAACAGACAGACAGACAGATGGACGGACGGACGGATGGACGGACAGAGAAAGAAATTATTATGTTTGATTTCTATACTTTCTATACATATAAACCAAAGTATTAACTTTAAAATATCAAGATATTTATTTAGATTATAAACAGAGAGTGCAAAAATATACTTTCACTTTTAATTTTTTAAATGTGGCAGGAATTAACATTAGTTTCGTTAGTATAAATTTTTAAAAGTGGTCACTATCTCTATCGTTTTAATACTTATTAAATTTATCAATAAGGCGGCATTTTTTATTTTCTTAGTTAATCATGTAAAAACGAATACATAGTTTAAAAATGCGTTTTTTATATAAATTTCTATAAATCGATTTATATTATTTTATAAATAAATATCCAGTGATAACTCCCAATAAAATTTCAAAATTGTCAATTTTGTTAATTTGTCTTTTATTTTTTCTCTAATATAGAACAATTTATTTAAATCTATAATTGTGCAATAATGATCACTTATTTATGAGATTTCATATCCGCGTTTTTATATAACATATTGATACCGAAAAAATCTTACTTATATTGAAAATATACTTTTTGAATCCAAATCTAAATCAATTAAAATACTTTGTTTTTTTGTTTACGATATCAAACAGTATCGGTAGGTATTTATTTAAGATTTCAATGAAGATCAATTTTTTCATTAATATTAACAGTCATCTTCTCTTCTGAATTATATATAGTTTTACATTATGCGAGTTTAACGTATGCGTTAGGAAGGTAGAAAAAATTGGCGTCATCACCCGGCGCTTACATGACAAGAAGGGATTTATGGCTCAAAGCTGATTGGAGATGTGCTGAAACTAGCAACACGCTGGACCAATCTAATTAATGTTTGTTTCTAGAAGATTGCGCGAAAAAAATCGAGTAAGAAATATTATACAGACTCTGAAATTGTCTAGTATGAATGACAGTGTTTGCCATTACAAGATAAGACAAGAAATTAATTCAACAAATATTTGCTTTCTTCGAGCAGTTCTATTATATTCTTTGTCTCCGGTCAGTCACTCAAGATTATAGCTTTCAAGCCATGACCTGCTGATACATTTTCACATATTTTTCACCACCAGTTTGCGGTTCGAATAACCGTTAAAATAATAACAATATTTTTTTGTAGCGCCGATTAGTGATGTCGATCATACCAAGGGCGTTGCTAGCTAGTTCTGTTAGTTTGTAGCTCTTTGTGAACAGTCTTTTGCTGTAAGTATTAAAAAACTCTAAGGTCTAAATGATTGGGCCTGTCACACTAAAGAAGGCAACGTAGTAGGCAGCTCTGTAAGCTCTACTGAATTCTAGTAATGTGTTGGAACTTTGTAGTCCTGCAGACCTCAGTATGATGTTTCTCTCAGCTGCGGTGGTAACTTCTTCTAACGTAGCTGTTGTGTATAGTGCGGTGCCAATTTGTTCAAAGCTTTATACACTATCATAATATATACTCATATCTTGTAGTCCACTTTTTCCAAGTATTTAAGCCAAAGTATTCATATTGATTTGGCAGTAGCATCTTGAACCTGGTCGGACTATCTTTTCAATCATACTGGCGATATAACTGTATAAAAATTATGACTTTTCAATTCTGGTTATATGGTTTTCAAGAATTTAAAGTACCACCTATTACCAAATAACGCCTTATGCGAAATTTACAAAAACTTACAAATAAAATTTAATAAATTCACCCCAAAGACTGTATAAGCAACAGATTTTAAAAAATGACAAATAAAAATACCAGTATTAAGAACTACCAGAGCAAAGCACCACTAAACGCAGGTGTAAAACGATCCAATATATTGTTGTCACAGAATATCAAGAATCAGGCTCGAGTTCAGAGTCAATACTTAGATGATTTAAAGGTTAAGGTCCGTTGTAGGTAATTTTCAGTACAAAATAATGTACATTTTTAAGGCGTACGTTAAACTTTAAATCATCTAAGTATTGAATTCGTGCCTCAGACTTCACTAAATACGAACAATTCAGAAAAGAAATCTTTGAATCTTTACAAAAATGGATTGCTTTATTATCATATTTCAAATAATTTTCATATATGCACTAATAGGATGTGGATAAATTTATAGTTTGTAGCAGCATTTACAAGATGTGTATCCTTCTTGCATAAACATAGTGTAGCAAAAATAAAATGTATGTAATATTATATGAAACATGTAATAATTAAATAAAAATTATTTATGTTTATCTACATGTGAAAGAAAAAACTAAATTCATTAATTTCCAATTCAGGTTAGGTTATTGTTCCAAATTAAGTGCTTTTGTTTATTTATTTTATTTGTTTATTTCTGTTTAGGTTGAATTTTGGTTGGACTGTGCCTGTCTCACTAGAAATATCTGTGTTGAGACAGGCATAGTTACAGTAGTATGTTGATACAAAACATAGTATGAAAATATATAGTAAAAATAATTATTTGTATTTGATGAAGTATTATTGTTGTATATTAAAGTAACAATAAAAAATATATCATATGTACGAGGTTATAGTGTGTGTTGTAGTATGTTTGCGCCTATTTTGTCTCTCCCCTTTGAGATTATTGTTAATGTTTCCACGCCTTTGGGGGAAACGAAAAAAAAATTAACTAAGTGCTTTTATGCGCCTATTCTCATATTTTTATCTTCCAACCTATATCCAGTTTTGTCATCTCAATTTTTGCCAATCTAATTCTTCTCTTGATTTCAGCTTCTCAATCTCAGTTATCAATTATCCAAGACCTGAGACAAATGAAATCATTTATGATCTCCAAACCATGTTGCGCAATAGTAATGCTCCTCGATCAACTTGATCTTCCCAATACCCAGTCCCCTACTTGCTCCCTTCATCAACCATATGGAGCAGTCCTTATTTAGTAAAAGTCACATTAGTCAAAGCTACTGAACTGAATAATAATTAGTCAATTCTAACTTATTTTATTTTATTTCTTACGCTTTTGAAATAACCCTCATTTTCCTTCCATTATTAATCAAAGAATCAACTAATAATTGCGTTTTATTTCAAAATCCCGTCTATATTTAAACTATTCAAAATACTTAATTATTGCGGTAGAAGTTGTATATATAATTATTATAGTTTTCTTAGAAAGTAGATAGGTACTTGAGCTTGATAATAAGAGTTTTAGGTTTCAAGTGTGTCTTGAAATTACAACTTCTACTACAAATATATGACATTCGACATTAATCGAATTAAAACAACGCAATCATAGCAATTCAATGCTGAGAATTTGGGATATATTAACAGATATTTTTAAAAATGCCTACACTAAGACAGTTTTATTGTAGGTACCTACTTTAAATATTTTTCATAAGTATGTTGCGATTATTAACAAAAATAATAAAGAACTTTGTTATTGTGACCGTATTCCTTTTTGTTTTAAATATAATTATTACTTGTTAAATAAATTATATTAATTCAAGTCGTTCTATAAACAAATTTCATTCTAAATTTGAGTACATTATGGGAAATAACACCCAATATGCACACACCAAAAATATTTTAGAAATCGTCAAAACTCTTCATACGAATAAAGAATTTTTAAATATAATTTAATCATTCATTTACATCTTTTTCAACATCATAAAGATAAAATATTATTTTATTCACATTTATACCGTCTTTTAAATGAGAGATCAATGACACTTGCATGATTTGGTTTGTTGTTTGGGAAGAAAGGTACTAATGGTGGTAGGGCTGAGATGGATATCAAAAAGAAGATGACAGCTGGAAATAAGTAAATGATGCTCTGATTTATATTATGGCTCAAAGGAATCTACCCCATGAAACAATATCATAGAGTAGTAAACTTTAAAATGTCATAGACAGAACAAAAGTAGACTGAATGCTAAAAAAAATTATGATTAAAATAATTATTGTAAAATATATTTATACTAAAAATAAATATTCGAATATACTTTTGATGCATTAAGGTGGTTAACAAAAAGATTTTTGATTATTTTAATTTAAAACTATTAAAATTAAGCGTACATAATATTGTATTATATGATATTTTTATAAGGTCGACGATATCTTTATTTTCGGACCCAATAAACAAAAAGCCATTTCTGTAAGCCAAGCCAAATGCATTTTTGCCAGTTGATACAAGTCTGTATCTATTGGAATAGTATGTAACACAAATAGTTGGTACAAGGTCATTCTATCACGTTCATCATCATACGCTTGCTTGATAAATTAATGTTTTACTCGAGTCGATTTTTTTGTCAATTTATCTTATCAATCACCTCTGGTACGAAACAACCGCTAATGCCGGTTGTTGCTACTTGAGTGCAAGCGCTGTCATAAACTATTATTTATTATAGAATAAATATTATAGTTCGTATTTGGATTCTTTGAATGATAAAAATAATTAATGTGTGTGAGACGTACTGATTTATACCAACTTTAAATATAACATTTATACTTATTTTGTAAATGATAATCTATCTCACGTCAAAATTGACGATATTATAAAATAGAAGTTAAGACAATATTGTAAAACCGCAAAGAAATATAATATATTCGTGCATTTAAAACACTGCACAAGATATTTTCACAGGGTGTGGCTGGGATACAAAAGAAAACTAGTGATTAATAATCTAAATAAATTGACAAAGTCACTGAACATGAATTTAATTAATACACTATTCTTTAATTCACACTATTTCACAATTTATCATTCGTCTTTGAACATTTTATTGTCGCTGGGTAACACTTTCAAGTAAAATGTTCACTATCGCACAAAAGTAGGCGCCGCACTTAAGTATCTGTCGCTTGGTTTACAACGAGCGATGTTAACACTTTTTTCGCTACGGTTTTTCGCCAATGTCACATTGGTAGAAACATCGAAATAATGACGCGCCGAGGCATGGTTCCGCCTTTTTATACAAAACACGTTTGTTCTTCGGATCTTATAGATTATCTACACATTTCTAGTATTCACGAGAACGTTTCCATCACTTTCAGGCATTTGTGGACGTTTCCCGAATATTATACATAGTTCTAGAGTGTTTTAAGGTGTTCGAGAGGGTCCCATAGTTTTGTTCCTAAGCGACTTATTACAAGGAATTCGGACACTGCGTGAATCCTCCTCTGTTTCCCATTTTAGTTATAATATAATTAATTAATTAATATATTTCCATAATTTGACCCTTTATTATACACAAATACAATGGGCATAATATGTTCCTCAATTTCATCGACAAGGAATGGAATATATTCAATAATTATATAATTCCTGTAGCACTCGAAAAACTGATCTAAGGTGTCGAATTTCACGAAATTTACACAGGTGCCGATATTTCGAAAACTTACGATTTTTAGATACATCGATATTCTAGTCAGTCATATGAGCCTTTCAGCCCTCTAAGAGATGACGTGTAGGTAGGTACTTTTGAGAAACACCCTTTATAATGCTAGTATGACTGTATAAAAAATAATAATACTATAGTGTATATTAACTGCTGGGTTAACCAGGTCCTATTATAGTCCGGGCAGTTATAAAATAAAAAAATAATTATATGTGATTACTAAAGCTTCGTACTTCATTGAAAATACATTGCTATGCTGGAGTTAGAAAAGAACAAAAAAGTATTCAACAATGGTCATCAGATGATCATTATGTACATTCTCTCGTATTTTTAGTATTACGACTTCGTTATCGTTATTAGCGACACGACACAAGTGTTAAAACAACGCAATAGGTCCGATTATTTTATTTATATTTAATAATATTATCAGTTAATGTCCAGTCATTCACTTGATATGTAATACTAAATAAAAGTATTCAACATTTATTTATTTTGAAAACACAAACTTGAATACACACATTCACATAGTATTTTATTATTTAAGATTGAGCTAATGCACGAATAATGCTGCGTCAGTATTATTCAATTCCTCGATGTGCGCGCTGTGTGTTGTGTGGCGGGTGAATTCGTTAGTTAAATACGTGTGAGGAGTTCTAAATAGTTTGATAAATTATATTTAATAAAGCTGTGAGTTAAAGTGATAAAATGAATACGGTTCACACATTACTGCTTGTTACAATTATATATTGCTACAGCGCGGACGGCTACAGAATACTCGGAATTCTGCCGCACACGGCGAAAAGTCACGATTATGTATTCTATCCACTATTTCGCGGCTTGGCGCAAAAGGGCCACGACGTCACGGTGATCTCGCATTTTCCATACAAAGACCATCCTAAAAACTACAAGCACATTAATCTCAGAGGATCTGTTCCGGTCTTGGACGACGCATTAACATTTGATACTTTACGGATGGCGCCTCTTCCTTTTGGAGTTGAAAAACTATTGATACATATTAAAGCTATGATTTTTCTGTCAGAATTGGCAAACGGTACCTGCCACGCTTTCTTAGCAAATAAAGAAGTGCAAAATTTAAAAGAAGGACAATTCGATTTGGCTATAATTGAAACATTCAACAGTGATTGTGGGCTCGGAATTATCGAGCATTTGAAATTACCTTTTATTGGCTACTCGTCACATACCTTGATGCCTTGGACAAGGGAAAGCTTAGGAGTCTCCGAGAATCCTTCCCATATTCCTACTCATTTCTCCGGGTATGGTACACATCCAACTTTTTTCCAAAAAATTAAAACATTCTTCGTGGCAAAGCTCTGTAAAATATTCTATTACCAACTTATAACTAAAGCTTCACAGAGTGCGTTGGAGAAACATTACGGTAAAAAGTTTCCGAATCTCCAAGATGGATTCAAGAACATGAGTCTTAATTTAGTGAGCACATATTTTCCATTACATGGCACATTCGAATATCCTCCAAGTATTGTTGAAATTGGTGGAATCCACATAAATAACCCAAACCCACTGCCTAAGGTTAGTATAATTTATACATAAATATAATTAATTTAATACATACTCATGCATTTTTCTGAAAAGTTCAAGCATCCACTTTATTTATTCCAATAGAAATATTTGTTTTTTTAAATTTTCCGTCACATTTACGTTATTGTAATGACGTAAATGGTCTCTACTGAAGAATCGAATATCACCAATAAAACGTAAATATCATCCACATTAACTAAATGACTCTTTTTTTTTAATATTTGACAACTATACCATAAGCTTATCACAGGACCAACTTACCTATGGTAAAGTAATAGTAATAATATACATACAATATTGCCATGTTATCTATTAAAATTATTTAAATAATCTTTGGACTTAAAAATAAAAATAAATGACACAAAGTTTAAGATAGTAGCAGTTAAATGAGGCCAGTGAATATACTGACTATATGCTTTATTTAAAAATTAATGTTTGATATTTATCATTCAAAATTTAACCGTTGAAATATAAAAATAATTAAATACGAATGTGTTTAAAATTGATTGAAATATAATTTATTGGATCAATTCAAATATGTTCAGTCATTGCAATAAAGTGTATTGTGTTCTTAACACATATTTAATTTTAATAACGAAAATATTTAACAATGTATGTACCTATATCACTAACGCTACCAAGATCCCACGCTATCTCGCGGCCGAAATATATAGTTAGAATACATCATTTTTGACTGTGAGCTAGTATAGAATACAATTAGCTAGAAATAAGATAAAATTAATAAATAAATATTTATTGGAATTTTTTATTTTATTAAATGTTACATTAGAAAATAAAGCTATAATTTTGTGAAATTGTATTACTCGAAATCATAAATATACGTTATAAATGTTTTAAATACGTTAATTGCAGGATTTACAGAAGTATATGGACGAATCGAAACATGGTATTATAGTATTCAGTATGGGATCACTGCTGAAAGCTACTACATGGCCCACTGAGAAGTTGAAGGCATTTCAGGAAGCCTTTTCGAAACTTCCACAAAATATTTTATGGAAGTGGGAAGACGATACCATGCCCGAGGCGCCTGCTAACGTCAAGATTGTGAAATGGCTTCCGCAACGTGATATTCTAAGTAAGATTTCTTTCGAATTTATCGTGTTTTCGTATCTAGAACTATTTGAAACTCTGTCAAAAGCTGTACTGGACTTAGGTCATCAGGTTTTTATTATTTTATCTAACTTTATTGAAACGAATACAAATCAAGGCAGGAATCTACTTGTCAAGTATTATGGACCAGCTCTGTTACACCCTGTATTTCGCAAACCTATAAAGACACAATTTATGGCATCTTAAAAAACTTTTATATCTATATTAAAATTGCGATAGAAGAGCGCATACAAGCTATTTGGCGACCAAGTCAAAAAACAATTTATCCTAGATTATAACAATGACACATCATTAAGGATAGTCCATATTTTATTACCTCCTGCAAATTGAGAGTGAAGGAAACAGATAATTTATTTTTTACTTGGATCAAGATATTCCAATATCCTCGATCCATATTTTTTGTTGGTTTTAGGACCGTTAAACATAAATTAGCTACATATTTTTTTGTGTTAAACTACTTTATTTAATACTTTGTTATTATAATTTTCTTTTATAACAATCCGTGCACAATCATTTAAGATTATGCCTCAATTATGCTCATTGCTGGCTTACATTTTTTTTACAACAGTTGTTTGAAGTTTTTGGATTTGTTAACGTATTACCTAATGTACCAGTTAGGCCCGGTTGTTTCAAGTTCGATCAAAGTAAGCGGTCGATAAAAGCATAGATTTTTACGAAAACGGATCGTCTGATTGGTGGAGAACGTAAAATTTCAGTTTAAACTCTACGCTTACTTTGATCGAATTTGAAACAACCGGGCCTTAGTAGGATAACTGAGAGTTTATTTTTATATGCATAAAAATGTAATACATATTAAGCATAAATTAATTTTGATAAGTATCAAATATTTAATTGTACGACATCTAAAAAACAAATATCATCAATATAAATATAAGACAAATAACAAATGGACCAAACAACAAGCTTCTTGTTGCACGTATACTGATTATTTTTCAGCATAAACGTTGTTTTTAAATTACAGAAGTATCAATGTTATATTTTCTAGATCACTCAAATGTAAAAGTCTTCATTACCCACGCTGGAGGCCTCAGCCTAGCAGAGGCAGCTCATTGTGGAATACCAGTTTTGGCGATACCGATTCTTGGAGACCAGCCCAATAATGCTGCAGCAGCCAAGGATAGTACGCTAGGAGAAGTTCTTGATTACGACGACATCACCGCAAGCAGTGTTTTGGAAAACCTTAAAAAA
Organism: Agrypnia vestita; assembly: GCA_016648135.1. NCBI lineage: Eukaryota > Metazoa > Arthropoda > Insecta > Trichoptera > Phryganeidae > Agrypnia > Agrypnia vestita. Next base: position 201,942 of record JADDOH010024618.1, on the reverse strand, counting down.
CTTCTCGATCCAAAGTAAGATACGGCATCAATTTCAGTTGATCAGAATTATTTATTATACATCCACGCGGCATTCTTAGTTTTCTTCTATGTTTATTGCGTCAATTGTTTCGTTTAACATAATTATTATTTTTAAATAATTAACAAAGTGTTTAAATCACGTTGATTATTGAAGTAATCTTCTTTGTTGCATCGAAGGTAAAATTTTTACTGTAAATGAAGTTGCGTGCGCATTGTAGCGGAAAGCAAGCATGTAGCGAAAATACGAAACCATGAAATGCACCTAAAATTAGTGTTCTAGTAATATCTAAATGTAATATTATCTTTATCCGTCTATCCCGTAACTTTGTAACTTCCTGGAATGCACGGCTAAAAACGAAATTACACGGCTGGAGAAAGACGCTCAGACGGCAACGGGGCAACTAAATGATACATCCGTCACCGCTTCTCCCTGACTTATCAAAAATATACTATTCTACAAATTGTAACAGCAGGACTTTTCTAATATGCGAACCATTAATTTCCGTCTCCTTCGTGATTTTTCACGGATGTACAATTGGTAAATAATGTATTATCGACCATCTAGAACAGCGGTACTCAACCATTTTTTTCTGATATGACGAAAAAAAATTCATAGGTATAGGGAAAAACAGTATCGGTTGAAACCCGTTCGATTCAAGATTTGGGCGCCGCCACTTGAATAATCGACAAATGTATTTTTTAACTATAGCAGAATGATAATAATCATCGGCGTACCAGCCAATACCAGCTCAAATATTAACAACAGCTTATTCCCTATATGAAATTTATTTTCATCTTATCCGTATACTCAAAATACAATAATTAAAAAAATAAAATTCAAAACTAACGTATATCCAAGCATTTATTTTTGATTAGCGTCTTAACAAAAACAATACATTAAAAAACGCAAACGAAAACCCCTCATTACAGACATAATGAGGTATGAAATTATAAAAGAAAAAAATGTCCAGAGTTTCACAGACCACATTGTAGTGGGAAACCGTAAAGACACAATGCATTAAAAATACAAATAAAAACTATACTAATTTTTGCAATACAAAAATTTGAATATACTCAAAATATTGCGCGAGGCGTTTGAATGATTAAAAAAGTAGGAAAAATATTTATAGATTTCAAAAAAACATTCGACACACTGGGATACGAGATTTTACTAACAGTCATGGATGAATGTTTAGTACGAGGACTAAAAAAATGGCTAAAAAATTACATGACAAACACAAAACCTAAAACTAAAACTGTGCTGTTGAAACTATCTTTGGTGGAAATAATAAATTCGTTATTAATCCATAGAAATCGCCGGTTTTAAAATGACAGAAGTGTGTCTTTTTGTTCACGAGTATTTCAAGATATTCTAAACGATGCCAGATATTTTTAATCTCGTTCCTGATAATAAATGTGTTTCGGGCCACATATAAAAGCTTGCAGGTCGCAGGTTGAGTATGACTGATCTAGAATCTACAGTAGAAATAATGTATTATCGACTATCTAGAATCTAGAGTAGAAATAATGTATTATCGACTATCTAGAATCTAGAGTAGAGTAGAATCATACAGGTGTTCAATTCAAAATTTGACGAATGATTGGCTATTGAATTAATATTAGAACTGTTGAATTACGATTTTAGGTGTGTATTAAGATTTGTCGATGTTTTTTACAAAAAGGATGTAATTGTCTGATTTTCGTTTTTAAAACAAAAAATGTATTCATTCATTCGACATTCAATGCGGCTGTCAAAATAGGTTCGAAACTGTTACTGTGTAACAGTTCCGAAAATCGATAACATATAAAACAAGGTAGACTTTTTTTAAAACTCTAACCCATAAAAACCAAGTTTTTATTATACTCCCTTTCTCATTTGTATCGTTTCCAATTTGATATTCTTTCAACGTATTCCTCTTGCTTTAAGTTCATGTGGAAAATCTATTCCATGTATATTATTATCCTTAAAACTTATGGAATATTGAAAACGTAATAATTGGTATAGGAGGGCGTCGGCGAAACCGTCTGATCGGACCTATGGCTCAAGTCAGAGTAGATGAAACAGGTTTTGCGCCTTCTCCACGCGTAGGGCTCCTTTCTCATTTCTATGGTTTCCAATTCGAAAAAAGTCAAAATTTAGAAAAATCATACTATAATAAAAAAAATTAACTAAAATTTCTTAGATCATTTTTACAGTCGCCACGAGTCTACTTGCAAAGTTTCAGCTCGATTAGAACACGGGAAAAGGGTTAAAAATCGATCCAAAGTTTTTTCGGCAGACAAACAGACCCTACGAGTTAAAATAAAGGGAGTAAAAAATATATCACGTTGCTGGTGTTGTATTAAGATTGAAATACTGCAGTAATCCTTAATGACAAACTGCATTATAATGATGATCTGTATTCTAAACCACAGAAGATGATTCTAACCACAAAACAATTATAGATACTTATTTATAATTAAATTACTGTGTAACCGATCATTGTTATAAATATTAACATTGCAAACCAGTACGATATTAAAGGAATATACATATTTGTTGACCTTCAAACAAATATTGTAGTTTATTGTTAATGCTACTCGTATTTATTTTTAAAATGCCTCTCTGAAATCATATCAGTAGAAAAATTGATGCAATTTAACACGAACATAGGGATGAAATAAGAAAAAAGATAGAATGAAGTGTTATTCCTATCAAATCTTTAATGTCTAGAATAGCGTAAGTAAGATTTTCAAATGAAATTCCAGAGAAAATAAAAAACTAACACACGTCTGAATTTAAAATATGGCATTGAAAATGTCTCTTTATAAAAAAAACTAGCTGTTCGTACCCGGAGTTGCACATGTTAAGGATTTAGTAAAAAATAAGTTTGTGAGGGAAAACAAAGGTTTCCCTGTTTTCTAAAAAACAGTGTTTCCATTTAATGTTAACATAAGTTATTGTAACATAACTGTAATACTTAGATATATGGTACCGCAGACTTTTTTGTAAATATTAATGTCCTTTATAAAACTGTTGTACATCACTTCGCTTTATTGTCAATAATATCCGCAGCGTACGCGATAAAAGTTTTTTTTTGTATTTTTTTCAAACGTTGGGTTGCATTATCGAAGTTTTCATACGGATCTCTAACATTTAAAAAAATATTCTATAGCCTGTGTTCATCAAGGATAATGTAGGATTCTAAATGTGAAAGAATTTTTCATATCGGTCCAGTAGTTTCGGAGCCTATTCAATTCAAACACACAATCAAATCTTTCCTCTTTATAATATTAGTATGGATTACGCAATATGTACATTTATCACTAACTCATTTTACCCGTGCTTATCTTATATATCCACTTATCTCAATTATAATAATTTTGTTTTCTGTCCGTCCGTCCGTCGTATCTTGTAACATCCGTAACTTCTTTATATTATAATTTAATTCTTTTTTCTATTTTTCGAGAAAAATAAACAATTATTGTTTAGTAACCGTTACAGCTAGTTATATGTAGCTGTAACCCGTCAAAAATGACGGTAGATACTTTTAAATGTCGGTTCCTAAAGAATCAGTATTTATTTATTTATAAAAAAGTAATAAAAGAAAAAAGGAAAATAACAAAAAAAAAGTTTTTTTAAAAGAAGTTACAGACAAACACATAGACGGACAGATAACGAAATTATTATTGTTGTGATTCAATTTTATTCTGTGGTGTGACATTAACATTCTTTCATTCTTGAAATTATTGATTTTTGTCATTTTAAAAATGTTCTCAGATTTTCACGGCCGTTCATAATCTTCTGCGTTTTTCAACAGTTTTCAACCTCTCTGTTGTGAGTTGTGATGTGTGTTGACGATATTGCTACAACATCTTCAACATACATTACAACACATCAGACCTAATGATGGTCCCTGCAATGCGATCCGAAACGTCGGCCAGAGAGGTCGGATATACACAGCAGAATATTCCAGAAACTACACGCAAAAGATTTTGTCTTTTTTCCAATCCCTGGTAGATCATTGCCTTTCTTTAGTCCTTTGTTATTTAATTTTTTTCTATTTAGAATTCTTATGTTTTATGTTATTTGTTTGTTCCATCTATTATCTGCTTTATATTATCTTTGCGGAATCCGAAACATTGGCCAGAAAGGTTGTAGAAACACTGTAGAACACCCAGAAAACTCAAACCAGAAGATTCTGAATGGCCGTAAAAACTTGACATCACTTTTATGTATGGAAGTCTGGACGTTAACATTCTGTTTAGTTTACAGGCTTATCTTAAGGCTGGATTAAGTGATCACTTTATACGTTGTAATGTTCACCGATTCCACCCAAGATCAACACATTTAACAAATTTGGAAAATTGTATAAAATTTAGTAATTTATGTCTAATTTACATTATTTGATACAACAACGGTATAGAAATAATTAATTGGGTTCTTTAAACGTACTACAAAATATAAACAGGGTTATTTGGAAAATATTAATAACCTCGCAGGACTATATTCCTGCTTTAATTATGAGTCGAAAACGTTGAAGCAACCATGGCCTAACATCAATAGTTATGGAGATACACGACGTCATGTTTGCATTTTTTTCAATATTTCAGACTTATTTTTTGTAAAACGTTGGAATATCATTACAGTTACTTATATCGAATATAAAAATTTATTCCGTTTAATACAAGTCAAATAAAATAATAAAGACCTTCCAATTCCAATTGGAAAATATTCCAATAAGAATTTCTGCATTGTTTTTATCATATAATTTAACTTGTATTGAAACGAATGAATTTTTCGTAATCGATATAATTTACTGTAATGATAGTTCAATGTAAAAAATAAGTCAGAAATATTTTTTAAAAAATGCAAACTATGATACTGCATATCTCCAATACTATTGATATTAAGGTCATAGCTGCTTGAACGTTTTCGAGTTATAATCAAGGCAGGAATATAGTCCAGCGAGGTTATTAATGTTTTCCAAATAACTCTGTATATATTTAAACTTTGTACTGCACACAATTTTTGAGTTAGGTATTTACCACTTCTGTAGTTTCGAGGGGAGCATTCTATCTGATCATCAGGCATAATTAATAACTAAGTTTACATTATGATGAGAGGTACTGTTACCGTTTTTTTTTAATTTTAGACTATCTATTTCGTATTAGAACTATTGTATTTTTATAAGGTTGATAAATGAAGTGTCTTCTGATTTTTATTGTATTCTTCTTCTGCTTTTTTTAAGTGTGTATTATTTAATTAGTGTTGACTTAGTCGTGAAATGTTTTTAATTATATGTCAAAAATTTTCAGAATACAAAAAAATGCTAAAAGGCTCTCAGCAATCTGGAGAGACAGACAAAATAGTCCTCTGGAGACTGGAATCTACTGGGTGGAGCACGTCATCAAGCACGGCGGGCACCACCTCCGGCCAGCGTCTGCAGACCTCCCCCTGCACCAGTATCTGCTCCTGGACGTGCTGGCGTTCTTCGCTCTGCTGGGACTGCTGGTCTTGCTGCTCATTACCAAGCTGTGTTGCAAATGCAAGGCTTCCCCAGCGGCAGATAAATTAAAGAAAAACTAGCACAATTCAAAATACTAAAATGATGTTTTATCCTTACACGGCTAGTCAATAATTTAACTTTTTTTGTAATTTTTATCACCAATAACACCTCCACAAAATATAATTATAATTTAAATTTTAAAATATTTATAACCGACTTTGGATTTCAATCAAACTCTAAACATCAAACCATTTATCTGTTTTTTAATAAATCCATTATGGGTAACAATCACAGTATACAAGGATAAACTAAAACCGTTCCATAGAAAAGCGGGTTGGGTCACAGCGGAAGAATGTCCTTTCTTGCGTTTGCTTAAGACACACAAATACTGCGGTTAAGGTATTTATTCTTGTATAATTAAACTCTCTTAAGTAAAAACGTCTTAATTAATAATTGGAACCTATTTACTAAGACACTTCCCTTTTTAATTGAGCTTTTTTTCTTAATTGTTTGAATATTTACATGCTCGTATGGCTTCGATAATGCCGCGATAATGTATGGCTCCGAATGCTGGACTATGTACAACTTCTAGGCAACTTGAAACTTGAGTAACACTAAAAGAAAGGATTAGAGATCACGCATCCATGGTAGCCTGGGTGTTACGTACATTAACAGTAAGCTGGAGGAACGACAGTTGAGATGGTACGGGCACATAAGACCGAGACCACCAGACCACACGGTGAAGCAGGCAATATCTATGGAGCTTCATCGACAGTCATCTAGATGAAGACCAAAGAACTCCTGGATGACGCAATGCTCCAAAATACTACAGAGAAACGGCCTAGATGAAAGTGACATCCAGAACCGAATAAGATTACATACCGCCTGAGAACGAGAAGAGCCGACCCCAACAGCCTACCTAGGCAATGAGTTGGGACAGTGCAAGAAATAAGAAGAAGGAGATTTACATGCTCCTTGTAATTTTTTATACAATTCAAGCATATTGAAACCAGCCGTGGCATCAGATTGTGTATCAAGAAAGTTTATTTATTTGTCCATTTTGATTGTCTGTGCCACAATCAAATTTTACAGATTTTAGTAATTGATACTACATAATTTAATTTTTTTTGGTAACCCAGGACACGTAAATTTGGTTAAAATAAAAAATATTATTTTTAAATTTTTCGTCAAAGAAATAAATAATAGTAGGTACTACTTCATTTTAATTTTGTTACAGGAGTACTCGTGTGATTACATTTTGAAGAAATAAATATGTCTCCTTCGTTTGATGTTTGTCTATATATTTATTTATTTATTTAACGTGACATGGCGTGTGTATAAAAAAAGTTTAAAAATCGTACTGTAGTTAGGTGTGTATTGAACAAGCATAACAAAAAATTATATTCTCAATTTTTTTTTGACGAAAGATTATTTTTATGCTCACTGTGTTAATAGGATTTTTCGGTGTTTAGAGAATTAGATTTTACAAAGAATAATGAAATTTAATGCAGTTATTCAAAGTATATTATTTAATTCAAGTAGAAGTCTCTAGAACCTACTCAATATTTGTTGTGGTGGCTTGTGTCTTACGCCATTTTTTATAAAATCATGATGCAATCGTGGGACCACTAGGACTTAATAGGCTAAACCAAACGTAATACGTTTCTGCGAAATTGAATGGACAAATCTGTACTCCAAAAAACAAAACAAACAGAATTGTTACCGGGACTTCAACTCGATACCTTTCTATTTCTAATAGAATGCTCCCTAGGCTGAGATAAATATATAAGGTTTCATTTCAATTGCTATATGTCGATTTGGTGTAAGTCACAGAGTATAAAATTGTACAGAGATGAACTAAACCCCTCATTTTGGTTACATCGAAATTATGTTCCCTCTTATGAATATTTAAAACACATTTACAATGCAGTTAACGGCATAATAAAATCGGGTAGTTAACAAAACATATTTTTTACAATTGACATCGTTTTTTTATTTATTAGAAAAGAATTTATTAATTAAATTAATTAGGATAGAATTTATTAGTCCCGAATACTGTATTGTAACAATATACATAATTAAATAATGATAAAATTTTATTTGAATGTCGAAATAATGTTTGGTTATTAACAAAAACAAATATGCAAAAAGTGTAAAAAGCAAATTAAATATAATAAATAATTAAATAATTGATGAAAAGTCTACTGAGTGCATTACAAATAAAAGTACATACAACGTGTTCAGTCTTCTCGAAACGAAATGTAATGATGGCTTTCGCTATCTGGTAAATTGGTAACCAACCTATTGGCCACAGGATCTGGCCTGGATACCCGCAGTGGAATCTGCAGCGACATCATTTTAATGCAGTAACAAGAGGAGAGTGATCCACGGAAGATCGATGTCTGCTTACGTCCTGACGCCTAGTGCAGCGATTCTGAGGACTGGACAGTCTGGATCGAGAACCATGGGCCTATTCAGTGGAACTGGGGACTATTGTCTGTTTGAATATTTTTATTAAATTGTAAAAAAAATACATATAGTTTATAATTTATTAAAAACATAAAATAACATAATGGTTGTGGCTGCCGGAAGCAACTGAAAACATAGGAAATTAATTAGCGCTTGATTAATTATAAAATCGACAAAGTTACTTAGCACGATTAACTTAACGCAATTCTTTAAATCACACTATTTCGTCAATCTCGTCTGTGTTTTAACTCTTTATTATCGCTGAGAACTCTTTATTTAACATTCGCTAGAATATTCGATCCAACTCTCGCTTGTAATAGTCGCATTTACTTATTTTGTCACTTAGGTAAGAACTCGCTTGATTATTTCGGTCGATATCTGTCGTTACGAAATTCCAATATTGGACACGCCGCCGTCGTCCTGCGCATCCTTCGCAACGATCTAAATGTCAAAGTAACTCTCCCCATATCTAGCCATCGGTCTCGCTTTATGTATGCGAAACGCTGATTTTTCGAACCTCCTAGATTATTCTAGTGTTTACAATAATGTTTCCTTTCCAGGTTATTCGAGGCATTTGTAGACATTTCCCGGATGTTGTAGATAACCCTAAAACGCTTAGGTTGTTTTAGAAGGTACTGGAAGCTTGGGTGTTATTGTCGTCATGAAAATATTATGAGGGATTCTTCACGTAAACTCTATTTACCATCTTGTGACAATACTAGAATTTTACTGTGACAATACTAGAACAAATGCTCACTACAACTCGCTAGTACCTAGAATACACAGGTTAGGTAACAATTATACAAACATAGCGGACGTGTTTGGTTCTGGCCTGTCACAGTATAGGGGCGCGATACTGAGAGCGCTTCATTCCGCCATAATGTAAATTATATACACTTTCTTTTTTTTGTTTTTCTCTCTGTTTATATTATTTTTGCAAATAACTGTTATATACCTACATATGTAAAAGCCTATTTAGGCGTAAATGAATGAATAAAAAATAAAATAAATAAATATTTTAAAAACATAAATTAATGTTTAATAACATAATATGATCATAAACTTACATTCCACATATTGTACACTTAACGTATGAAATATAGTGAGACTATAATAAAGGATTTGTCGTTAATATTGCACACCTCCCTCCTGTCCATATTTATGTCTTTCTTTCTTTCTTATATACATATACTCATCAACACTCTTGACTCTACAACCCCTGGTGGATCTTGGCCTCCTCAAGAGCCTTCCTTCACTCATCTCGGTTTAGTGCCAGCTCTTTCCAGTTCAGAAGCTCCAAAGCAGAAATGTCTTTGAGGATGTTTTCGCTCCATCTTAATTTTGGCCTTCCTAAGCTCCTTCGCCCTATCGGCCTTGAGTTCAGAAGGGACTTTGGTGCTTGATGCTCGGTCATTCTATCCACATGACTGAGCCGCCGAAGTCTTCCCAGTTTTATAAATTTTGGGACGTTCAGTTCCTTAAACAGAGTATAAAGCTCATTTTTGTAACGTCTACGCCAAAGTAAAGTATAAGGTAAATAAAAGTATCGGTCTTAAAAATAATAGATTTTACGGAAATTTATTTTATCAATTAACTCATATTGCCAGTGTCAAACAATCGCTAACACTATTGATGCTACTAGGTGCGGGTTGTTACCTATTTATAAAAATCTAATATCTGCCTGGTACAGCTTCCATGAATATTTTAATGCAGCTGGGAAGAACATTTAATGAAGCACAGAAAATTTCTCAGATCAGTCTCTGCCTACCTTCTGCTGTGTCACTACAAAAGAGTCATGATTTTTAAATTAATTTCCAACGAATAAACACAATACGGGATAATTAATATCAAATGAAAATTAATCATTTATTTATTACAAACAAAATTACAATAACAAAAATATTATAAAAGAAAAATAGGAAAATAACAAATTTTTGATTTTATTAATAGAAATATTTTGTGTCGTAGAAACTTAATTTTTTTATATTTAGATAGTGAACTTGACGAAAATCTTTGAAAAGAATCGAAGCGCGTTACTATGTAGCAAATAGTAATGCTACTGCTTACTGCAGCAAATAATGAAAAAGTGGAGAACGCTCGACGAAGATCAGCGCGGAAAGCAAGCCCAATTCCGCTCCCTTGTTTCGACAAGTGCACACGTCTCGTTCTCAATTCTCTCTTAGTCTCTTAATATTTAACTTGATTTATAGCTGTTAGATTATAAGTCATGAAATATATTAACTAGAATCTCAATGTGAAATAATCTTGTGCACTTAAAAAAAAAACGTAAGTAAAAAAATATTATTTCAATACATTACTCCGATCTGCTTTCACTAGTCTGATTCATAACCCTATAATAAACGTGCCATAAATACCAAATGTCAAGCGATTTTCATGAGACATAGATAATTATTTTTGCTTTACTATTCTAAAATATTATAAATCAGAACAAAAATATCTATAGAATTCAAGTTTTATTAAATTTTCACACGAAGCACACATATTGTGGTGAGACATAATATATTTAAATAAAATAACTCTTTGTTTAACACCACTCTAATGGGTTTAAACCAATTAGTTTCGACTCACAGCTGAGCCTTCATCAGGGTTCAATATTAACTGTTAATAACAATTATTTAACAATTATAAATAATCAGTATTAACTGTTAATGTTAATACTAAACTCTGGTGATTGCTCAACTATGAGTCGAAACTAATTGGTTGAAACTCAATAGAGTGGTGTTAAACAAAGAGTTATTTTATTTTAGTTAAACAATGAGTTATTTTATTTAATGATCAAATATTATTTTTGGTGTATTTACATATATTGCTATGAATATTCTGATACATACATGCATATACCAAAACACAAAGATCCCAACTTTTAACGCTGTACAAGCATACACGTAGTCTTTTGAATCATTTAACTATAAATTCTGTTCGAATAAATCCACGTCACAACTATTTATCTCCTGAAGTGTATGTTCTATACCGCGTAATGCTGCATAAATAGGCGTAATTAGTTCATTAACGTAATTGAGTGAATAATTTATAATTAGTTTTTGTGTAATCATGATTTAAAGTGATAAAATTAATTTATGTTCGCGTTTTATTACATGTGCCACTAATATATTGCTACAGCTTGGACGGCTGCAGAAAACTCGGAATTCTAACGCATACAGCAGAATGCCATAATTATGTATTCAGTCCACTCTTTCTGTGCTTGGCGCAAAAGGGCCATGACATCACGGTGATATCACATTTTCCATATAAAGATCATCTTACAGACACATCAATCTCCACGCTAGACTTCAAAAATTTGAATTTATTTAACAATTTCATTTGATGCTAAATGAATGTCTTCACTCCTTTTCGAGTTGAAGAAATATTGTTGTTTTTGATGGCTTTACGAATATAAACATTTTTAAAAATTTATATTCATAAAGCCATAAAAATAATATTCCTTCAATTAAAAATCAAATAAACCTTCCCTATAGTTTTCTGTTTGATTCGACATTATTAGCTAAAACATAAGATTTATCAACACCCCGTCTCACCCCCACCACCCCTGAAATTTTTGATCTCTTTTTGGTAGGAAACTCAGTACATGTTGTTTAGCCTTCGGTTATTAACACGCATGTGAGAAAAAATTTGGGTAGACGTTAGTGTGTAAATATCTAATACTATGGTTGTGGTGTGTACTGATATTTACATGCTAGGTTGTCCTGACGAAGAGACGGGCACGTCTCGAAACTGGTAGACTAAAGGTCTCCCTAAGTTATATACTAAAATACACAACTAACATTTTGTTTAAATGCCTGACCACAAAGTTAATGCTGAAATATTAAAAGAAAAATATATAAATATACACTTTAAAGGAATGAAGCGACTGTTTTATTTAGAAAGTAAAGAAAAATATATATATGGCCACACTTTAAAGGAATGAAGCGACTGTTTGATTTGGAAAGTAAAGACGGAAAGACTGTCAAATGAAAAAAGATAAATAATAATTCATTTAAGCTATTATTGAAAAATTCAACAGTGATTGTGGACTTTAAATAAAATCGGTCAATTAAAATTACCATTATTGGCATCTCATCACACACTTTGATACCCTAGGCCCTAGACGAAGGAAAGTTTGGGACTATCTGAGAATCTTTTCTACATACAAAATCCTTCCTCAGGATACGGACATAACCCGACTTTTTTCCAAACGATTAAATCATTTTTCGTGATGAAACTACGTAATAATTTTGTTTTACCAACTGATAATTAAAACTACACTATGGTACAAATTATTCAAATTTTCAGGACAGATTTAACAATATCAGTCATAATTTATTGAGCACATATACTCCATCACATAGCACTGTTGCATTTCTCACAATGATTTTTGATTATATTGACCTTGGGTTTATTGAGTTTATTATAAGTTTTTGGATACGTGATTGAATTTCTTATCCACCATGATTCCCAAATATTTGTTACTCATATTTGACTGAATTCCATCTGCAGTCTACGTAATTGTTATCCAAAGTTTCATATTTATGTGATTTTTTCGACCGTATTCTAAGATAAGCAATATTGCTATTTCTGTATCATAACAGTTATTGTATAAGATTGTAATGCAGTCAATTTTGAATTTTTAAGTTTGACGGGTTTGAAATTAATGAATTCAATCAATGATAAAGCTCATTATTCATAATAAATTATTCATAAAAAGCCATCTCAACAGGCCGTTCAGTCATAAAAGGCCCACAAAGTGGAGCAATTTTCTTCATTTTTAAAACATCGAAGGTTTTGTAATTTATTAATCAATTATATAATTTAGTTTGTGAAATTTTAACAAAATATTCGTATTTATAATAAACGTAATCTGATGAATAAATTTTAAAATGAGATATTTCCATACAAAAATGTGATAAAAAACGCAAGAGAAGATATGAGAAAAAATTGTGAAATTTTCTCACTCTGCTAGACGATCGCCTTAACATTTGTTTACGTTTTAGAGCGTTCTGATTGATTGAATTCATCAATTTCAAACTTGTCAAACATAAAACGTCAAAATTGGCGACATTACAATGATGAATAGATGTATTAATCAGATATTTTTATGCTATATTTCTTCTGCTCTTACATACATGCATATACCAAAACACAAAGATCCCAACTTTTAACGCTGTACAAGCATACACGTAGTCTTTTGAATCATTTAACTATAAATTCTGTTCGAATAAATCCACGTCACAACTATTTATCTCCTGAAGTGTATGTTCTATACCGCGTAATGCTGCATAAATAGGCGTAATTAGTTCATTAACGTAATTGAGTGAATAATTTATAATTAGTTTTTGTGTAATCGTGATTTATAGTGATATAATTAATTTATGTTCACGTTTTATTACTTGTGCCACTAATATATTGCTACAGCTTGGACGGCTACAGAAATCTCGGAGTTCTAACGCATACAGCAGAATGCCATAATTATGTATTCAGTCCACTCTTTCGGTGCTTGGCGCAAAAGGGCCATGACATCACGGTGATCTCACATTTTCCATAAAAAGATCATCTTACAGACACATCAATCTCCACGCTAGACTTCAAAAATTTGAATTTATTTAACAATTTCATTTGATGCTAAATGAATGTCTTCACTCCTTTTCGAGTTGAAGAAATATTGTTGTTTTTGATGGCTTTACGAATATAAACATTTTTAAAAATTTATATTCATAAAGCCATAAAAATAATATTCCTTCAATTAAAAATCAAATAAACCTTCCCTATAGTTTTCTGTTTGATTCGACATTATTAGCTAAAACATAAGATTTATCAACACCCCGTCTCACCCCCACCACCCCTGAAATTTTTGATCTCTTTTTGGTAGGAAACTCAGTACATGTTGTTTAGCCTTCGGTTATTAACACGCATGTGAGAAAAAATTTGGGTAGACGTTAGTGTGTAAATATCTAATACTATGGTTGTGGTGTGTACTGATATTTACATGCTAGGTTGTCCTGACGAAGAGACGGGCACGTCTCGAAACTGGTAGACTAAAGGTCTCCCTAAGTTATATACTAAAATACACAACTAACATTTTGTTTAAATGCCTGACCACAAAGTTAATGCTGAAATATTAAAAGAAAAATATATAAATATACACTTTAAAGGAATGAAGCGACTGTTTTATTTAGAAAGTAAAGAAAAATATATATATGGCCACACTTTAAAGGAATGAAGCGACTGTTTGATTTGGAAAGTAAAGACGGAAAGACTGTCAAATGAAAAAAGATAAATAATAATTCATTTAAGCTATTATTGAAAAATTCAACAGTGATTGTGGACTTTAAATAAAATCGGTCAATTAAAATTACCATTATTGGCATCTCATCACACACTTTGATACCCTAGGCCCTAGACGAAGGAAAGTTTGGGACTATCTGAGAATCTTTTCTACATACAAAATCCTTCCTCAGGATACGGACATAACCCGACTTTTTTCCAAACGATTAAATCATTTTTCGTGATGAAACTACGTAATAATTTTGTTTTACCAACTGATAATTAAAACTACACTATGGTACAAATTATTCAAATTTTCAGGACAGATTTAACAATATCAGTCATAATTTATTGAGCACATATACTCCATCACATAGCACTGTTGCATTTCTCACAATGATTTTTGATTATATTGACCTTGGGTTTATTGAGTTTATTATAAGTTTTTGGATACGTGATTGAATTTCTTATCCACCATGATTCCCAAATATTTGTTACTCATATTTGACTGAATTCCATCTGCAGTCTACGTAATTGTTATCCAAAGTTTCATATTTATGTGATTTTTTCGACCGTATTCTAAGATAAGCAATATTGCTATTTCTGTATCATAACAGTTATTGTATAAGATTGTAATGCAGTCAATTTTGAATTTTTAAGTTTGACGGGTTTGAAATTAATGAATTCAATCAATGATAAAGCTCATTATTCATAATAAATTATTCATAAAAAGCCATCTCAACAGGCCGTTCAGTCATAAAAGGCCCACAAAGTGGAGCAATTTTCTTCATTTTTAAAACATCGAAGGTTTTGTAATTTATTAATCAATTATATAATTTAGTTTGTGAAATTTTAACAAAATATTCGTATTTATAATAAACGTAATCTGATGAATAAATTTTAAAATGAGATATTTCCATACAAAAATGTGATAAAAAACGCAAGAGAAGATATGAGAAAAAATTGTGAAATTTTCTCACTCTGCTAGACGATCGCCTTAACATTTGTTTACGTTTTAGAGCGTTCTGATTGATTGAATTCATTAATTTCAAACCTGTCAAACATAAAACGTCAAAATTGGCGATATTACAACGATGTATAGATGTATTGATCAGATATTTTTAAGCTATATTTTTTCTGCTCTTCTTTTTCTCTTTATCTCTTCCCCTTTTTACTAAGTAGATCTGTTCTTTCCTTTGTATTCCTAATTCCCCTTTTACCTTTAACTCTTTGACTCTCATGGTTTGTTCTTAGCTTAAACCTTTTATTTTTTCTGTGGAATCTTGTAAGACGGTCTCAGATGCCTACTCCACTCATACCCCGGAAGAACATAAGGTCCACAGAGCGAGCACTAATTTTTCGAATCACCATTATAACGATTTTGTTATCCTGATAAACAGGGGAATTTATTGTTATAATGGAGTAATTATAGTCAATAGAAATCTAATAATATTTTCAAATGAAGCTACGTTCGCTGAATATCTTTTCCAATAATCGTCTGTATTTAATAGACCGCATTTTTCTCGTAATAGAGGAAAAGTTATGAAGGAAAGATTATAAAGAAAACTCGTTTTAAATTTCCTGGTACGGGAAGAATTAAAAATCATACTTACACATCGACAAAATTTACCAGTGCCGGAAGGGGTTTATGGTTTGTATCCAAAAATATGTATTTTACTTTATTTTTATTTAAAAAATAATTCGAAAGCTCAACGTACATGCTAAGTAAGCACTTTATCTTAATTACGCCTGCGTAAGAATTACGTAGGTACTTCATTGTTAAATTAATTAATTTTTATATTTAAAAAAAATTATAAAAATAGAACAACAGAAATAGCGTCTTTGAGGCAAAGAGAAAAAAATTCGAATTATCTTAAAACGTGGTTCGTGGGTGGACTGTAATAATATACATGAATGTTCATTGAAGGTATTTAACATGAATAATAATATATAGATGGCCTCCCAGAGTTCTGAAATGAAGACCTTGGGAGAATAAAAGAGGCATCGGAAGACCTCAAAAGAGATGGGCCGATGATATAGCCACTGTGGGGGGAAAAAATGGCTACAATTAGCAAACAACAAGAAAGAATGGAAAGGGAAGGAAGAGGCCTATATTCTGCAGTGGGAGACGAAGGCTGATGAAGAAGAAGAAGAATATATATATATATATGAATGTTTAATGAAGGTATTTGCAATGAATGAATGGAGGTATTAACAATGAAGAATACACCAATGAAGGTGTGATGAGCCAGACCTGCCCGGACTCTAGTCCCTCGAGCGTGCCAAACGGACCAATCGCGCTCGAGGGAATCCGCCCAATGAGAAGCCCGAGGGGCCGGCAAAGTACTGACCAGGCAGACCGCCAGTTCCTACACCATTCTTTCACCGACCTGCGCCCGCGACACCACGCTAAAACTCGCTCTCCGTATATCGTTGTATAACGAATTCTCCAACATGTAAATTTAGTGTCCTCGATAAATCAACGAGTTAAGTGTGAGTACTTCTTTCTATACATCCTATCACATCCTGCTCAGCCTTGTCATACACATTCACCTCAACGCACATTCATGCACACGCCTTCAGCGTCCACTTAACATGCATCAGACTGATTATGTATCGGCAGAGTGCATAATCATACTTCGTGAATACATGCATAACCTTAAATCATATCTGCCATAAAGGTATTTGAGATCTTTATAGATGCCAACAACGAAGAAATATATATGTTTGTAGAAAAAAAAAGTTTTGTTAGCAGCATGGGTGGTATAATACTGTAACGAGGTTAAAAAGAATCACGCACTCCTGTCAAGTTATAGTTTTTTTGAAGTTGTCACAACACTATCGAAGACTCCAGAATGGCTTGCGTAATCTACGGCCTTTGGGAAGCATCTAGAAACATAAATAAAAGCCTGGAAGCTACGGAAAAGTTCTCCCAAGCACTGGGAACGCCTGGAAGATTCGGTACCAGCATTAGCGAGAAATAAATAAGATTTATTATTGTTTTAGCGCGCTTGACAGCAAAGGAAAGCGAAGGCAGCTGCGGGCTGCGGAGGCCAGGGTGGCCAACCGTGCGATAATTCGACAACGAGTATTCTAGTGAAGTTCTTACTCACGTAGCGAAATAAACTGGAGCGAAAAATACAGGCGAAATTGAATAAAGTGTTAATGCGATAATAATTTATTATTTTTACGAGTAATTAGAAAATAGAGTAAAATAATAACGTAAAGATAAATAGTGTTAAGGGGGGTAAGATTAATTCGGTGAAAAAAAGCATGTCTTCAGGAGCTCTTTCTGCAATACAAGTAGTGTTAGTTTATTTACTTAATCTCCTTATAATAATAAATTATTTAAACTTTTTTTTTTTAAATTTCATTGCAAAGTATTAATATTTAAGCGAGTGGCAGTGAATCTCCGGATACTCGATCACAACTCAAAATAGAATCATTTGAAACGAAAAAATCAAAATGCACTGTTAAAGGAAATGTTTCTCGAGGTATCGCCGTGAAGATTTTTTTATTTCAATTTTTCCATTTTTGGTAGAACTTGTAAGCCAAAACACCGATTTTCGCTAAAAAAATCAGCTAATTTGTTACTATAAAATTAATAATTATAAAAAAATAAAAAGGCTCCCGAGTTTACGTGAAGAAGTACTGTGCAAAATTTCAAAACGATCGGTCTAGTAGATTTTGGGTTATGGCGTACAAGGACTTCAAAAATGACGAATTTCATAAAAACGCTTTAAAGTTTTGCACACTATAAAATTCAAAATAAAACTCAACAATTATTTTATTCTTACACATAGTCGTCGATGCCAGGTCCATAAAGCAAAGAACTTTCATCAAGAAGATTTAGAGTATCCTTTTTTCCTTGTCTACGCAAAACTCTTCCAAAATAATTGCGCGTCCGGTAATCATCAGGTCAGCGCGCCTCTCAGCTGCCCGAGCAGGTATAGATATAGTAGTCAGTGTGCGCATCGCTCAAATGTTCATAACTTCGTCAAATTTGCTCCGATTGACTTGAAAAAAATTTTAAAATGCAAAAAATATTAAAAACCTTACCCCCCTTAAGTGACTTTGTACGTTTGATTTACAAGCAATTAACAAATTCGTAATTAAATTCCAGCGTTTTCATTAATTCCTCCCGCATTCACGACACATGATAAAAAAAAAATAAAGACATTTCAAATGTATTCAACAACGGTCAGCATCTATGAATAAATTAGACTGGACGCATGAAGTTTTTATGGGAAATATAAAGTAAATAAAGTAAATGTTAGTAAAGTTTTTATAATAAATGACAAAATGATAAAAAAAAATCATCACTTCAAAATTGACAAACTGCACAGTGTTACATAACAGCGGTAAGGACATACTTATTACGATAACGCAATCCACTAAGAATAGACCAGATTATTATCCTCTTGTGTCCATTATATAATAATATCAGTCAATGTCATTCATTCACACAATACAAAATACATCATAAAAATGTTCAAGATACCATACTTAATTTCTTGGAAAATACTCGAATGAATTCACACATTTACATAATATTTAATTATTTAAGATTGAGCTAATGCACCAACAATGCTGCATCAGAACTTTTAAATCCCTCAAGGTGCTCGTTGTGTGTTGTGTGGTAGGCTAATTCCTTACCAAAATATGTGAGATTGGTTTTAATTACATGATTGTGGTTTAACACGTAAATAAGTTAATAAATAATATTAAATAATTGCGATACTGTGTATTAAAGTGATAAAATGAATTCGGTTCGCCCTTTTCTGCTTTTGGTTATAATATATTGCTACAATGCGGACGGTTACAGAATACTCGGAATTATTCCGCACACGGTTAAAAGTCACGACTATGTGTTCTATCCACTATTTCGCGGCTTGGCGCAAAAGGGCCACGACGTCACGGTGATCTCACATTTTCCATATAAAGACCATCCCAAAACCTACAAACACATTAATCTCAGAGGATCTGTTCCGGTCTTGGACGATGTAATTCCATTCGATGAATTAAAAATGACTCCCCTCCCTTTTGGAATTGAAAAACTATTGGCTCTTATGAAAGGAATGATGTCTCTGTATGAAATGGCAAACGATAGCTGCCACGCTTTACTAGCTAATGAAGAAGTGCAGAATTTAAAAGAAGGACAATTCGATTTGGCTATAATTGAAACATTCAACAGCGATTGTGGGCTCGGAATTATCGACCAATTGAAATTACCATTTATTGGTTTCTCGTCGCATACCTTGATGCCTTGGACAAGGGAAAGCTTAGGACTATCTGAGAATCCTTCCTATATTCCCGCTCATTTCTCTGGGTATGGTACACATCCAACTTTTTTCCAAAAAATTAAAACATTCTTCGTGGCAAAGCTCTGTAAAATATTCTATTACCAACTTATAACTAAAGCTTCGCAGAAACCGTTGGAGAAACACTATGGTAAAAAGTTTCCGAATCTCCAAGATGGATTTAAGAACATGAGTCTTAATTTAGTGAGCACATATTTTCCATTGCATGGCACATTCGAATATCCACCAAGCATTGTTGAAATTGGTGGAATCCACATTAATAACCCTAACCCACTGCCTAAGGTTAGTATATTTCATACACAAATATATTTCAAATAAAATAATTATGTTCCTGAAAAAAATATTGTTCTTTGAATTTTTTCACTTATCATCGTATTCTGAAAAATTGAATATCACTATAAAACCTAAATTAAATGAAAAATACATTTTTTTGATCTCAGCTATATTAGCCAGCTTCGACAAATATGCAAATAAGTTGTTACTTAACAAATGGCCGTATTCTGATATTATCATAATATTCATATTTGTGGTAACTTAACGTTTGTTTACGTTTTATTGAATTCATTGATTGAAAAATATTGATTGTATTATTTGTATGTATCTACTTATATTATTATAAATATAGATACATACAAATAATACAATCAATATTTTTTTAAATGTCAATCTACAATGTTGCTGAATCAATTGAAAAAATAATTCACTAATTGTTTGAATTCATTCACTTCAAACCTTTCAAACTAAAACGTCAAAATTGGCGGCATTACAATATTATACAATAAGTGTCAAGATACAGAAATAGCAAAATAGATTGTTTCAGAATACAGCCGAAATATCTGTGTTAAAAGTTATAATGTTCATACATAATTATTATGTTACCTATTAAACTAACTAAATTAACTAACTTAACTTTTGTATCCTGTCACATCACTTTTGCTTCAAGCACATTCATAAATCTTCTCACGCAATTTGGTCATTTATTATATCGTCAATATTTGTTTAATAATTATTCATTATGTCATTAAGTCAAAGAAAGTCGAATGTACAAAATAGTTTTTGTGTTTTAAATGTGCATTTTTTAGATTTTACGATAGTATATATATATATAGAGAAATACAATTAATGAAACAGCTAGAAATGAGAATACAAGTATAAAGCAAAATGGATCATTCATTTTTGTCGAAAAAATCTTTTAATTAATTTTTCAAAACAAGAAAACACTTTGTGGCTTGACATTATATTAAAATTTAAAAATAAAATTAAATATTTAGTTTTAAACCACATATTATACTATATTTTCATCAACTAGTTTGGTTGGTCTCAACCTTCACCAGGAGAAAATAATACAGACTAACCTACGTACTTAGATTAGTCTATATCTAGATGACGAATATATCGTATAATACGTGGTTTAAAACTATATATATTATTTTATTTTTAAATTTTAATACTTTCAATTAATGTTACATTAGATAATAAATTAATAATTTTGGGAAATTCAATTTTCCAAAATGAAGAATCGTAACAAAATCATTTTAAATATGTAAATTGCAGGATTTGCAGAAGTACATAGACGAGTCTAAACACGGCATTATAGTGTTCAGTATGGGATCACAGTTAAGAGCTACTACATGGCCCACTGAGAAGTTGAAGGCATTTCAGGAAGCCTTTTCCAAACTTCCGCAAAATATTTTGTGGAAGTGGGAAGACGACACCATGCCCGGGGCGCCTGACAATGTTAAGTTTATGAAATGGCTGCCACAACGTGATATTCTAAGTATGATTTTTTCAAATTTTTCATTGTGTTTTGTATCTATAACTATTTTAAACACTTAATTTTTAATGGACCGAGGTTATCACGTAGTTACGGTCTATTAAAGATCTTTTCCTTATTTTTTTTAGTCAACCATTGCAGTTTATCCTCATGAATATCAAGTTTTCTCGCGTCTTTCTCAATATTATCAAACTCTTCTTCTTCGAGGTCTTCACCGTGATCATGTGTCATAGGGTTATCGTTGCAATGCCATATGTGGATACCTTCGAGAAGGCATTTTTTTAACTGGACCGAAGTTTGGGCAATTAATTAGTGAAACAGATGGAGGTTTGATTGTGCCAAGGAAATATTATATCCATTTTGAATAGCAACCTCTCTCGACTGCCGACACTTCAGCTCGTCTACAGCGCTCACGGCAATCTCTTGTATCACCATAATATTAGATCAATGAACTGCGGAACTAATTATGGTTATGAACCAGTTTAAACCTTCGGCGAATACATTTGTACCCAAATACCAGCTGCGATTTTACCATCTATTTTTTTCTATTCGATATTTTTTATTAATTTTCTACTCTAATACTACAACATCTTTATTTCTTTGTTTACCTCTAAAGGACACGTTGTCGAGAATAGTTGTTTTATTACGCTTTCTGTGTACATATTAAATGTTAGTTTTAATCGAATATTAATTATATTATTGCTCTCATAGGCATTAACAAAGTAGAGATTATTCATGATGATCATTAAAATTGTTGGAAAATAACTTTTTTTATATTTAGACTAAGTTTATAGTAAATGCACGAAAGACTAATTAAAGTAGTGGAAAAGCCGAGAAGTATTTACTTTTTAAGCAAATAAAATTATTAAATTTCTGTGAGTTGTAAAATAAGTAAAACTTTGAAATATTCTTCAGTTAAATCTGTATTTATAAATATTGTAGCAGAAACACACATCTTCAATTTAAATAAGTATCTGTAAAACAAAAAATGTACCAATTAACAAATGTTAAGTTTTTTTTTTAAATACAGAACTATCAAAAAAACAATTTCTAGATCATTCAAATGTAAAGTTTTATAAGTATCGAACATTTAATTGTACGACATCTAAAAACAAACATCTTCAATCAAACATTAAATAAAATCTGTTTTTTTTTTTAATACAGAACTATCAAAAAATAATTTCTAGATCACTCAAATGTAAAAGTCTTCATTACCCACGCTGGAGGCCTCAGCCTAGCAGAGGCAGCTCATTGTGGGATACCAGTTCTGGCGATACCGATTCTCGGAGACCAGCCCAATAATGCTGCAGCAGCCAAGGATAGTACGCTAGGAGAAGTTCTTGATTACGACGACATCACCTCAGCCAGTATTTTGGAAAACCTTAAAAAACTTCTCGATCCGAAGTAAGATATGGCAATAATTTCAGTTGACAACGTCGTTTTTGACAATTTATTTATATTTTAATTTAGGCACCCGGCATTTATTGCATACACAATTCATTGTTTAATTTTTACATTTTAGTGCTTACTTTATAGTTGGACATAATTATTATTTTCAAAAATCTAACAAAGTGCATAAATTATATTGATTTTTTTTAATTCGGTGATTTTTGCAAACAAGATTATTCCAGAATTTTTTTTCCGGACGTAAATTATTCCAGACAAAGAATAGTTTTAATGTTTTTTTTTTTTAAATATTGAAGTTACACCATTAAGATTTTTTAATTCAAAAATAATCTGTTTACAAGGGTATTTACTTATGTAAGAATAAATATTTTAACAGCACTATAAATGTGCCTTAGATATACGCGAAGAGAGACATACTTCTGGTGTGACTCGATTCCCTCGCCTAAAGAAGGGGGTTAGATTAATAAGCTTTTTAAATATGCGTTTTCGCATTTTATTGACTTTTTTTAACGTGTACGTGATTTCGATTGTGTTGATTTTTTTAACGTGCTGTCTTGAAATTTTCCAGAAGACAAAAAAATGCTAAAAGGCTCTCAGCAATCTGGAGAGACAGACAAAATAGTCCTCTGGAGACTGGAATCTACTGGGTGGAGCACGTCATCAAGCACGGCGGGCACCACCTCCGGCCAGCGTCTGCAGACCTTCCCCTGCACCAGTATCTGCTCCTGGACGTGCTGGCGTTCTTCGTTCTGCTGGGACTGCTGGTCTTGCTGCTCATTACCAATCTGTGTTGCAAATGCAAGGCTTCCTCAGCGGCAGACAAATTAAAGAAAAACTAACCCAATCAAAATACTTGAAATTTATATAAAATAATATTTTTTTAAATATCATTTTATATAAATCGTCTTACATTCGTATACAGGGTGTAACAGAGCTAGACCACAATACTTTACAGGTGGATTCTTGCCTTGATTATGAGTCAAAAATGTTCAAGCAACCATGACCTTGACAATTGAGTTACGCAATATCAATTTTTTTCAAAATTTCTGACATATTTTTAACAAAACGTTGAAAGTCATTTGTTACAGTAACTTACATCGATTATGAAAAATTAATCCCTTTACATAAAAGTTAAATAAAATAATAAAAACCCTGAAAATTTCCCAATTGGTATTGGAAGGTTTTTATCATTTAATTTTACTATATTAAAGGGAATGAATTTTTCGTATTAGATACAAGTTACTCTAATGATAGTTCAACGTTTTGCAATAAATAAGTCAGAAATATTGAAAAAACAATGCTATCTTTGATGTCGCATATCTCCTTAACTATTGATATAAGGTCATTGTTGCTTGAACATTTTCCACTCATAATCAGCTCTGTTACACTATGTATTTAAATGTATTAAAAAATAAGAAATAAATTTTCAGACAAAAATTTTGCCTCACTCACCAAATAAAAGATGGTCGTTTACGATATTGATAGATACAGAATTTTATTGTTGACGGAGGAAAAGCTCCCATGTTTTTACTTGGAGAGTGCGGAAAAAAATTTTAGCCAAAAATTTATATTTTACTTTTTAGTACATTTAAATATAAGAGTTGTCTCAAAAAAAAAATTTCTAGACACATAATTTTCTACTTTTTAGTCTTAACATTACCGAGCGTAAAAAATCTCTTCGGTAAGAAACTAGTGCCATCTTTTGGTGAACTCATTAACTAATTTCCCATAGAAGACTTTAATTAATTATGATGGATTAATCGATTAATATGTGAATCTGATAATTGATTCATATATTGTCATCGAGAGTACGTCTGTGTGCTAAGTTTTAGTTTGATTGAACAATGGGAAGTGGGTTAAATACCGATTATAAGACTCCGTCCAGATAAACAGGTAAGTCTAATATAAGCATTGTAAAATAGAAATTGGTAAAGGCTAGTCAATAATTAATCATTCTTTGAATAGTATTATCACTAACTTTATCACAACATATTATGTTTTTATTTTTAAAAAAATATTTATTGAATGCAGTTCTTGTTTTAAAAATGTTGTTATAAAGTTGTTATACCTATACACTTGTTACAAAGATGTTATAAAAATGTTCAAAGATGTTTATTTTCAAAACACATGTCCCCTCTTTTTTTTTATTTGACGCTTATTCGTTGAACTGCCGGGAGCTAAGGGGTTGAACAAAAAATAATATGTGGGGTCTAGATGCAAAACCGTCACTATCCATATAAGACCATTTTTCATGTTTTGCTTGATTAATGATCTATATCCTATTCTTCACACTTTGCAAGTTCCCAACATAAAAAAATGACATTATTTATTCGGACCAAACATAAGCTAGCACCGCTCCGAGATTTAGTATGGAGAAACGTCATCCGTTGCAGATAACGTGTATTGTTATTACCTTAAATATTTACATAAAACCTAGAAGTGGACATCTCTTCTTACCAAAGAATAGTGTACGAAAGCATGAAGTAAACAAGGATCGATGTAAATATACAACATCAGCATAATATCTTCATCATCATCATCGCCTTCAGTTTCAGTTTCTGTAAATATTTCATCATTTTATTTGATTTGTATTGAAGTGAATAAATTTTAAATTTTAAATCAGCTATCGCCGATTACTTACTGCTAGGCCTTGCAGGCGGTTATACTGACGACCGCAAGGCCATAAGTGGCTGCTGCGCGGCCATTGGCATCTACAATTGGCTATCGTCTGTACTAGCCGCTGCACGGCAGATTAAACCTAATATTATCAAGATGTCTCGTAACTAGAAGCAGGAGACTTTACAATCTGAGTGAAATAAGACCATAGCTACCACTTTTCAGATTCGTGTTTAGACAATTGAATATTTTTGGTAAGAAAAGGATGAAATCTTTTTTTAAACGTTTTTATGGTTTTTAGGGAAAAAAATAGTGAAAAAGTTGAACTATCATTACAGTACCAAGAACAGGACAAAGCGTTTATCCACATAATGTTTGACAGTTTAGTTCTCATATGTATCAATGCTATTATAAAACAATGTGATAGATTAGACTAAGATTAATGAATCTTCAAGTTTGTGTTTACTGGGGTATTATGCCGTGTTGTTACGACCTTTCGGGCCGACGTTTCGGATCCCATTGCAGGGTCCATCATCAGGGCTGATGTGTTGACAGCACATCAGCCCTGATGATGGACCCTGCAATGGGATCCGAAACGTCGGCCCGAAAGGTCGTAACAACACGGCATAATACCCCAGTAAACACAAACTTGAAGATTCTGAGTGGCCGTGAAAACCTAAGAACATTCTTAAGATTAATGACTACAATGATTTGAAGTCAAATAAATGCACTTTACAACACAATAATTCAATTAATATCTTTTCTGCGAGGACAACTTATTGTTTGATTTTATCCGAATTTAAGCTCAATTTATATTTTATTAAGTAATGTAACGGAATATAATGAATTTAATTACTTGTATATTTAAGACTATCTTATGGAATCAGTATCTCATTTTGTTTTCTTGCAACTAACGTTAATGGAATTAAGACAAAAACCAGACCAGTACTATAAAATTCATGTCTTTTTACTTCTTACCATAAAAACTGGAAACTCTGAAACGCGCGCTGCTCGGAGCATTTTTCCTAGTAAAACTGAAATACTTGAAAAAAGTCCACTTGGTGCATTTCAAATAAGAGTACAGTAAAAGCGGTATGTTCCTTGTCTGCCAAATTATCTTCACTTTAGTTTTTAAGATCAGTAAAATTTTTGGTAAATTTTCAAACACGTCAGAAAGATATAGGAAAAAAAATCTATAGCCACAGCATATCATGTATCTTATCATAATCATAAAGACTGAAATGTTAACGTTGTTTTTTAGATTTTTTCAAATCTAATACAAGCCACGAGGCCTAATTACTGTAACGAATCACATTACAAAAGCCCAGGCTCAAGGGAATCAAATTGATTTATTACGATCTCACTGGGAATCGAACCTGGAACCTCCGATATTAGAGACACTGGACTACGAAGTTCGCCATTATCGCTACATCTGAATAGCCACTTATTATTAACACGTATTAATGGCAGGAAGTAGATGCAAATAAGAATTGAAAAACAGACTAACATAACCTAACCTAAGGAAGTACAAAATATTTAGCACTGATAAAATTGTAGGTAAATGTTTTTCAATGTAAATGTTAATCAAAATCCAGTAATTGTGTCCTTAGAACATAGAGAAAAAAATATTGTTTAAATGTAAACTGGTGTTGTAGACTGGTCTATAAAAAATTGAAAATATTAATTTTCAGGCATATTCTAGTGTAAATGTTAAATACGTAAATAGGAATATTGATTAATACTTCACTTTAAATATTTCGGCAAAATATAATACATACCTAAAAAAGAATTTTGGTTACTAAAATATTGAAATCATTACCAGCGGCGACATCTAAACTATGTCATGAAAATTACTAATTTTCGACCACAGATGGCAGATGGCATAGAGTCTCTTCAAATAGAAATAAAACAAATAAAGAACATATACACAACATTAAAAAATGATATTATGTGTGGATGATCTTACGGTGGAATCGGTGAATGTTGTGTTGTGTAAAATGATCACTTAAGCACAGGGCTTCTGACTTGTATTAGCTGGCCTGGTTTTTTTTATATAAATATGAAAATAATTTTATAATTTATCTTGATTAATTAATGCAAATCACTTAATGTCCTGATTAAATTTATTGAATCCAGTCGATCCCTTGATTAAATAGACGAGAAGGAATGCTGATCATTTATCATTTATAGCAAATATTTGAACAGGAACGCATCCGCACTGCGAGGGATATTCTACTATGCAATCAATTTATTTGGACAACTCAACAAACAGTTGCATGCATTGATTATTTGAAAAACATCACACTTTTAATTTAATTTACACATATGTACATACATTATTATATGTTCTGCATGGAAAAGTATTTAAAGTGTATATTGAACAGTCTAACATAACTTATACTTTTATAGAATGTTCCGAACGAAATGCGCTAAACTATAAATATAGGTGTAAGAACGTTAAATTTTGAAAAAATAGTGTTCCTTAAAAAAGTTCTCTAAAATGCTTATTTATTGAGTTTATAAGAATAAAGTGAAAGAAGAAGAGAGAGCGAATAGAGGTTAGCTGGCAGCGGGTCAATCTACTCTAAGGCCCGGTTGTTTCAAGTTCGATCAAAGTAAGCGGTCGATAAAAGCATAGATTTTTACGAAAACGGATCGTCTGATTGGTGGAGAACGTAAAATTTCAGTTTAAACTCTACGCTTACTTTGATCGAATTTGAAACAACCGGGCCTAAGTGGCCCAGAAAAAAATGGTTGCCTAGCTATCCAAGAAAATATTCGTATTTTGTAAATGTAGTTCAGAACTTTTTTAAATTTTATTGAATCTGGTTGAAAAATGGTGGTCATGGTCTATTTTACTGTTTCTCGCGTACGCAGGAGTTTACAATTTTCTAAATTATTCAGCAATGGGCTGTCTTAATTTTTTCAAATAAACTGAATTGTATTCAATACATTTTGACAGTTCCATGTCCTCTTTGTAGACGAAGTTATTAAACGTGAATGAGTGATAGTCAACTTTCGTAGGGTAATTTTTCAATGAAGGAACGGTTTGTCAGTCACAATTAATTTCTGTACTTTTAAACATAAAAGTTTTGTTACTATATATAAAATGCCAATGGTGAGTGGCTTACCCTTTAAAAATTACACATTCTTAATTTTTTTTTTTTTCAGCTGCAAAATACATAATTTCGGGGTCATATTAAGGGGTAAAGCAAATATTTTAACGATAGTTTGTTTTTTTTGCTGTATTTTTCTAATTGATTTATTTTACAATATCTTATGAGGGAAAATACCGCATTTTATCATTGATAATTCTCCTTCATTCTTACTTAGACACTCATTCTTTCTTAGATTTTGTCTTCGATTTAATAGACGTACATATATTTCTAATGAAATTAAATAATTTGTAGTTAATGTATGCTAGAAGAATTCCAACCAATGAGAGGAAGGCCAGAACGTCTAGTAAGAGATATCTGTAGAAGGGGAGATCCGCAGATACCGGTCTCAAGTGGCTTCCTCCATGACGGGCTACATGCTCCACCCAGTACACAGCTGTTTCTAGCGGAGTTTGGGGCCTGTCCTTCCATATTTCTGATAACTTATTGGCCTTTTCTTGAACTCTATAACGAAAATAATAATTAATTAGTTACCAGTATGCAGTGCAGAAAGAGAGTGAGATCGAGGATCCAGTATGCTGATGATGAGTTTTCTAAGGGGGGTAGCGGGAGTCACACTGATGAACAGAATAAGAAGTGCCTACACTCATAATAAGGCACACACTCGGCATGAAGCTCCTACTCCTAAAGATAGAAAAATCACAAATGAGGTGGCTTGGACATGTGCTAAGAATGCCAGAAGAACGAACACCAAAAAGAATTCTCTTGGCAACCCCAGAAGAATGACGACGGTCGCCCCAGATTAAACTGGGAGAAGAAGAAAAAGATGATTATGAAAACGGAGTGGGGTCTGGACTGGTTGACTCATGCGGAAGCAGCGCAAGACAGGATAATATAGAAGCACCTTGTTGAGTCTTTTGGCCCCCGACAATACTAAGACATCATGAAGATTATGAGAATAATGATGTATATATCTTGCTGGTATCCTATTCGAACCACCGACCACCTGATCACTAGGCGAGCGTCATAACCACCATATTATACCATCAATATATTTTTTCTAATTAATGTGTGGTGATATATATATTTTTTTAAATAAATAGAGTGAACATGGAATACGTGTCACATAAATATTCTTACTATTTTCAAATAAATCTAAACGCTTGAGCTATGAAAATAAGACTAACTTGCTAGTCTGAAGTGAGATTCGAACCTGCGACCTTTGGATCAGTAGTAAAAAAACATCGGTAATAAAATTTAAATTTCTTGTATTTAATTTTTAATAATACATTAATAACTGTCTAAAAAATAAATCGCTCGATAACGTATTAATAGTATTAATTTCGACAAAACTGGTAGCCGTTGTAGTAACGAAAAATGTTGTCGGACAGATACGAGATGTTTCTAGATGCATTTTTGACACCGGACTTCGATGTGTCGACGAGGAAGAAAAAAAATCTACACAATTAGGAGGTGTGTGTTTTTTCGTGTGTATTTATCGTTCATGGGTAAGTCATCGATTTTCGCTATTTAATTCAAATCGATTTATTATATAATATGTTCATATTCAACTGTATGGACTGAAGTTCCATCAGTTTTATTTCAATTGAATTATTTCTGGGAACATTCACAGTCCTACGTTCATCAATAAAATACAATATATAATTATATTCACGATCATGCATGTCTAAAACGATAATAATTTTTCCATATATTTTAATAAATTACAGAATTAATGACAATTCTGATAACGCAATATTCAAGGATAATTAACCACAAGAGTTTCGTTCTGATGAATCCACAAGCTAAGCACAAACAGCGGTATTATGTTTCGTTTCAAGACATGTGTAGATAATTATGAATTATTTATTATTTTAAGTATGTATGCAACCACAGTTATACAGTTTTAAGATTTTAAAAGAATGGATTCATTTTTTTGGATATTTTAAAATTTGTAGCCTCTTCTTAAAAAAATATATTTTTTTATATTTTTGGGCATTCATTTTGTAATAATTTCGAGACATTTTGATTGAAGAGTTTACTTAATGTACTTGCATTTGTACATGCTACTTATTTTTATATACAAATTCGTTGCAGGTTTCGCCATGTCCCTGTCATTTACAACGTTGTTAAAACAAACAAACTTAAAATATACAAGTACAGTAATTAGGTTGAACTTTTGGTGAAGATTTTGGGGAAGGAAGAGGTGGGGAAGGAATATTTCAATGCTATATTAACCATAAAACTATGTTAACCGGTTTAAAATAATATATAATAAAATATATAATCGATTTTACAGTTTTTTTTACCATTTCTCTCAGATAAACGGGATTTTACTAAACGTAGTACTAAAATATAACTCAACCAAACTTTTGAGACTTATCTTTCAATGTATTATTTTGTGAACATATACTATAACAAAACAGATGAATATTTTGTTTCTTTTACGAAATAACAAAAATCGATTTAGAAGCATACATCAACGAGAAACTGCACAAACAAAAAGAATTACACAAAATAGAGGTTTTCCCAACACACTGAACGCTTGGAACAAGTTGGAAATTACTAGAAGAGTCTAAAATACACAGATATATCCCAAAACATTCGATTTCTTGCAAAAGCGAGATTCCCGCACTGCGTAATAGAGTGCTCCACTAACAAACGGAAGATTCTCAAAAGTAAATAAATAACAATGATTAACTAAACATAACGTTTGTGTCCAGTGACTTTTGGTGGTAAATAAAGGTAATTAATTTTAAGTGTTATTTATGTGTTTAATATTTTGGAGGGTAACAAAACTTTTATTTTAATTTTTTTATTTATTTATTTCAAAAAATCCTTGTTTACAAATAAAGGTACTTAATACTAATTTAACAATAAAATATTAGATAAATTACACTTTTTTTTTTGTTAAATTTGTGGATTATGCCACTCTACTAGGCTACGCCTGTCTGTTATGTGCGTTATAGTACACAATTATAATATTTTTTTGAATTCGTCAGTAATATTTATTTTCATAAGGTAGTAATTATTTATCTACAAAGTATCAAGTGCAATGTTAGTGAAAGTTGAGTGAGTCATAAGTCCAAGTGTAAATATGTGTAGAATAATTGTTTAATGTAAAAAGGGTTAATGTTTTGTTTAAGATTATTTTTTATTTTCCTTAATTTATTTATTTATTTATATAGGTATATATTTTTATTTGTACACATTATTATGCAATTACAGTAAGTAAATTTTCAGTCGCTATTCTACCTTTGGAAGTAAGTTCTACCTTGCTTATCGATTACCTGAAGCAAGGCAAAAAAAGAGCGTTTTTTACAGAAATTATAAATTTGTTGTACCTTGGTTCTAAAACAACATTCAGTGCCTGTAGAATGGTCTCCTTGGTGAGGTACCGGTACTTCAGGTATGCGCCCACCCCGCTGTCTCTCGCGGCCGCGGCGTTCCCGAACTGGTCCCCGTATATGGGGATGGTGACCACGGGAACTCCGCAGTGGATGGCCTCCGTCAGTCCCAGCATCCCCGCATGGGTGATGAAAGCCTTCACGTTTTTGTGGTCTGATAAAAGAAAAATTAAACGCATTACCAAACTGTAATCAAAAACCAAATTTATTTATCAACTAGCTGTGCCCGCGCGGCTTCGCACGCGTAGATTTTTAGTTCACTGTTTGGATCGTCATAGAACTTTCGCGAACCTTCTAGAACATTCTCCTTCAAGAACTTTCAAAAAATTTATCGAATGTACAGGAACCTTCTAGACACGCCGACACACTCCGCCACAAGTTAAGAACCTTATAGAACTTTCGGGAATTTTCTAGAACCTTCTCCTTCCAGAACTTTCTAGAGCAGGTTTTTCCGGAACCTTCTAGACTCACCGACACAGTCGGCGCGCCTATTTTGAAACAATCTGAAGCATTTGCGGCCTTCCCATAATAAAACAATGTGCTAGAAAGCACATTTTCGTCACCCACTCCCACCCACGCACAGCCACTCCCACCAAACTCGCATATTTTAGATGTGACACCAAGGGCTATCCACCACCGTAACCACCGGTGGGTGGTTGTGGCTGGTTTTGGAGAAAACTTGGCGGATAGGGAAACACGGGTTTCTTTTTATATATATATATATTGATATTGATTAGAAAAACTTACAGAAAAATCAATGAAAAATCAAAATCAAAATCAACGAAAAAATATTTGGCTGCTACGGGATTCGAACCACGGATCTCCTGCCCCGGATAAGAGGGGATCCGTGGTTTGAATTCCGGTAGCAGCCAAATATTTTTTAGTTGATTTGATTTTTCTTTTTTGTATGAAGCTGTTTTTACATTAGAAATTAGGTATGGAGGTCTTTTTTTTGGGTATTCATAGAAATAGGAATAGGCTTACGATTTATCATAGGAAAAAATTGAAATGATTTTTAGGTCTATTCTAATTTAATGTTAATAATTCTAAAGAATACTTATATGGTTTATGGGAATGACAAGACAATACATGTTCTGAGAACACAATTACTGAATTTTTTCACTGAATCAGTTGACATAAGTACATATAAAAATATAATTTAAGCAATTAATTTGGTTATCAGACCCCAAATAGAAATATGTGCAAAAAATTTACCTATATGATTATATTTTTTGATTTTTAGTATAATCTAGTATTTTTATTTAATTTAAATTTCCTAGTAAAATCAGTAATAACTTATTAATATAAATAACACAAAATTCAATAAATGTATTTAAGCTTCACATAATATATTGTTTCTTTAACTTTAAATGTTGTTATATTTGTTTCATTCCTAACTTCCGCCGGCAGTTAAGCACACAACTTCATTCCACTGTGCATAATTGAATTGTGCGATTGAGTTTTCTTTCTAAAGAGGTAGTCTTATTTCATGTTTTCTTCTTGTGCAGTGATCCTGTTCATATTGTCTTTATTTCATTTTTCTTATGAATTCAAAAGCGTTGTTTATATTAATAAATTTATGCATAAACGGAAGTAACTACATTCAATTTAATCCTTTGTCTGAATTTCATTATTTCTTTCTAGCATCATTTTGATTCCGATGTATCGATTTCTTTTTAATATTATTCTAGTGCTTTACTTTGTCGTACTGTTCATAGTTTTACATCTTCATTAGACAGATATAATATACTGTTGCAGTAATAAATTTATGTACATGAGGGACTATTTACTACTGTTTTGATATATCTTCGGATTCTTCCCGAATTTGGATTCTTCTATTTGTTATTTTTTTGTTACCTACATATTTCGTTTTCAAAAAAAAGATTTTTTTATGGTCTATGATAACTTGTCTCTATAAAATACTTATAAAGATATAAATATTTTATATTTTTAATATATGTATTCAATTGCAATAAAGAAAGATAAATGGTAAAGGATGGATAATCTCAAGATACATGCAGTTATCCACTGGTATCCAAGGAAAATCAAGAGGCCGACAGGCTCCCTTAAAAGGCGCTGGAATAGTGAAATCAATCGTCTGAAATGTATGGCACTGCATAACAATCGATAGAGAAAAGAAGAAGACATTTGGGGAGGCTGTCATTCAGCATAAAAAGTCTATCAATGCACAGAAAGTGGCTGACAGTGATGATGATGATTCTCATTAGGTGAAACATTGTTTGGAAACTTTTTTACAATATTCAATTTCAAAATATTCATAAATAAAAATAAAAAAAACCTACTTTCCTCTAGAAATTTATGTAATCATCTAAAAATATTATTTATTGTAAAACCATGCTTTTTGACTTTTATAAAATGATGCAAAATATTTACATTAATATACTCATATCATTCAATAAGACTTGTGAAATTACTAGTATATACTGAAATTCTATTAAATAATTATTTTTGGACAGAGGTTCAATATGATTTCCTATTATTTTAATTTTTGAATTTTACTAGTTTTAAATTATGTAATAATTGTAAATTAACAGTGATATATTTTTTTGTTATATACTGGAAACCCTTGTTATTTGAAAACATATAAATAATTTTAACAATACGCGAGAAATTTTATGTACAAAAATAATATAAATATTTTCTTACTTAAAACATCAAATTGTGGAACCCACTTCATCAGTTTGACATTCGCGGGAGCTCCTTCCATGGTGTCGTTCTCCCATTTCCATAGGACATCCTGCTTGAGTTCAGCGAAGGCTTCTTGAAAAGCTTTCAGCTTGTTCTCCGGCCAGGATATAGCTCTTATCATGGAACCCATGCTGAACACTATTACACCATGTTTGGATTCGTTGAGATACTTTTCTAATTCCTAGAAAAAAAAAATAATAACGTAGATTCATCAAATATTTAAAAATGTATATCTTAGATAAACGAAACGAGTCGAGATTTAATATTATATGCATGTTAGATACACTATTTCTGCTATTGAATAAGTAAATTATTTAAGTATTAGTAAAAGGTAATATTGTTACTTAAAAATCCACTATGCTGAGTTTTTATATGTATCCAGATATTGAAAATTAAAAGATTAAACAAACTTAAACGATTGGAACAGAGTAAAAAAAATTCTCAAGTTTTCACAGCCATTCAGAATCTTCTGTGTGCAGTTTTCTGGAATATTCTGTCTTGTACATCTGACCTCACTGGCTGACGTTTCGGATCCAATTACGGGATCCGTCATCATGACTGATAGGTTGTTATGAGTATTGATGTTGTGGTTAAGTATTGGCTTGCAACTACAACACTAATACTCACACAACAGATCAGCTCTGATGATGGATCCTGCAATGGGATCGGAAATGCCGGCCAACAAACAGATATACATGGCAGAGTATCCCAAAAAACTGCCCACGGAAGATCTCAAAAATTATATTATATACAAATGTAAGTCATTTTTTTTTTGTTTTGAAGGGCCCTACATAAAATCTTAAACTTGATAACTCGATGTAAAGTACTTGAATTTTTTTAAGTTTTGGCAATTGGGGTACTGAAAAACTTAAGGGACAACCTTTTTGAAGAAAACTTTACGCTATTCGATGGCTTCAGTGGCTGTGAATAAAAACACCCTTTAAAGGTTAACATATTTTAGCGATTTGTTAAATCATAAAGATGACAATGGAAAGGTTTTTCTGAAACATGTTGGTGGAATTACTCATATAAAAGAAGTAGATACTAGCAAAAAATTTAATCAATATTTTTATTAAATGATAAAGAGACTAAAATTTTATGTTAATTTTGCGTAGGTTTAACATTACATTTTTATTAATGGAGGTAAAAAAAACAAAGAATTTTTCCTGTACTGATTTTATGCGATTCCTCGAGATTACATAGGTACATAAAATGTGTTGGAATGTTATTACTAGATTTAACTCGAAATCGTATTATATTCAAAGAATTGAAACATTACAGTAATCTTGGAACTCAGCATAACTCGCGTCATTTCAATAACGTTTTTTCAAACTAAGTGCTCTTTGCGCTATGTTAAAAACTAAGTGCGCTCTATGCACAATGTTTAAAGCTAAGTGCGCTCTATGCTCTATGTTATGGACATACGTATCATCAATAGTTTATAGTTAAGGGTGCACGTTGGATTTCAAATAAATTTGAATATTCGATAATAAAATTTTAATAAAGGAAACTGTAACTATTTATTATGACGTAGGTAGAATTATTTTTTACAATTACTAACTGTGTATTTGTTCAGAATATTTTGAGTTTGTTCAAATCTTTCAGAACAGTGCTGGATTTATGTCAAAGAGACATTATTAATCAATTAGTGTTTATTATAGATATCTCACAGAGACGAAACTGTATTAATTATGGGAAAATAGGTATAGAAGTCATTTGGGTGTACACAGGACTTATGACCTGTCTTTTTATGGTTGGCTTAAGTGATCACTTTACACAATTGTAACATTAGCCATTTCCACCTATGATAGAATATACCATGCTTATTCATTTTTTGGAAGTTGTATATATGTTCAAATTGCGTGGAAAGCTTTCATATATGAGTTGTAAGCGCCTTTTCCATGCGGCCTGTACAAAGCCATTTTCATTCCCCTAAGTCCCCACAGATGTCGCTAATGAGAAAATCTACATTGATTTTTTTACGGAATTTTGAGAGCAATATACTTTATTGTGTGTAATGAAATTCATCCGAATACTTGCATTACACTAGGATACGCCAGGAAATATTATTTCCAATTTTTGTTAAATTCCTTTTTACCAGTATTTACAATTCAGAATATTTTGAGTTTGTTCAAATCTTTCAGAACAGTGCTGGATTTATGTCACAGAGACATTATTAATTTGAACATATATACAACTTCCAAAAAATGAATAAGCATGGTATATTCTATCATGGGTGGAAATGGCGAATGTTACAATTGTGTAAAGTGATCACTTAAGCCAACCATAAAAAGACAGGTGATAAGTCCTGTGTACACCCAAATGACTTCTATACCTATTTTCCCATAATTAATACAGTTTCGTCTCTGTGAGATATCTATAATATACACTAATTGTGTATTTGTTTTTCATTTCTACTAAATATACTTGGTTGCTCGTTATTTATAGAAAAAATTATATTAAGAGGAAACCAGGGATCCTTGATACGATAGGAGGCTTGATACGATAAGATTTTTTTGCTTATTAACAGAGATACTAGTTCTGTATTTCCACCATAGGTGACTTTCATCTTTACTCAAATCCATACAAAAGGTGGTGCCAATATCATTCAAATTTCTAATTTTGCATCGCCGTCGAAATATTTGCACCACAGGAAATTTTGTCAAAACCTAAAAAA
The DNA here is from genome assembly GCA_016648135.1 of Agrypnia vestita. Classification (NCBI taxonomy): domain Eukaryota; kingdom Metazoa; phylum Arthropoda; class Insecta; order Trichoptera; family Phryganeidae; genus Agrypnia; species Agrypnia vestita. The sequence goes on along the minus strand of JADDOH010024618.1, from coordinate 164,658 downwards.
ATCGTTAATTTTTGTGTGTCTTCGCGATTTGGGAAAGTTCATACACATAACACTTCATCATGTTCATATTATTTAGGAGATGTGCATTAAATATTTTTTTACAAAAATTAACGTATGGGGAGTACCGAAAAACGTATGGGGAGACTTGATATGGTGTGAAACGAGTTACCTTCCTATGAAGCAAGCCTGAGACAAATAAATTTGTTTCCCCTACCATTGCCGATGAAGCCAATGTTTATCACAAACCTCTGCATTAATTAATTTTTCTCAAGTTCTGTCAAAATATTTTTTCCTAAGGCCTTAATAATATTACATTACAAGAAAAATCTTTGTCAAACTTCCTCTTATTTATAAAGTAAACCATAAGAATAACATTGTATATTTATTTTTATTGCATTCTATTTTTAAAATATCGAGGAACCCCGCCTAACGTATCAAGCCTCCCCGTATCGGGAAAGCCTGATACCCCATATGACGAAAATATTTATGATGTAATAAGTATAAACATTATTGGAATCTTGTCTTAAATTAATCCTTATTAAATACATTAATGCAAGCCGCAAATAGTTCAACAAATAGTTGATTGGTTTTTTTTTTGAATCTCTAAACAAAAACCATATAAAGCCACCCCATTCTTCCGTAACAATGTAATGTAAAAATATATATTATTAAAACCCTTTAAATGACATCAGCGTGTGCAAAAAGCATGCGCGTGATTACACACACTTTTCCACTTAGCAGAGACGAGATTAAACACGATTTTCAATGCAGTATATTTAAAGTCAAAAGTTATATTAAACCTTAAAACCTAAATTATTAAACCTCCTAGTATTGTACTGAAACCTGCAACTAGTTCGTGTAGAAATAAAAATTTCAAAGCCTCTGACTTTTGCTGGTAGGGCCGCCGATGAAAAACATTAATGGGGCCACGATTTTCCTTAGTCCGCAAATGACTTAATTGTTCTGTAAAACGAACTATTCTTCTGGAAAATATGGTATTTTCCTTATAACCATTTATGAAAATAGTCTAATAGAATATGTATGTGTTATAAAAATTACTCGAGTATCTGAACGCCACCTGGCCGTATACATTTAAAGTAAATTCGTATAAACAATGCTTTAAAGATAGTGCCTGGCTCACAACTGATAACACTACATAGATGTCACTATTAATGTAAACAAATACAGAAAATTTGTATTAATATAATATGTAGGCACATGTGTTATAAAAATGACACGAGTATCTAAAAACCACCTGGCCTTATACATTTAAGGTAAATTCGTATTAATAATGCTTTGAAGATAGTACCTAGCTTACAACCGATAGCAATACATAGATGTCATTATTAATGTAAACAAATAATAAACATAAAATGTGTAATTTTTCAAACGAGTTCATGGTAGCGTTTTTTAGTTTTCAACCATTTCGAGAATCTAGAGGGATAATAATTTTATTGTCTAACAAATAAATTTCTCAAACCAATCATAAGTTTTTTTTTAAATTTAAAAGAAGACTACCAAAAATATAAATCCAATCTTAACTTAGATCTCTTAGTAATACAAAAACATTTCTTAATTTTTCAGAAAAGGAAAACAAGTTGTTTTCATGATTGGGGATTGTTTTTCAGAGAGCTTCTTTATGTTAAATTAATTTTCACTTCAAAAAAACCTATCCACCGAAAAATTTGATGAACACTTTTTTGTTATATTATTGAATCATCCAAAAATTTAAAGCAATAGCAGAAAATTTTTTCATAATGAATACATTATTTTTTAATATTTCTGCACTAACAAGCCATTTGTATTTGATATCTTTAAATATAAATTAAGAAAGATTAGCAATGCTTACCGGTTCTAAGTCTTTCTTTTTCTGCAAGTGTATACCCCCAATTTCCACTGCATTGGGGGCAGAAGGAACAGCGCCCGTCAGTGGGAAATAAGTGTTGGTCATGATGAGGCTCATATTCCTCGCAATATCTTCCAGCGCCGGAAGATCTTCTCCATAGTACTCGACCATCATTCTTCTCTCCGGTATTTGAGAGAAAAGGTAATACGTCATCTTGTACCAAAGACCCAAAAGAAGTGATTCTGTTGCTTCTAGTACATTTGGTCTTTTCCCATATTCTAAGTAATGGCTTGGCACGTAAGATGGGTTATCTATTATCCCTAAGCGTCCCGTGGTCCACGCCATCATTACGTGAGAAGTCACCCCTATGAACGGTATTTTCAGCTTGTTAATGATTCCAAGGCCGCAATCACTGTTGAATTGTTCTATTATAGCTACGTCGTAATCTCCTTCTTTGATCGACTGCACTTGTGGGTCGTCTAGCATAGCTCTACATGTTATACTTCCGATCAAAAACAAATTTTTTGCTGAATACACGTGTTTCATGAATCTTTCTGTTCCGTACCTGTACGAAAAATACTCCAGGTCAAATGCGGAGATCCATATTGGTAATGACCCTTTAAGGCTCATGTCCTTGTAGGACTTCGGAGGGTTCTCCAGAGGGAAATGACTGATCACTGTCACGTCGTGTCCTTTCTCTGCTAATCCTCTCATTAGTGGTTCGAATGCGTAGCTATGGCTCTTTCCGATGTGGGGAAAGATGCCTAGAATTCTGTAGCCGCACACTTGTTGATAAGTCAACAAAAGTATTGCACTAAATAGAAATATTTTCGAAATAGTCATTGTTATTTGATTAATTAATAATTGTTTATTTTCCTAACTGGTCACAGTTCAAAACATACGTTTTTCACTTATCCTTTTAATCCATGATGAAATACTGTAAATAAAATATAACAATATTATTATTTATTCATATGTGCAAATATAGATATGTCAATACTTGTAGCAATATGTTATATTTGTAAAAATGTTGAAAATTAGTTACGTTCGTTCAAGAAAACACAAAATAAAGAAGTTAACTCTGGCGCGATTACCAGTGATTGAAATTGACACATGCCATGCAATATGATATGATATGGCCAGCTGTCGATCAATGTTTGTTTTACGTTTATTTTTCTGAGAATGAAGTAAGGAAATCAGTATACAGAAAGTCTCGTAGCTGGTAGCTAAAACTTCAGGGGAATCTTGATTCACTTTTGAATAGAAAATATTCTTTACATTTTGGGTAAAATATCGACAGTTACGGAAGTTTTTTAAATAAAATAATTAAAATTCTGCATAAATTTGAAAAATATATTTTGTAAAATTTTTGTCATTTTATTAATTTTTCATTTTTTATACAGGTTGTCTCACAGCTAGTAGCGAAAACTTAACAGGTGGAATTCCTTCCTTGATAGTGAGTTTGAAAATGACCATATATTTCAATAGTTATAGAGATATGTACATATATCAACGTTTGAGACATCCTTTATAAGTTGCTGTAGTGATAGTCTGACATTTTACAGAAAAAAGTCAGAAATATTGACAAAAAAATTCAAAAATTGAAGTCGGCTCTCTCCTAAATTGTTGAAATTTCACTAAAAGTGTAAGGAAAATTTTCATTTCAAAGAAAAAGAATCCCTAAACTTTTTAGTACTAGCTACGAGATACCCTGAGTATAATAATATTTTTTCTACGGTGAATAAATCGACGATCACTACGTATAATTTCGAATCTGCATAATTTGGAGTTACGTTTTACTATCCATAAACCACCCGATTTACTCTAGGTATATATTAGGTCCTTACATATGAAATTGATGTTTTGCCGTACTGGCAAATTTGATCTCAAATATCTTCTCTTTGGTTAGGAATTCCAAATCCAAATTTATACAGCTATTTACTCATGTATTTGTGTTTTGAAAATTATAATTCATTTGTTTTTTCCTCAATTGTTTTTTTCTTTGCGTCACTCAGTTTACAAAATGAAAAACTTGAAATATCGCGTTATTTATGAGTACGAGTTCCACCGTGGCACCAGTGCTGCAGAAACGGCTCGAAGGATTAATGATGTGTATGGCGACGGTGCCGCTAAAGAAAACACGGTGCGTTTTTGGTTCCAACGTTTTCGTTCTGGAAATTTCGACCTGCAGAACAAGCCCCGTGGACGGCCGGAGACCAAAGTTGATAATGAAGAATTGAAGGCTATTGTGGAAGCGGATCCATCGCAAACCACATTCGAGTTAGCTGCAGGCTGCGGTGTTAGTGATAAAACTGTTTTAATCCACTTGAAGCAAATTGGTAAGGTGAAAAAGCTTGAAAGGTGGGTACCTCACGAATTGAGTGAAGCAAATCAACAAACGCGCGTTGACTGCTGCGTTGCATTACTCAACCAGCACAATAATGAAGGGATTTTAAATCTTAAATCTGGCCATATGATTACGGCAGATGTCTATGTCAGCAACTGCAAACCATGATGGAAAAGATAGCTGCTAAACAACCGAGGCTGGTTAATCGCTCTAGGCCACTGCTGCTTCATGATAACGCTAGACCACACACTGCACAACAGACGGCTACCAAATTAGAGGAGCTTCAATTGGAATGTCTAAGACATCCACCGTACTCTCCGGACCTTGCCCCAACAGATTTCCATTTTTTTAGAAATTTTGATAACTTCTTGCCGATGGGGCAGTCCAAACCGCCTTCAAAGATTTTATTGATTCCCGTCCGAATGGTTTTTTTAGTAAAGGGATCGATGAACTACCTATGAGATGGCAAAAGTGCATAGATAGCAATGATACATACTTTGATTAAAAAAATATATTATAATAAAAAAAAATCGGCTTTATGTTCCTCCCATACTAAACGCCAATTTCATATGTAAGGACCTAATATAAATAAATTACCACAATATGTAAAAACTATGTGAATAACGAATTAAGCCGAGTTATAAATAGCAACCTCCCGGAAATAAAATTGGAATAAAACTCCCCTGTATCACAGAACATACATATTTTTCTGAACAAATTGAATTACTAAAAATATTTTTCAATTTAAGTCAAAGCATTTATAAATTGTACTGGTAATTAATTAATTATTTACGTAAGAATAATTCATAGAAAACATAATATATTTGACACATTAATTCCTTCCTTTACACTTGCTTTGACAGTTCATCGAACAATTTGTTTTTTTTTAGAATAAACTGTTTTGCGTTTCTGCTAGATTTATTTGTGGGAGTCTAAAATCCCACCGACTTTTCCAAGGACATGTGTGGACGAAACTTTATTTGACACATATTTATTACCTTACCTTTATTTCTTGTAAAAGCCCTAAAAGGCGTTAATAATAAAGATATAAATTTTATTTTTTTATATGTGTAGGATGGCAATAATTTATTTTTAATTTAATATATCACTACCAGGACATTTAGTATAATTTTTCCTTAATAGTCACGATTTCTCGTTTATCTATTACATACATTCTTAAATAGTACTTACGACACTGGTTTGATTTTTTTCTCAGTTTTATTATAACATATATTTGTAGAGCTATGAGTTCTAGTTCATTCTGAATTTTATATACACAATCATCAAAATAATTGGCAGTTACGTATATTAATATATCGTCTGCAAATAATTTAATCTCGCAACTTTCAAGATATTTTGTTATTCCATTCAAATAAATTATATTTTAATTAATTGTTTAAATTATACAACCCAACATCGATTCTTGTGAGACACCTTTTTCAATTAATTGTGCACTCGAAAGTGTACCTTCAAATGCTGTCTTCCAAGGGTTAAATAGTTTTTAAACCATTTTTTTCTGTTCCATTATTTCCGATATCCATAAGTTATTTAACAAGTTTATCTCTATCTTTCGTCTTAAACGCTCCTTTTAAGTCAAAAACAACGGCTAAATTCGTTTGTTTATCTTTATACATCTTCCAATCATTAATACTATCATCACTAACTGTTTCGCACGAATGTTTATCTCTAAACGCTGACTGTTGATTAATTAGTATATTTTTATCATAAGGTATGCAACTACATAATTGTTTTTCACGATTAGTTCCAAGATTTGTTCATATTTAGGAATGTTATTTAATGGCCTGAAATCATCAAATTTCTCGGTATTGTCAATTTTGGGTATTGGAGTATTTATCGACGTTTCTCGAAACTTTCCACTCTATAACGACTCATTAATTATATCTAGTAGACGTTCGCTGATAATTTTGATAGCATTGTTGATAACTTTTACGGTTGTACCGTCTTGTGATTTTTTAAATTAATTTTTTTTCCATAAAATCTTAATCATTCTGTCTGAAAACTGTACTTACACTTCGTTCCTTCAAATTGTACAACATCTTTAGTAATTCGAATAGATAAATGAGTGTAGAGACCGCAGAACCACATAAAATATTTAATATATTACATAAAATGTACTTCTTGTGCAATAATGCTGGAAAGCGTTTTCCACCAAACAACTAAAGCACCATGATGAACATTTTCACCCCCTTGTCCTAGTAGAGTCGGGGTCCCAAAGACTCGACAACCGATCAATGTGTAAGGTGCTTGCATCTTGCATTTCATGCGAAATATTCGCAAGAAAATTTTAGACACCGTGAAACAGAGGTAATTGCACACAACACACCGTAGACTAAATAAATATATATAATCAATAGCCCATAGCGTCTGAAATCGTTTATTTTGGTTAACTTCAATAGACGAGTGAATACGATATTTAATAGCAAAATAACATACACATCCTAATTAATATACAAACGATCTCTATTTTTATGGAGTAATACTTTTTTATTTATCAAAGAGAATTCCAATAATAACGAGTTTAAGTAGTTGGCATTCTTAAGTAAAGTAAAAGTTCGTTTAAAGCATAGATTTTTGCATTCTCCACCAATCAAACAACCCGTTTCCGTAAAAATCTATACTTTAAATGAACCTTTACTTTAATCCAACTTAATGCAACCAGGCCTAAGTTGCCACTTGTTACAGTTAAAGTTTAGAAAAAATATATAAAAAAAAATAATCGCACTATTGTTAATGATTCGTTAATGTTCGTAGAATTTAATTGAAAGAATATTTTTTTTAAAATATGAGGTGTTAGTTTTTTTTAAATGTAATTTAATTTACCTTCAATCCTTTCTATTTGCGTATATAAAATAAAGAAAATTTTATGCATAATTATTCACATTCAATTTTATGTATTTTAATAATGTTTACAAACCTGGAGACAAACATATAGAAATAAGCTTTATGGGATAGCTTTTAAGCATTGTTTATTATTATACTTCCTTACAGATTAAACTTTATTCAGAAAAAAGTACACAAGCAATCAAAATAACTACAGCGAATTATAAAAAAACATTATGTAAATAAAAAATATATACAGAAAAGTAATTGAATAAAACACTATACGATATAAAAAAAGAAGAAGTCAACAAACGATCAAACCTATGAGTAAAATAGTAAAACATTGGCAGATTTTAATACAGAAACTATCATTGTCTAAGTTTCGAATTCAGAGTCAATACTTAGATGATGTAAAGGTTAAGAATCGGCTGCATATTTATTTTTAAAAGTAGTCAAGCTGTCTTAGAATACACCTACACACCCACTACTCACTTTCCGGTCTGTGTAGTCTCGGCAGTGATGAGCATTATAATAAAAAATAGTTTTCATCTAAAATTTTTAGTTAAAAGCTTTTCGATACGAGCATCGACCAGTGTGAAAATGACTTTCGATAGATCCGATCGCGTGACTGTCTGATTTTCCCGTTGCCGCGACTTTCCAATAGTGTTCTTTTCTTACTTGCCGGAATCCCAACAAAAAACTCGTCATATCCCCAGTGGGGAACTCTTTTGAAACCGTAAAAAAAAAATTACGTTGCACCTTCACAATCGGTTATTTGCAGTCGGCGCATCGAGCTTCGGCCGCGATCTCGTCACCGCTCGACAGTCACGAAATAACGACTAGAAAGACATGACACGCTAGTGCTAGTGAAACTCATCACGTGAGATTTCGCCTTTCTTTGCGTGGTTGTGAAAAATATCAGCATTAAATTAGCGGTATTTTTACGACGACAGTCATGAGAGGAAAAATGTGCTGAAAAACTAACCCATAAAAACCTAGTTTTTATTATACTCCCTTTCTCAATTGTATTGTTTCCAATTTGATATTCAATCAACATATTCCTCTTGCTTTAAGTTCATGTGGAAAATCTATTCCATGTATATTATTATCCTTAAAATTTATAGAATATTGAAAATGTAACAATTGGTAGAGGGGGGCACGGCGTCGGCGAAACTGTTTGATCGGACCCATGGCTCGAGTCAGACTAGTTGAAACAGGTTACGCGCCTTCTCCACGCGTCGGACTCATTTTTCATTTGTATGGTTTCCAATTTGAAAAAACCATTAAAATTTCTAAAAATCCAAAATTATACTAAAATTAAAAAAATTTAAACGAAAATTTTTTTAAATCATTTTTATCATCGCCACAAGTCTGCCTGAAAAGTTTCAGCTAGATTGGATCACGGGAAAAGATTTAAAAATCGATCCAAAGTTTTTTCGGCAGACAAGCGACAAGCAGACGCTACGAGTTAAAAGAAAGGGAGTAAAAATGATAAGTCACAACTTTAAAATAATCGACTTTTTCATTACCGATTGTTTCACGAAAGTGACAGGAACAGAGAGCATCCCCGAAAGACCTGGCATGATTAGATAAAGAAATATTGGAGGATGACCTTGTTGAACGTTTCAACAACCTAAGAGCGCGCTAGGAAAGAAGTGCGATTGAGAACGAGGTAATAGTGGTATGCTAGGGACCTGTGGCGTTCTATCCTCTCTAACTACACCTGCGGGAAAACTGCGCGATGGTAAAGTTATACAAGATGTCTTATAGCTAGTAACGAAAACATTACAGGGGATTGGAATAAAATAAATATCTATACAATAGCAAAGTTTGCATTTCTTTTTTTTTTAAATATTTCTGATTTCTTTTTTGCAAAAAGATGAACTAAGATAACATAATGATAAAAACCTTGTAAAATTGGCATTTTCAATTTTCGCAAGGTTGCATTAAAGCGAATGATTTTTTCAAATTCGATATAAGTTACTGCAACGATAGTTAAATTTTTTGCAAAAAAGAAGTCAGAAATATTTTTAAAAAATGCATAAGGTTGCTTCAACATTTTCGAGTCATTATCAAGGCAGGAATCTAATTGCAAAGATTTTGCTACTAGCTATAGTTTGAAGTTTACGATAACAACAGAGGGACTAAAATGTGCTAAATATTACAACTTACGATAAATTATGTATTGCAACAAAGCTACACCTTTCTGACAAAACACTCAAAATTGAACTTTCCCACAAGCGTGTACACAACTTTTCTCGTAGACGCATCGATTTTCAGTTTCCAAATAGAACCGTACATGGTTTATACAATCGCGTGTTGTCATAATTCTACAGCATGACACACCACTCGACGTAAAAGGGAAGTTTCACTATTTTTAATCTTATTAATTACCCTGGAAGAAATAATCGTACAGGAATAATTTGATTAAATGATTTAAATTACGCATATTTCAGGATCATAAAATTTTGCGACTCATTTTAAACACGTCATATTATGTTAGAAGCAAAAATTTCGTCAGAAACTATAAAAAATTAACAATGAATATTACTGGATATAACGAATTTTCTGTAAAACTTTTAAGAAAATTCTGGTAAAACTTTAAGATTTTCGACATTCGATTTCAATATTTAAAATTATAAATGTTAATATTCCTTTTTTAGTAAGTTATGGCGAATCCGCCAATTAAATTAAAAATCATGCTTGCATTGAATAATATTAGAAATTCAACAAAATATATATAACATTGCTGTCCGTCTGTCTGTCCGTAATTAGAGTGCGACACGCAATCAGCGCGCAACACGCAATGGGTCAGGCAACGCAATGGGTCAGGCAACGCAAGGGTCGCCTCACCAAATTAGACGGTCTTGAAATTTTTATATATTTTATTGCATTCATTTTAGGTCTAAGCGAATAAAGCCAATTTAAAAAACAACATTCATGAATTTTCAACCTCAAAATCCTTCATTTATGTTCCGTGATTTTTATATCCGTGTTATACTAAAAATCCTTAAATCCTCCAGTACGACTCGCGACGTCGTAGAGACTCACTATTGCCCCAAGTTCACGTTCAAGAGATTATGTACAATATTATGAACCGCGCGTGTGTAGAGCAGCACCGCAAAATTAATACTCAATTTATAGCGGTTCCAAGCAAAAGGTAAAGCAATATCGTATATTCTCGCCACGTCGTAAGAAAATTAATTGATAAAAATAAATTGATTATGAAGATATGATTCGCGATTTATTAGAACACACAATACTCTTCACTCACAAACCAATATAGGCATATTTTCAAACTGCAAATCCAAATTCAAAAAGAACATCTTATTGCAATTGACAATATGATCATTGATGCAACAGTCAAAACAACCTCCTTGTGTGATTTTATACCTGTGCACGTTATAGTCTTATTGCGATATGGATATGAGCGGCTTCCCCTGACACGTTTTTAATATGACGCGTGAAGATTGATGATTCAAGAAAATATTTGATCACAATATTTAGATAACATGTCAACAACAAGCATAATATTTATAGGCATTTCATGCCTGTTTTTGTGCTACATTAAATATATTTTTTTTAAATAATTGAAAAGCTATATTTACAGTTGATCTTACATACTCTTCCGATTAGTTTTCCAGGCGGTGTTTCGGATTTTATTGCAGGATCCATTATCAGAGCTGATATTGCGGTTAAGTAAGGTTTAGGCGGCCCTCGCAGTCTTTCTAAATTCTAAACCAAAATGGCATGATACCCCGGAAGACACAAACCAGAAGACCATAATATTTGGAACATGATACATAATTTATTTTACTTACTGTCAAGAAAATAACGGTCGCGACGTCTACAGATTTTCCCAATACAATGGGTGTGGGAAAACATCCACCTTGGAATCAATGGAAACGAAAGAATATTAGTTTCGAATTCCACAAAAAACCGATGGCTTTTCCAGATGGATAAAAGTATTAAAGCAGTATGCTTTTCCATCCGGACGGAAAAACTTCATCTTACAACAAGAAAATAACCCCAAGCTCACATTAAAAATTTTAAATAAAATTTTGTAATAACAAAACTTGCTATGGTCCTTGATTTGTTCGATTGGCCTTCCCAGATTTCCGATCTTAATTTAATTGAATACTTTTGGAAGTGCTTGGACAATAAAAAGACAGAAAGATGCAAAAAAAGGAATATCTATGGAAAGTAGTAGAAGAAGAATGGGCAAGAATGCTCTAAGAATTCATTAAAAAACAAATTGCAAGAGCGCGCAAACTGTGCGCGCGTAGGGGAGACACACAAAATATGAAGTTTAAATTTTATTTTATAAGTTAATAGATTTACATTAAACGTAAATGTGACCAAATAATGACTTTTTTATTTTTTAAATATCATTTTTTATTGATTGGTTATCAACATTTATTCAAAGATGAGTAGACTGAAGACTTATTCACAGTAGTGCACGTAGAATAAATTTAAAAGTAATCTTTTATTTATGTTATTATTGAGAGGCAGCGCTGGACTGTGGAGACGATCGCGAGAGCAGGGTGAGGCGGCACTCGAGACGACCACCTGTTATGTGGGGAGGCGGCTGAGAGCTGCCCGCCCCCCGACAGACGCAGCCCTGATTCACCACCGCTGGGACACTCGACACCGTCGAGTGGAGGGCTGGCTTCTGAAGCATCTCGTGTTTCCAATCAACAACTTGTACGAGGCGAACTCCGCGGGAGAGTACACGAGCTGATGTCAAACAGTTTAAAAGTTCTTAACGAAGCGCAACGTACTTTTACCGTAGATCTTTTTATTGTCTATGGTGATTACATCATTTCCAAGGCATTGCAGAACTGTAAAGGTGAAGTATCAACGAGAGATAGGAAACTTTCCAACTTAATATTGAGTAGTAGAATATCTTTTATGGCATTACGGAATTGAAAGGCCGAAACTGGTTGTTTTGGTTGAGGTTGAGAAACTTGAAGGAGACAAAATTTATTGCAATCGAATGACACTCGAACATTTGCTGAATTTCTTTCGTTCCGTTCTTCGATCAACCCTAGAGAGAACGATAAAATAGGAGGAAAAGAAATCGAGGCATTATTAGTGCTGGAAATGCACGCATTGGGTTCTATGAAATAACTACAGTTAGTCTGAAGAAAGAAAGACTGTATCCTTCAAGGAGACACAATTCTCAACAGTTTGTCTATAACGAATTATGTAATTTTTAGGACATATTTCATGATAAGCTTAAAGCTTGGAGAGGCTCGTTGTTCGGAAGAAACCCAAGAAGGGAAAACGTATCTCCAATATCACACGAGGGCCTTAGACTAGACTAAGAACATATATTAAAAGGATCGTGACCACTAGCAATGAGAATAACGCTGAAAGAGAGAAAAAGAGAGAGAAGAAACTCAAATCGGAGGCCTTCATATCGAAATAATCGGAACGAGAACGGAGGACAAAATAAAATGTGGTAACCATGTGATAAATTAGACATTTACCATATTTTGTGATAGCATGCGGACACAACGGCCCTATTGGATGTGCGTAGCTGCTGGTGTAGTCCAAAATGTCGTCCTAAATACGTGAAAGGTTGTAGCTGACGAAATTTGAAAAAGATTTTCGAGTAGCCAGTATTTTCGCCATTTGTACAATCCGTCCAATTCTTTCTCGTGCTCGGTACCCTGACACATGGAATAACTAATAAGATCTTGAGATCTTTCGGGTAAAGGACCAGTAGCGTCATTTTGACTGTGAAGCGTGTTCTCAAAATAAATCGTATATTTTTTGCATACATAAATCAACCAGGTGCTGTGTTGTATACCTTGCGTTGAAACACAGCTGGATAGAATGTGCGTACTTGACCCTGCGCCTAATATGTTCGCAATCTGGGTCTCATATAAGTGAATTTACCTAATATACGAAATATTTATTTATTTATTAGTGCGTATAACTCTAAGCAAATAATAAAAAATATGTAAATAAAAAGTACACACAGAAAATTAATTAAATAAAACACCATATGATGTAAAAAACGAAAGAGTTAGCAAGCCTATAAGTAAAACCTTAGCAAAAAATAATATAAAAACTATCACTGACTCAGAATCGATTCCGTGTTTATTTTGAACATAATTGCATAAGAGCGCGCATTTCTTTGTGTTAGAGCACCATCTAGATGTAGAGTATGGCGCTCGAATGATTTATGTAGTTATAGGAGGGCGCAGTACAGTATTAAAAAAATTAATATAGTAAGAGAAAATAAAGTAAAAGAAAATAAAAATTATCAGCAGAGACATACAACAGTATGCAGTAAAAAATAATATTAATATTAAAACTATCTATTTATTTAAGAAATATTTCACAAGATTGTATAATAAAATATATAATTAAATAATAAGTAAATAGGTTACATTTTATAAAAATTAATTAACTGTGAGAGTTCTTTTAATATTTTTCTTGAAAGCGTAATAATTATTCTCATTTCTCATTTTAACAGGTAATTCATCGAACCATTCACACCTCTAAATGTAAAATTACACCTCTAAATGCAAATCACATCTCTAAATGCTGAGCAGTTGTGGTATGTATTAATGGGATATGCAATTTACCAAGTGTTATGTCTCTGCTACTTGATACTATTTGGGGATACATAGAGAATTAAATAATTAAATAATTGTATTGAAATATTTGAATAATGTTATTCAAATTCCCGCGCGACCTTCAGTGCTAATTGTCTCCGCTGGAGGAAATGATCGCAAATGGTGTTGTTGCGCGATTTGGGGTTTCTGGGTCAGCTCCCCCTGCGGGGTGCAGGCGGGTGGCGGGGGGCGGATCGATCCCGGCGGGCGGAACTGGGTCGCGCCCCCGCCGGCCCGACACGTGCCGCAGGACTCCGATAGGTCGGTACACGGTACACGGTACACGGTACACGAGGCGTTTCAATAGCGAAATGCATTCAAATCTACAATATATAAAAACAATCGAGACGATTACGACTCTCTGGAAATTTCTCTGGAATGTATGAAACCTCATCCTATTGAAAATAAGTTTTTAAAAACTATTACCACCTCAGTTTTCCTTTCAGATAAGTGTATATATTTTTTTCTTATTTTAAAAGAAATAGATATGCTAATACGGAATACGTGCCACATCAATATTCTTATTATTCTCAGACTAAGCCACACGCTACACCAACAAGCTACAGTAATACCTACTTAACTTTTAAACATGTATATTGCTGTGTTTACTACCAAAGAGTGGGCATTGCTGCTTTTAATATTTACATAATTGGATATTGCTGTCTTTGCTGTGATGTTTCAGTCGACGAAAATCGACATCAACTCTCAAATTAGTATGAAGCGGCCATTTTGCAACGTGACATATTTTTGGGGATTGATTGGTTGAAGTGGATATTGCTGCCTTTGCTTTTTACACTAAGAGGACATCGCTGTATTTGCTTTTAATAGTTATTTGGAAACATGATTTTGGAAGGGAAAGAGTTACATTTCCTAATCACGAATTCGGTACAGTAGTAATCCTCGATGACTAAATTCAAAAGATTTTAATTTTTTGGATATTGCTGCCTTTGCTTTTAAACCTCTCACATAGTTTCTCAAATAACTGCAAAATAACTTTGTGGTAACATTATTCAAATTAATTAAAAAAAAACACTCTAAAAACACTTATCTATTTATTTTAGGGGCCAATGAATTTACAATAAAGGAGCACCTTAGATGTTTAAATAGCAATAACGGTTCTGAATTTTCTAATTATCCCTATTAATAAGGGTTTAGAAATTTTAACTACAAATAACATAGTATTACAGTTAGATAAATTAGAAAAACTATCAACAGAAAATTAAATATCATAAATAACGAAATCCTTTTTGTAAATAGTTAAAACCTTTTAAATTTGTTTTTAATTAGTCACTTAACTATTTTTTTTGTGTTTGTTACTTCGAATTTTAAATTTTAGTGTACGTTGTATCCTGATGAAGGTACCATTCAATAAATAGAGATTTTATACAAAGAGTTTTCTTTTAATTGCTAATCATATAGTTGTATGGAACTCGCGATACTCGTGACATTACATAATGTAATTACTCTATAAACGTGCTGACCTATGACATATTGATTTGAAATAATCGATGCCCTAGCGACACATATTCAATACATCGATTCGTATTCATTTTATTTTCGTCCATCCATTTGATGACGATGCGAATTGCAATAGTGGACAGAAAAAAATCTGAACATTATAAAATTTAAGGGTGTTGATTCTAAATCTAACTGCAGAATTTTCCTAGCACATACCACATCGGGGAACAGGCATTTAATACAAAAAAAACAGGATTTTGTTGCTCTTTACTCGGCAGTTCCTTTATAATTTAGTATACCCTGCCCGAAGACATGCAAGCATCACTTGCGTGAGCAATATAGTGAGCAATAATTATGCTTTCTTTTCATATAGATAATCTAAAAAAATGAAACAATATGACAGTTACTTACTTACATTTTGGCAGTAAAATAACAATTTTAAAACACCATAGCTGATGGTGGAAATGATATTACGAGCTGAAAATAGTCGTGTTGGCGCTTCGCACACACAGATTTTTCGTTGTATAATATAGATGCGGTTTAGTGGACAGGCAAACTAAAATTATTTACATTAATAAGGAAAAGAAAGTTCTCAACTAGTAGATATTTAATATTACTTATTAATTCCGGCGGCTCCTAAAAGTTACTATAAAACCTCAAACTTATTATTTTATATCTTAAATTTAAAGCGCTAAATCATGAACCTACTCTTCCCGTAATCATATTAATGTGGGTATTAGGACAAATCTAAAACGGCTCTTCTCCTGGAGGCAATTCCGATGACAATCAAAATGTTATATCCTCTAGAGCCCTTTTTGAAACACCTCTATAAATTGCTCTTCGTGTAGTCACTACTCGAGGAACGAGTAACTTATTATAACGGCGCAGTTATTTCCGGAAAGCGGTGCTCGTAGTTCAGGTGAATGCTCACCTGAACACGTATCTGCGTGACATCTGCCGAGAGAAAGTGCAGCCTGGAAACTATATTATATTACGCTTCGCAAAATTGCGATAGTTTGAGCATGCTGTAATCTAATACACGTGAGATTGGCGTAGAAATCAGTATATCGAATAGAAAAAAACAAAATAAAACACTTTATTGAAACTGATAATTACAATGCACTGAATCACTTTTTTATATGATATAAAAGAATACGTGACATATTTTGTCTCAAGATAAATTTTTCAAATAGATAAAAAAAAACTAATTCATTTCTATTATCAGAAATTTCTAAATTATAATGATCTTTATTATTAATGATGGTTTTTAACCGGTCACACACTAACCATTACTTGAAATGTGTATCTGATGTGTCGATGATTGTTAAATGAGATAAGAATGTTCTTAGGTTTTCACGGCCACTCAGAATCTTCAAGTTTGTGTTTACTGGGGTATTATGCCGTGTTGTTACGACCTTTCGGGCCGACGTTTCGGATCCCATCGCAGGGTCCATCATCAGGGCTGATGTGAGTGATGTGATGTGACATCAGCCCTGATGATGGACCCTGCAATGGGATCCGAAACGTCGGCCCGAAAGGTCGTAACAACACGGCATAATACCCCAGTAAACACAAACTTGAAGTTAAATGAGATGTTTCCATTACATTAATCACCGTTACAGTCAGGTACGAAGCTGTATCGTGTGCAACCGGTTAAAATAACGGTTTTACCATCTTTGTACCTGCTTTGATCTAATAATAATAATAATAATTCGTACTGTATCGGCTGTTTTAATCATACAAAAATTATAAACGATTTAAAACATTTTCAATGCCTTCGGGCACCACTGACCTTTCCGAATAATCTTGGCTTTATGAAAACAATTTCTGAATTTAAAGAGTGAGCTTGAGTAATACCCATTTACCCCTCCTAAGACGGATGCTGCGTAATTTCTGATTTTAAGACATAAAGATTTCGTTATTTAAAAATGTTCTGTTTACTTTTTAATGATTTTCTTCTGCCGATTTACTTTCATTGTCGAAAATGGGCTTCTTTTTATTATTTACCACAGCTTTCTGCCTCTAATTTGATCCACCAATTTCCTGATGTCATCTGAGCATCGCCACTTCACGGTCGAGTAAAATAAATGCTAGTAAATAATAGCCATGAAATAAATCGCATCAAAATTGGAATGCTAATGCATCCACGAAAAATAATTATTCTTGCGTTTAGTATTAAAAAAGTGGTTGATTTTTTTGAAAGACATACATACACGTCTTGCGAGATTACTGAGAATGGGACCCCGGAACCAAGGCATAAAAAGCCAGTGTTATGCCCAATGGACTACAAGAGTGTTGAATGATCAAATCTAAGTCATTTAATTTCTATATATTGACTAGCTGAAACCCGTCAAAAATGACGGTACTTTTAGACGTCGGTTCCTAAGGAATTAGTATTTATTTAATTATAAAAAAAAAAAAAATTAAATAAAAAAAAAAAAAATATACTATAAAGAAGTTACGGACATTATACGAAGTTACGATGGACGGACGGACAGACAACGAAATTATTATTATTATATATAATTTCATTTTATTAATTTCTACCGAATATTTTTCATAAATTGTGTCTTATTAGACGAATAAATACATCACGTCTTGTATGTGATATAATAAAAAGTATATATAACACATCAATGTATTTCTTAGAAGATAAGATTTCTCAATTCCTTCGGGTCTAAGAAATCGAGAAAAAAATAGCATCTTTCGTATGTAAACAGATAAAAAAAAGTTTATACTACGCCACGTAACAGGTGACGCGGCGAAAAATAATACGGGCGGGAATAAAAAATTCTGAAAGCACTTGGACTTCAAAGGCAACGCTGAAAAATTCGTGGTAAGAAAAATAGCTAGGTTTTGTAAATGGGTAAACAATTTCAGATTGGAAAAGCGACCCTCGACACAAGATCCTAATGGACGCGGAAAGCTATTGGAACGGGAAACAGGGGAATTCATTTAATTAATGTCTACAATTTTGATGGGAAATTCTTTGAAATACTACTTAAAGCTTTTACTTTTCATTCGCATAATGAATATAACATTTATTTTTATAGTTTATTATTTATTATTATTTTTTTTAACAGTGAATGCGGAATACGTGTCACATCAATATTTTGCTATTTTCAAATTAAAGTAAGCTACTCTTGTTGGTCTAGTGGTTACGAATCTCGTCTCGGTTATGATAATATGAAACAATAATCTTATAACCTGAGTTTATAAAAATAAAATCATAGTTTGACAAAATGATGGGTAATTTATGAGAGAATGACTTCAAATATTGGAAATTATAATAAATTTTAATGTTTTCTTTTAATTAATATAATATTATAACGAGATGCTAGGATCCGGATTAAGGGCTATTGAAGTTTCTCAAAATCTCTAGAAAATTGCATAACACTCCGGAGCAATCTGGAATCGATTGGAGAATTTTCGTAGGCACTGGTAATTTTGAGTAATCGCTAGAAAAGTAAAGAATGTTCTCGAAGAATTGCGAAATCAACAAGTTCGGTATAAAAGGCCTAGCGCACACGCTGCGGATCGAGTTTATTGTGCTGACGTTGAACGTGTGCGACATACCAACAATAAAACCGTAGCGTGAACATTGTACCCACCACAGTACAGTCACAGATACTGGGCGAAAGTGATCTAAGCGACAGATACAGCGTTAATTAGTGTGAATTGGGAAACAGAATAATAAATAGTGTGGAATATTTGTTTTAGTGACAATTAGAGTGAATTAGAGAATAGTGCGAAAATTAAATTCGTGTCCAGTGACTTCTTGGAAAATTAATAAAAAAATTTAATTGTTTTATTTGCTTGCCTCACACAGTCTCGTTCTGTGACAATATTTTAGGTTACGTAATCAAAGTTAAAAATTGCAATTTCCAAAGGGCGGCAATTAGAGGACTATAAAAGTCAGGTGCGTAAACATTCTGGTTGGACATTGTTAATAATACTATAATACTATTTTTAGGTTACATAAACATATTTAATATCATAACAAAATTTATTAAAATGAAAAACTAGAAATAATTGCAGAAATATTAAAAATAAAAAAAATTGTCCTCACAGTTCAATGTGCAACATAATTATTATCTCTGAGATTTATTAAAAAAAAATAATAGAGATGGATCCTCTTTACGCAACGTATTGCGTATTGTGTCTAGTTAATAGTTTAGTTGTTCTAGAATCTCGAATTAATTTGATACTGTCACGGGTCATGGCTATGGGAAGCGAATGAAAACACTGGAAATTAATTATCAATTTATTAATTATTTTAATAAATTCACAAAGTCACTGGAAACGGATTAAATTTAAAGACTATACTTTAATTCACACTATTTCTAAATAAATCACTAGTCTCTAAAACACTTTATTATCGCTTGCTAGAATATTCTATTATTTTGAATTCTCGCACGTAAGTACTCCGTCCGATATCTGTCGCTTCGATTAATCTACGCGTTGGTAACACTGCCACGGCTTTATCGCTGGTTAAGTGGCGTCGGTTAAACGTCGAAATTCTCCGCAGCACTGGATCCGCCTTGTATACGTTGGTTTTTCGAACTTTCGAGACTATTCTTACTAGTGTTTGCGAGAATGTCCCAGTCACTTCCAGATTGTTCCGGACATTTCTCGAGTATTGTAGGGTGCCCCAGAATACTATGGAACGTTAGAGAAATTTCGATCGTGTTGTTGTCCTCGAGAGGCTCTGACAGTTAGCAATAATCTCGTTACAATACATTTTTAAGTAGTATTTTAATGTTTTTAATTATTTTTTTATATACATTGTTTTTGATAGAAACACATTAAAATATTGCTTCTAAATATTAGGTCCTTACATATGAAATTGGCGTTTAGTATGGGAGGAACATAAAGTCGATTTTTTTTTATTATAATATATTTATTTAATCAAAGTATGTACCATTGCTATCTGTGCACTTTTGCCATCTCATAGGTAGTTCATCGACCCCTTTACTAAAAAAACCATTCGAACGGGAATCAATAAAATCTTTGAAGGCGGTTTGGACTGCCCCATCGGAGTTGAATTTTTTCCTTTGCAAGAAGTTATCCAAATTTCGAAAAAAATGGTAATCTATTGGGTCAAGGTCCGGAGAGTACGATGGATGTCTTAGACATTCCAATTGAAGCTCCTCTAATTTGGTAGCCGTCTGTTGTGCAGTGTGTGGTCTAGCGTTATCATGAAGCAGCAGGGGCCTAGAGCGATTAACCAGCCTCGGTTGTTTAGCAGCTAGCTTTTCCATCATGGTTTGCATTTGCTGACAATAGACATCTGCCGTAATCGTCTTGCCAGATTTAAGAAAGCTGTAGTGAACGACACCAGCATTAGTCCACCAAATGCTCACAAGTAACTTTTTTGGAGTCAATTTTCGCATGGGGCATGGTTTGGCTGGTTCGGCAGGGTTCAGCCATTGCGATGAGCGCTTCCGATTATCGTGCAGGATCCACTTTTCATCACAGGTAATGATTCGATTTAAAATACCTTCATTATTGTGCCAGTTGAGTAATGCAACGCAGCAGTCAACGCGCGTTTGTTGATTTGCTTCACTCAATTCGTGAGGTACCCACCTTTCAAGCTTTTTCACCTTACCAATTTGCTTCAAGTGGATTAAAACAGTTTTATCACTAACACCGCAGCCTGCAGCTAACTCGGATGTGGTTTGCGATGGATCCGCTTCCACAATAGCCTTCAATTCTTCATTATCAACTTTGGTCTCCGGCCGTCCACGGGGCTTGTTCTGCAGGTCGAAATTTCCAGAACGAAAACGTTGGAACCAAAAACGCACTGTGTTTTCTTTTGCGGCACCGTCGCCATACACATCATTAATCCTTCAAGCCGTTTCTGCAGCATTGGTGCCACGGTGGAACTCGTAAATAACGCGATATTTCAAGTTTTTCATTTTGTAAACTGAGTGACGCAAAGAAAAAAACAATTGAGGAAAAAACAAATGAATTATAATTTTCAAAACACAAATACATGAGTAAATACCTGTATAAATTTGGATTTGGAATTCCTAACCAAAGAGAAGATATTTGAGAACAAATTTGCTAGTACGGCAAAACGCCAATTTCATATGTAAGGACCTAATATATTTCAAATATAAATATATGCGAAATACTAGAACTGAAAATGACCTAATTGTTAATTACGATTCTTTACGTGGGAGGGGGTCGAGCTTTGCAAGTATGCGAATAAGCACACAATATTTCACATTAATATTCCTACCATTTTCAGATTGAGCTAAAAGCTCCCGTTATTAAAATGGAATTATCCACTGATGATTGCAAAAAAGCTAGACAGCTATGAATAATCTAATAAAAGATTGTGAAATAAATATATACGAGAAAATCTACAGCATATAATAAAGTACCATAACATAGGATTAATCTTGTTGGATTCACGAAAGTAAGATCAATACTTATTCATTTATATCCTGATTAATTGAGATTTATATACTACGATATTACCCAGGCTTAAGATTTTATAAAGAAAAATATATAAATATAATAAATAAAAAAAATGTAGGAATATTGTAAGTACCCACTCATTGAGAAGTCTTTAAAAATCCCTTTTTATTTTATTTTATTTTAATTATTCATGGGAAACTAACAGTACCTACATATAAAATAAGATTACACATGATGATTATTGAACGGTATAGAGACCATCTTACAAGTTTCCACAGAATAAACATGTTATGTATTATAGCAACAATAACTTGAATTATACAAAAAAAAACAAACAAAAGTAAATGTTTTACGTGACGGACAAACTATGAGTCAAAGAATTAAAGGTAAAAGGGGAATAAGGAATGGAAAGGAAAGGACTAATCTACTTAGTAAAAAGGAGAAGAGATAAGAATTAAAAAAAAAGTAACCCATAAAAACCAAGTTTTTATTATACTCCCTTTCTTTGTAAAATATAACAACAATTAAAGACGAATTAAAACATATAACCTAACACTAAACTTACAGTAATTTAATATATTTCTAAAATGTCAGATGTTTTAAGCTTTGATAAGACACTTCATGCTTTGAAGATTAAATTCTAAAAACATTTGTCAGTCAATTTAGATTTTCGACATTCGTAGTGAAGTACCTACTATGCATACCGACGGAGTAATTCAAATTTAGAAAATATTCCGCGACGTTATCGGGCCGCCGTAATCAAACTTTTCTAATGATTCCAATTTGAAAAAACCAATAAAATTTCTAAAAATCGAAATTATACTATAATTATTAATTTTTTTAACGAAAATTTGATAGATCTTCTTGATCGTCGCCATGAGTCAACTTGCCAAGTTTCAGCTCGATTGGATCACGGGAAAAGGATTAAAAATCGATCCAAAGTTTTTTCACCCGGCAAGCCGGCAAGCAAGCAGACGCCACGAGTTAAAAGAAAGGAAGTAAAAGTGCAAAAGATATATGTATAGCATAAAGATATCTGAACAATACGTCTGCATATATATAAACGAGGCCTGGACAAAAGAAAAAATGTGAATTAAAGAAAGATTCAAGATAAAAATTACAAATACGAAGTCTGTTCAAAAGAAAGAAGATGGATTAAAGAAGAGGAAAAAAAAATCATTAATAATAATCAATAACTCCAGAGCATCCAGTCAATGTTAAAAATGATAAAATAATGAATTTAGGAAATAATCCATAAAAATTTAGTATTAAAAAGAGGTCTACTTTCATATCTATTTGATTTACAACTTTAATTTAGAATTCTAAACGTGAAAATGTCAAGGTTGAGCGAAACCTTTAAATTCTTATTGCACCAAAGTTACCCCGCAATGTATCGATTGCTTCTATAAATACGGACCAAGGCTACACATGTAACACAATACTACCTGTCACATTCACAGTAAATTCCCAAAATGGTTAACTAAAAAGTTTTCCAAGCGTTACTGAATGTATACATTGACAGTAATGAAACTGAATAAAAAAAATGTAATGAGTTAAGAATGTTCTTAGTTTTTCATATTGTTTTTTTTTTTACTTTTTATTTTGTTTATGCTTTTTAGGCCGCTCAGAATCTTCTGGGGTATTATGCTAAGTTTTCACGAAAGTCAGTCGAAAACCTCAGTCGGTGAAAAACTTTGTGAAAATTCGGCAAAATACCCCAGAAGATTGTAATGAGTTCGATTGCAAAACTATTTATTATAACTACTGATTGAATTTTATACGAAGCAGGGACATCCAAGTAAGGCAGTGACCGAGAGCAGCAAATTAGAGGAAGAATATAAAAATGAGATTTTAAACAAATAGTAAAATATTTTTAATGTTCATATGGCCATGTTCATATGGCATGTTCATTATGGCCGATAAGAATGTGTCAAAGGAGGCAAGACTATCGGTACATAATGGCGTTCTAGTGCCAACCCTGATGTATGGAAGTGTAGACTGGAATTGGCAAAAGAGGAATGAAAGTAGACTGAATGCAGTAGAAATGCGGTCACTAAGACGCTTGTGTGAAAATCTTTGGTCGATAGAGTGAGGAATGAACAAATTAGAAGTGAATGCAATGATGGCTGTGTTAGATATAGAATAAAGAAAGGAGTGCTGAGATGGTTTGGTCATGTGGAACGTATGAACGAGGAAAAAATGGTTAAGAAAATACATGAGGCAAGTGTTGAAGGCAACAGGAATAGAGGGCATCCGCGAAAAACCTGGCACATCTACTACAAGATACTACGAGTATTTGAGGATGGCCCTGTTAAAAGCCGCAAAAACCGTAGAACTTGTATGAGAAGACGTATGAATGTGGTATGCCAGGATAGAAGAGTGTGGCGTTTAATCCTCTCTGCCTACCCTTGTGGGGAAACGGCGTGATGGTTAGTTAGGTAGTTAGTTATCATAGAGTTAACTTTGTGGTTGGACATAATCATAATATTTGCTAGAATATAGAATAATAGAATAGAACAAAGTTTGCTAGAAGGTTCAACCGTTTCAAGAACCGCATATCAGTGGACAGCGAACCGTGTCCCGATGGATCCTCAACAAGCCTCAATTGATTGACCAAGTGCAGACTTTGGACGTGATCGGTGTAGTCATTTTCTATCGAGGATTTAGGCCTGAGGTCCGCACAATTAGCGACATGTTAGCAGCTCCATCGCGACAATGCACCCGTCCATTCTTCGCTGATTCAGGCTTTCTTGCCCATTATGGCATTTCCCTGGTCAGGGTCCCTACTCTCCTGACATAGCTCCGTGTAATTTTTAGCTATTCCCCAAGTTAAAAATGCCGCTGAAAGGGACCCGATTTGAATCACGAGAACACATTATACACCATTACAAAATATGCGTTCTAGAAGTGTTTCCGACAATGGCTGGGAGAAGTATGAGCATTGCCTAGGGGACTACTTTGAAAGAGAAAAAAGTATAATGCATATTAATAAATGTGTTTCTGCCGATACTTCGTATGACGTATAGTTAAATTAAGTGAAAAATAAAGCGAGACGAAAATGAGGTTTCTGCTGATGAAATAAAGAGTGATTTTTATCAATAGTATACCTACATAATTTATCACTTCCTTATTACGTTCTCATAATTTCTCTAACACTAATTTTCATATTTAAAATTATAGTTACATAGGAAAAAAGTACACTTTTTCATTTTTGAAGTTCTACTTCTTTTGGGGCATTCAGTTTTATTATAATGGAAGTTGCGCACGCAGCACATAGCGGAAATGCGACACCAGAACTAACGACGCCATATTTAATTTTTGCCAGCTGTCAGATCCGGCTTACATGCGATTTTTAAATATAGTTTTTGTTAATAGAAGTATAACTTCTGACGCGCGTATGTGAGTGCACTCAGGATTTTTTTAAACTACATTTTTGAAAAAGAATTTAATGTTTAATAATACTTTGATTTATATTTTTTGTTATAATAAAGAAAAATAAAAATTCTGTAAAACTGTATTTTTTATGATAGAGATACATTAATATGATATTTCGAGAGTGATTTAAAATATTAAGATGAGAATATCTCCGTTATGGAAATAAGGATTTAGGGTTGTTTTGATATTGGCCATCCATACAACTTGTGTAATAACAACACATAAAATGATTGAAACATTGAAAATCTGATTTTTCTATCAAATGTAATTATTGACGAAATTGCGGAAACAATATTTTCGATTTCACAGGCGAAAATTATAAACTCATTGAAAGCGGGCTTACGTTTGAGGATTTATTATTCAAAGCAAACAACGGCAACAAAGATAGAAACGCGAGGCGAGGGGATTTGAATAATATTAATAAAGTTGGTTATTAGAAAATTTTATCTTATTTCCGAGGAAGTAGATAAAATATTCAAGAAAATTTTGAATTATTCTCGGAAATTGATAAAAAAATAAATGCATGTTCTCACGTAATACTATTTTTGTTAAACGAAATATAGTAGGTATATTTATATATTACATAATATATTTATATATAAAATATTATATATGGGGTAAAAGCAAAGGCAGAAATATCCAAAAAAAAATGTTTTGAATGCTGTCACCGATTACTAATATGAAATATACTGAATTCTAGATTTTATATATCTATCCCTTCCAATTTTGAGGCGGATTTTCGGACTGGTTCTAGAAAATGACTTTGGCGCAGACGTTACAACAATGAGCTCTATACTCTGTTTAAGGAGCTAAACGGCACAAAATTTATAAAACTGGGAAGATCGGTGGCTGGGTCATGTGGAGAGAGTGACCGAGCATCAAGCACCAAAGTCCCTGCTGAACTCAAGTCCGATGGGGCAAAGGAGCTTAGGAAGGCCAAAATTAAGATGGAGCGACAACGTCCTCTAAGACATTTCTGCCTTGGAGCTTCTGAACTGGAGAGAACTGGCACTAATGAGATGAGTGGAGGAAGACTCTTGAGGAGGCCAAGACTCACCAGGGGTTGGTGAGCCAAGAGTGATGACGATGATGATGATGATCCCTTCCAATTATTAATTTTAATTAAACAACTTTGTATTAACCACTTGACTAGTAACTCTACGTCTACCGGTTTCGATACCACTGTATCTTCATCAGGGCGGACGCAAACTAACTATCCATTTTACTTATTCTAGCAGAAATATTTATAAAAAAATGCAAATTTTGATGTCGCATATCTCCATAACTATAGATATTAGAACATGGTTGCTTGAACACTTCGACTCATAATTAAAGCAGACCATCTACCTGTAAAGTATTGTAGACTAGCGCTGTTACAACCTGTATATACATTTTATTGTTCGTTTCTGTGTTGTTAGTTTTATAATGTAAATCGTTAATAGAAACCTACTGAGGTTAGTGTGATCTCATAGATTTTATAGCAATAAATAAATAAATGCAATAATAATAATAAAATAAGAAAATGTCGTTAATAATTTTTAACCCTTTCGATATATGAAAGTGATATAATTTAATTAACAAAACGACACGGAGTACTGACTATTTTTTCATGTTAAAAATGACAGACGCCGACATAGTTAGTGTGATAAACAGCAAGCAATTCGGTGACACTGCAGCAAAATGTAAGGGTAGTGTTTGCGTAAACGGCATATTTGATAGTCATAAACAGTAAACAATTTGGTAACTATGTAGGTATAATATTTTGTTCTCATATATCGCGAAATCTTTTCACTTCACAATTTTACTATTTCAAGTTAACTAACTCACCATCACGCATTTTCTCGGTGGGGATAGAGGACCGAGCGCCATACTATTATGTCCTGATAAACAGCTCTCGCCTCATTCTATTCATACATCTTCGCATGCGTTGAATGAATTTTGTTCGCGTTCGACAATTGTTGAGGCTCCCAACAGGACCATCTTCCAGTATCTGGTTAATCTTTTCATGCCACGTCTTCCGCGGTCGCCCTTTCTTTCTGAAGCCATCAACACTTGCGTCATAAATCTTTCTTACCATTTTTTCCGTATCCATTCACTCAACAGGCCCAAAGCATTTGAGCGACTCTTTTTTAATTCTATTAATTATGCTAAGATCAGCTTTACATTATTTCCTACATCTTCATCCTTTTCTCTATTATAAATGGATTTGCTACACATACGCCTAAGTGATTCCGTTCTTCCTCTTCCTCTTCTTCCAGCTCCAGGTCACTTCTCTACATCAGTGTTGGTACCAGAATCAGGATCACAATATTTTTTCATATCTGATTTTTAATCTTATAAATTTCCACTCTACGAATATGAATATACCACTGGATAGTAATTAAAACACACCTACACACTGTCACAGGCAGATAACATCATGTATATTGCACCGCATGCATTGCACCGATATTACTAGTAAGATATAATTGTGAAATAATTTATAGTTTCCAAGTAATAAATCACCTTTGCCGTATATATTTACGTCATTCCACATGCCGATGGTTTTAAGGGAGAATGCCTACCTAGACATTTTGAAAAAATCGATTTTTAAATTTTTGTATTTTTTTAAAGCTTGAGGTCTTAAAAATATCTGGTGAAAATTTAAAGCTTAAATTCAAAAAAATAACAAAATTATAGCTACACATAATGGTTGAGGCATCTCCTTGCTTATTTTCATTGCTCAATTTTTAAACGCATTTTACTAGAAACCATGTTTTGAAAATCGGTGACTAAAATATCTCAGCAACCACTGAACCGATCAACTTGAAATTTCTAGTGGTTATTCTATACATATTTACCTAGTCTATGTCGAAGAATTTTTTTAAGTGACTTAGTTTTTTTTTATCGGCATGATAAACCCGAATTTTTCCCTTAAAAATGCTATTTATATTCAAACGCCCGCCATTTTGTCAAAAATCTATATTTTCAAAAACCCCTATGTCAAAGACTAAATCATAGTATTAATTTTGATAGTCTATTTGTTTTTTTTTATTCTGATGATTACAGATGAAATGGGAGCGGACACCGCGGAGACCTTTTTTTCGCCAGTCGATAAAACCCAAGAATTTTCCGCCAATGTTGAATATTTTTTTACATTTCTTTTTTTTTTTACATATTCTTTAAAGTATATGTACTTTCATGTAGAAATGATACAAATACAATAATTTATATAGGTTTTCTTAAAAATATTCACAAAAATTGCGCTTTTTTCGCGCTTCGTAGATAGGTATTCTCCCTTAAGTAAAACGAAAAGTAAGTGTGTATGTTACCTGTGGCCGATTACCCTCCGCGCATGTGCTCTGGTCAGCTGAGCTTTGTTGCAATCGTTCAGATCGAGTGACCCCGATACGCTGAAAGTAATAAAAAAATATTTATTGATTTCATAATTAAATAATAACTATAACTAAAAATATATTAAAACAATTGGCCACCCTTCACGTGAAGATTGCAAAATAATCATGGATCATAGCGTTAAAATAAGTTACATAAAATATGAAGTACACACACAGACCACCAAAATATAGACATGAACCAACGGAAATTTCTCAGTACACGCTGTGGTTCCACTACGCTTGATTTGAAAAAAAAAATTACTACGAGCTTGTAAACTTTGAAACAAGTATGAAAAGGTAAAACTAAATACTCTAAAAAAGTATGATATCTTAGTACTTAAATAAGTAGCGCTTTGTTGTAAAAAAATACGTTTTGTTTACTAGGGGATTTAATTATGCAAGAGTAAATACTTTAACTGCGTCATAAATGTGTCTTAAATATATGCGAGTGGAGACACCACTCCAGCCAGTCCCCTCGCCAAAAGAAGGGGTCTCATTCACTGCACAATGTTTTGCTCTGTGAGTACACACGATTATGATAATGGTTAATTTTTATAATTTATTTAAATAACTAATTAACCATCATGCCGTTTCCCCGCAGGGGTAGCCACACTCTTCTATCCTGGGACACCACTTTTGCTTCAGCCACATTCATACATCTTCTCATACAAGTTCTAGGGTTGTTGAGGCTTTTAACAGGGCCATCCTCAAATACTTATAGTATCTGATCGTGCCAGGTCTTTCGCAGACGCCCCCTATTCCTGCTGCCTTCAACACTTGCCTCATATATTTTCTTAACCATCCTTTCCTCGTTCATACGTTCCACCTGACCAAACCATCTCAGCACTCCTTTCTTTACCAAACAATTATACTGTTCTTTTCCGTTGCTTACACCATCATAAACAGATTAAAAATAACTTTTCGTTTGAAGAATAATATTTTCATTACCATTCGAATGTGAGACATTTTTTTATTATCGTCAAAATAATACATATAAAAATATATGCAGTGTTATTTGGAAAACATTAATAACCTCGTTAAACTAAATTCCTGCCTCGATTATGAGTCGAAAATGTTCAAGCAGCCATGACCTATAATATCAATAGTTATGGAGTTAAGCAATATCAATGTTTGCATTTTTTCCAATATTTCTGAATTATTTTTTATAAAACGTTGAACTATCATTACAATAACTAATATCGATTACGAAAAATTCTTTTGTTTCGATATAAGTTAAATAAAATGATAAAAACCCTGCATAAATTCCAATTGGAATGTTTTCCAATTGAAGTTTGAAGGAACCTTATACAAATGCTATAATATACCCAAACAAAATACATCCATTTTTATCTATGTACTTAGTTTTAATATAAAATTTGGAAATTTTTGTTATTTTTTTATGTATTATCTCTAGCATTTCATTAAAAATCTCATTCTATTATATCATATTGATGAGTTTCGATTTTTCTAATAAATTCGGCCTCTATGTTTTCAAACATAAATTTTTGGATCTATAAAACAATGTAAGCTAGTGAGTTTGCTTAGTCGCTCTATTTCTAACAATAATTATTTGCGGCGCAAAATGTACATACGACAGAAAATAAAAAAAGTTCATTGAAACGTACATCGTGCAGGTAATGCAATGTGACTTTTCCCTTTTAGTCCCCAAGAAAACTGCTGGAATTTCACCGGAACTATTTATAAGTCACACGCGCGGGGTCTAGGTTCAATAATAATTGGATATTTCCGTGCAATGTGTAGCGGTCCGATGGAATTTTAAGGGAGATTTTATTTTGTTAATTAAGATGGAAACGTGTTTCAAAGGTCTAATGCCTTTGTGCTTTGATTTTATAAAAACTTTCAAGGCGGGTATTTTGAGCATTCAAATGGTCAAAGGCAGACAGAAAAATACGTAATCGAGTCATTAAGAACAAAATTACAAAAATAATTTAGTCGGTAATAAATAAATAATGATTCATTACACGAAATAAAAGGAAATATTACTAATTGTTACCATATTTGTATTAATTAGGGGGATTTTCTGTCCTAGAGATTATTTCAGTGCTTTTAATATGACTTATCAGACATATTTCATGAAAATTTAGACTTGCAGCTTGCAGCACATGTGTTATCATCAAGTCCAAAATTATTATACTTTAGATTACTTCAGGGAAAACAATTATGAATTTTATCAACAATACCTATTTTTAATCAATTAACTATCAAAAACGCGACACATCACATTAGCTTTCTGAATCTTTCTAGGCTTTAAAACAAATACATACAAATTTGTTCAAATACTGCACGAATCTCTAGAACAGGAATAGAGACAATAAAAAAGTAACACTTTTTTATGTATTGCGCATATCTGGGAAAAATTGAATCTATAGAAAAAACTAATGCGTAAAATAATAAATACGGTGTACTCTTATTAAGATAAATAATTGGATCTAGCAAAAAAAATCTTTTTTAAATAAAGCCGGTAAATTTGGGACAGAATCTTAGCAGTTAGTTGTATGAACATGAGTTTAATCGATTTAATTAATTATCAAAAACAGAAGAAAACTTAACCAAATTTTCAATACAAACAATTACAGGTGCCTACACCAATAAAAAACAAACTGCAAGATAATAAATCAATGTATATATAGAGTATCTAGATATATATATATATATATATATATAGATATTATATATATATATATATATAATATCCCTGTAACAAAAATCCAGTTCTGTTCTGAAAAATTTGGACATACTCAAAAATATTCTGAAACTGCAAGTTGATGAACGTTGTATGAACGTAAACCAATAAATTACGTAAATGTTAGTGCTCGATTAATTTATTTTACGACTGTTTGATTTATGTGTTTATTATTCCTTCCAATGATTCCACGATTTTCTGTTAAAAAATCTGAACAAAACTTTGGTCTACGTGTACAAACTAAAGAATTAGGTATCACTATTAATTTGCTGAATCGGCTATGCAATGTTCGAAATTGATTTTATTTTAAGTTTATTTAGAAAAGGGATGCGACGCGCAATAAAAGTTTAAGTGCAACGCAAATTGCATCTTATAAAAACATCTTCTAAAATAGTATCATCTTACAATTAACTTGAAGCTGCGTTCTAAAAATACTCCGTGTCTTTAAATAGCTCCGGGGCCGCGAAGCTCCAGACTGAAGTATCAGGCGTAGGCAGTGGTGTCCGCTCGGCTCTTTTACATTCTATTTCCCCGATTTTAGTAAAAACCGATCTGGCGTAGGCGGTAACATTTATATCTTATAACAATTATAATAAAAAAAATGGAAAGGTCGTTTTGATTGCTTCCCACTCATGAATATTCCAGGTTAATTGATGGGAATCTGCCTCGTGTTAGAACATCTGTCGGGATGAAACGGGACACGGTGTGGGACTGTGACGAAGCGTCTGTCCGGGTCAATACACGACCCACTCACGCCCGTATCGATTCGGGCCGCAGCTTGCAGCGGAGAGCACCACACTCCGCGCTGCACATGCACCGTGCACGCTGCATTAGCGGGATCAGCCGGTTAACGGCGGTGTTACTAAACTCGAGCGAATTAATGTTACTGGTTCGATAAACACCGATGCAATATGCATAGATTAATTAAGGTTTGTTAATAGGAAATAGAGGGCATAGAAGAAATATAAATGGAGGGTACAATACAATATTTGAAAACGATCATAAACTCTAAATTATCTTTTATGAAATTTGCAAAAAGTTACATTCTTAGAAAGGATAAGACAAAAATCGACTCAATAAATAGCCAAGATAATCTATAAATCAATAAATGTTCCACATTTTCGATATTGCTCCGCTATTTCTTAATTGAGTAACGAAGGAGACAAAACAGGACAATGTGAATCATCAAGGAGAAATAGATACTCTGAAATTAAAAAGATGGTCACCGTAAAACAATGACTGAAGCTGTTAACTAAACAAAATAATAATAGGTACACGAGTACTATCTTAAATGCAAAAATACATAAAAAATTAAATAACAATTGTTTGTGTAGGCTCTGACTGCGTCTGATACAGATTTTCTTCTAAAATCGTTGATTTAATGTGCGAGAATTTACGTTAATTAATTAATGAGATGGTGCGAAAAGATTAACGTAATGATCCTGTACTCATAGCACGGACTAATGTAAAAATATTAAAGCTATGATGACATCGACATTAGTATCTATTAAAAAAATGTTCACTTTTGTTACGAAGAACGCGCCCAACTTGGATTATAATAATTGGTAATCTTTCGTAAAAATCTACGGTGTTGTGTGATTGGTGGAAAACGCAATACTCGATGGTTTGAACGAGCGATTACTATAAAACAAGTTGATACAACCGGCGCTTTTGAAGATTTACATGACTCGTTTACCGTTCGTTACAAACAAAATAAAATTTGGTACATGACATGTCTATTTTTATAACATTTCAGTGCTTTTAAATTATTGGCACATTTGAAGACAGAAAAAGTGAGTCGGACGTGGACCGTTCAATAATGAAACCGTGATCTATAAAAACTAATGAACGTCGATTTTCTATGGAAACCTTGAATTTGGACATCTAACATCGGTATCTACGTAAAATTATCGGGCCAAAATAAAAACAAATAGTCAATTTTCCTCACGATACTGGTACAAACTGGTACAGAGCTGTCACGCTAGTTGCTAGCAAGACGGCAAATCGAAACATTGTATATATCGGTTTTAAAATAATCCAATTCTGTTACAAACATTTATCATGCATTATAAATGTAATTTTCGCCATTCTCTTATGTGGGGTGGAGGCATGGACACTGAACCAAGAACTAATCCGCAAAGTCGAGGATTTTGAGATGATGCATACTGAAAGTTTCCTGGGTGGATAGAGTGACGAATGTTGAAGTCCTCCGGAGCATGGAAAAAGACCGAGAGTGCTGCGGACCATCAAGACAAGAAAGCTGGAGTACCTCGGACATATTATGGGAGGGCCAAAGTAGCCTAAACCTACTCATCATCAAGGGAAAAAGTGGTAAAATAAGCGGATGATATGAAAAAAAGCGAAAAAGACTGGTACCGGTGTAATTTGATTGAGAGATAGGAGATAGCAGTATAAGAAAAAGAATACATGTAAAATACTAACTAACCATCACGCAAGGATAAAACACCACACTCTTCTGTCCTGGGGCTTCACTTTTATCTCGTCCACTTTCATACATCTTCTCATGCACGCACGGCTGTTGAAATTTTTAACAAGACCGTCCTACAATATTTGATCATGCCAGATCTTTCGTATAACACATACGCTTAACGAACGCGTTTACACTGCATTCAGTTTAATTTAGTTCTTTTCTAAATGAAATAAACTTAAAAATATAATAAAAAAACACGTTCACATAAGACTGGCTTGTGAAATATTACTTATATTTTTGCGCATCATCGGGGTAACACTAACAATTACTACACATGATGTAAGCCAATTTGCACAACAATCACGCTTTGTGTTAAAAGGTTTCCCAAAGCTGTGACAGCCTTATGACGTCATTGCGACGCGCCCCCTGAAGTATCATAGCTAATGACGCAAGGAAGCAGAATAGCTGTCTCTCCCTGCGGGTATAACGGCAGGAAGATTAAACACACTTCCTTGAGAAAGCACAACAAAAGAGAAAGCTCAAAGGCGAGAAAAATCCTTTTCAGATAAAATGAAGCAACGGATGAGCGATTAAATGCATAATTCTAAAGGTAAAGCATTTTATGTGAAAGCCTCATTAGATGATATAATAATAATTTTTATTCCAGCGTAACCGGGTTTAGTGTGCAAGTCCTGGTCCGCCATACATGTAATACTGTATATAATGTATGTAATACATATTATATAAGGGATTATACATGTGAGGACGAAGAAGAAGAAGAGCATTACACATAGAAAGAGAAAATAACTAATGAATGTGTAACGTGTATTAAGTTTGTGTAAGTGAAAGTTTTTACTTTAATTTTTATTTAAACATGACAATACTATGGTTATTGAAAATTAGACTAATTTTAATTCCAATCTATGCGTAATATTTTTAAATTCAGCTTTTGCACGCTTTTCACGTATTATTTTTTAACATACCTATAGATAATCAATAGGTCATTAGTAATCTTTATAGATGTCATAATTTAACATTGAAGTACAATTATTAGCACTTAATTAAACTTTTTAATGTGTAAACATCGAGTTATATTTACCACTACTATAGTTTCGAGTAAAGCAATCCCTCTCTTCGTCAGGGGTAATTAATATTTACACCTGATATTTTTTTTTATAATTGCGTAACAGATTGCTCCATTTACTATGCAAGTTATGACGTGAAGTGAGTATCTATATGGTGGCGATCTTCTGTCAATGCTATCATTAGATACATCCACATGATCGCTCAATTTTTTTAAGAGTTGCACACTACGCGTTATAATGTGCTTATTCATTACATTCGTTCTGCATTTTGGAACAAAGTAACGCAAGACCTCGATTTCGTAAATGAACAGGGTATAATTCTCTAGCAAGTGCGGAGCGCCAATTGTATTTTTTTATATTTTGACCCCCAATATGACGAGGCTTTCCTGCCTGCGGTAGTTGCAGTCTCAGTAGTAATAAAAATAATAATCATATTTGGATCACTTATATAGCACCGTTTTCGTTTTAAGGGCGCAATTCGTGGTGCATGAATGTAGGATATTATCCTGTTTGCGCATATAATGAGAGGGACTGCTCCTCTCGAAATAATAGATAAATACAACTATAACTCAATGTGTGTGCGTTACCAACTTTAATTTAGTGTCAATTGAAATTGTTACACCACAAAGTAACTACCACATCAATCAATGATATTAAAATTATTAGTATTACGATGTACCATTAAATAACTTGTAAACATTATTTTGGAATTTACGTTTTTTCAGAGCCTTTCCGGGTAAAACTACGTTGAAATTTCAACAAGAAAGTAACATCTTATAAACGAGTATCTTTTTAACAATATTTTATATGTAAGTGTGTCTGAGAACATATGGGGGTTAAACAATATATAAAATTCAGGGTATTAAAAACGTTCTTCTGTTATAAAACGTCAATATATAATGGTTGGCCAAAACATAAAAATAATAAATTCAAAAGTGCTAGTTGCTCACAATACAAAAAAATAAATATGGTTATATGTCTTAAATGCAAAATAAAGCTAGACAAGCCAAAATACTACATTACCTTCCCAAGCAAAAATGGCTTTCTCATGTATAAATAATTTAGATACAATAAAGCAAATAAAAACCGACACGCTAGACTGTGCCTCTAAATGCTCACTTTCATTTAACAGGCAATACAACATAAAAATACTTAATCTGAACATCCGATCGCTAGAAAAAAACTTTGACAATTTATTAATATTCCTAACTGACACCAACATGGAATTTGACATAATAATCCTGACTGAGTGTTGGACGACAGACAACACCATACTCAGACCCATTAACAATTATGAACCATTCAGGACAGAAATTTCTCAAAACAGATCGGATGGTGTTGTTGTATATATAAATAAACAAGTAAAAAACGTCACTATCTATGAACCTACCTTATTACATGCAAATTGTTTAAAAATAATAATTAACAACACCCTTGCAATACTAGCTATCTACAGATCGCCTAGCAACGCATGTATTACGGAATTTATTAACTCACTAGAAGAAAACATACATAACATTAACATTTATCAGACTTGTATTATAGCGGGTGACATCAATATCAACACTATTGGTCTCAAACACAAACAAGCACACGAATACGAGTGTCTAATGTCAGCATATGGCTATCTTGAAACAATAAGCGTAGCAACACGGGAAAACAGAGAGTCAGGTTCTTGTCTTGACCACATATATGTAAAATCAAAACTAAGCATACAGACTGCTGTCATTAAATCAACAATTACCGACCATTACAGCACTGTGCTAGGGCTACACGGCAATACCACAAAACTACAAAGTAAGCAACATCTAACAAAAACCCAACAAATAAACTTCGAAGAACTTAAAACTGATCTAATTACAGAAAGCTGGATAGACGTATTAAAAGAAAAACAAACGGATGTAGCTTTATCTAGATTCTTAAACACTCTTAATAAACATATTGAAAAAAATACTACCTATTATGTTAGAAAAATAAATAAATGTATAAAACCCTGGATAACACCGAATATAATTAAATGCACTCACAAACGTGACCAACTTCATCAGCAAGTAAAAAAACATCCATTCAACCATTCACTATATCAGTATTATAAAAGATACCGCAATATATGTAACAACATAATAAAAAAAAGGAAAGAACAACACTACAAACAAAAAATCGAACAAAACAATAATACTAAAAACATATGGAATGTCGTAAAAGAATTAAATGGTATTGAAACACATAAAAAAAGTAACATTAATACTTTGGTACACAACAACACTACCATCACTGATAAGAAAGAAATAGCAGATAAACTAAACCTTCACTTCTCCACAATTGGTGAAACACTAGCGCGTAAAGTATTAAATAAATACAAACAGCAGTCACACTATAATAATATAAAAACTAACGGACCCCATCTCCCCAAATTTGAGATCTCCCCTATCTGTTACAAAGATGTGGAAAAAATAGTAGATGACCTGAACATAGACTGCTCTCCAGGCCCGGACGGAATATCCGCTAGAGTAATTAAATCGTTCAAAGAAATATTACTAAAACCTATAGTTCATATATTTAATTTAAGCATCACTAAAGGTATTTTCCCGTCCCAACTAAAAACGGCTAAAATCACACCCGTACATAAAGCTGGCAATAAAGACGATCCAAATAACTACCGACCTATATCCATCCTAAATTTACTATCTAAGCTGCTAGAGAAATGTGTTTGTAATCAATTCACCAACTTTTTAGAAAAACACCAAATTTTAGCCAACAATCAGTTTGGATTTAGAAAAAATCGGGGTACACAAGAAGCAATACAGGAAGTTATTGGTTATATTTCAGACAAACTTGACAATAATAAAAAATGTATAGCAATAGCACTAGACTTGACGAAAGCTTTTGACACAGTTTCACATGAAAAAATGCTTCACAAACTAAAACAGACTGGACTTTCGGAAGCAAGTTACAACTGGTTCAAAACTTACCTTACAGACAGAACACAATTTACACAACTTGACAAAACTAAAAGTGACGAACATTACATCAAATACGGAGTCCCTCAAGGAAGTACACTAGGACCTGTTTTATTCCTCCTATACATAAACGATTTATGCAAGCTAACAACGGGGGGGAAAGTAGTTACTTTTGCAGACGATACAATACTCCTGTTCCACGCTTCATCATGGGATCTTGTTTTCAAAGCAGCTGAACTGGGTTGCAACATAGTA
This sequence comes from Agrypnia vestita, assembly GCA_016648135.1. Lineage (NCBI taxonomy): Eukaryota > Metazoa > Arthropoda > Insecta > Trichoptera > Phryganeidae > Agrypnia > Agrypnia vestita. The sequence goes on along the minus strand of JADDOH010024618.1, from coordinate 126,867 downwards.
AAACACTGGCTGGAAAATAATTTGCTAACAGTCAATCTCAAAAAAACTAAGTATTTGACATTCAGCATAGATAAAAGAGGGCAGCCATCTAGCGATTTAAAATTGACTATGCATGATTGCCAACACCAAAACTGTGATTGCACCCCCTTGGAAAATGCAGATAGTGTGAAATACTTGGGAATCATAATAGACAGGCACCTAAACTGGAAACTTCACATTGAACTATTATCGGGAAAACTTTTAAAACTCATTTACCTTTTTAAATCCATACGTAATATTTTTAATAAACAGCAACTCAAAACTATCTATTATGCTCTTGCCCAGTCATTTTTGAACTATGCGATTCCAAGTTGGGGAGGTACTTACAAAACCACATTAAAACCAGCTATAACGGCACAAAAAACCTTGCTCCGAGTCATTAATAAGAAACCATTACATACCAATCAGACAGACTATTCAGAGAATTTAATGTACTGGACGTTAGACAGCTGTTCGTTAAGTCTACCCTCATCTTCTACATTAAAAACACAAACCACCTAACAGCAACCAGTAACTCGCATTCACATAATACTAGACAAGCATTACGAAACCTTGACGAAATACCAAAAACTAAGACAACACATGGACAGAAAAATTACTCATACATAGGGCCTAAAATATTTAACATATTTAAAACAGACTTCCCGGAAATCAGAATATACTCAATTAATAAAATAAAAGCTTTAGCAAACAACTGGCTTACCTCCAAAGGTAGAACAGCAACTGAAAATTTACTTACTGTAATTGCGTAATAATGTCTTTAAATAAAAATATATACCTATATAAATTAATTAATTAATTAAGGAAAACAAAAAAATAATCTTAAACAAAACTTTAACCCTTTTTACATTAAACAATTATTCTACACATATTTACACTTGGACTTATGACTAACTCAACTTTCACTAACATTCCACTTGATACTCTATAGATACATAATAACTACCTTATGAAAATAAATACTACTGACGAACTCGAAAAAAAATTATAATTGTGTGCTATAACGCCACTCTGGGACAGACCTAGCCTAGTAGAGTGGCATAATCCACAAATTAAACAAAACAAAAAAATGTGTAAATTATCTTATGTTTTATCTTATGTTCTATTGTTAAATTAGTATTAAGTATCTTATTTGTAAACAAGGATTTTTAAATAAATAAATAAAAAAAAAAAAAATTTACCGGATTTTGTCCCCAGAAGGATTAACCAGCGCATACAGGTTGTAAACCCTGGGCCATCGTATAAAAAACTTCCATACACGTTTCTCGTATAAATAGCTTTGTCTCTGTGAGATTTATATAATTTATCTTAATGAATATTGTTTTCTTATCGACAAAGCAAAATAACATTTTTTAAACTTGAAATAAGATTCAGACGATGTTTGAAGAGACCAGATATCTGTGTTTAGTTTAGTATGCCAGATATGGGGCGGGGCGAACCGAAAAAGTGCATTCTTTGCAGGGATGGCATGATGTACATCTGAGACATTTAACCCATTTTTTAATATTATAACACTAGACGCCGCCTTAGCTCAAGTCGAGACCAATTTAATATATTTAAGATTGTAAAAGAAGATGCGGAACATGTTAAATATGTGGACATTGAGATCTGCTCACTAAACATCGTAAAATTGTTTTCACCGGCAGGCACATACATAAATCAAATTATCTTTGCATCAGTAGAATTGCGTTGCAATGACTGTTGTGGAAATAACATATTGAGAATACTGAATATTTCAATAGCGTATTCGTATACAGTTATTTAAGAATAATTGGGATGGAATGAGGAAGAAGTCTCCTACTATCTATAATGATTTGAATTTCACAAATTTAAACAACTCCACTGACATACAACACAGTGATAAACTAGGATATGAAACGAAATAGATGTTAAAATATACAAAAATGTACTGAAAAATCACGAATTGATTTTTGAAACGGAAACAAAATACGCAAAAATAGAAAACTCAATATTTCATTGTTCGAGAGATACCGTGTTTTGGATTCTCGTTTTTAGACATCTTTCTAAGCATTCGCTGTTTACAATAATTAATTAGATCACACTTAGTCATTCTTTCTTCTCTCTTGAACACCATCACTTTCGATTTGCTGACATTGATGATAAGTTCACTCTGCATGCATGCATCGGACATCCTGGACACTAGGCACTGACGATCAGCTTCACTGTTAGCCACAGGCAGGATACGGTGAGCCCGTCCATTTCGCTCCTACTTCCAGTTCCTTCAGTTCTTTCATACAATTGTCCATATACAGATTGAAAAGTCACGGTGACATTACGCTTCCCTGTATGACACCTTTTGTCAAATCAAACCAATTCTCGCGCAATTATTCATAATTATAAAGTGCGATTGTCGTAACCTTCATTCTCAGGTTATATTAATAACACAAAAAATGGAAGGGACGTGTGTAAAGTTTGTATGAGAAATATGCAGACACCTGTCAAAATTGACAAAATTCAAAATGTTGTATCTCACCCCGAGTGCGAGACCTTTTAGGAAAAAACTTTTTTGAGTAAATAATGTCATATTTTTTTTGTACATTGTTAGTTCTACTGCGTACCAAAAGATCATCGTTGTTTTACAATGAAACATGATGGATTTTTCTCTAAATTAAGTGGAAGAATACTTATTTTAAAATATGATTGTTTTGTTATAAGAAATAATATGATAAAAAAAGTACAATTTTAATGCTTATAGTATTATTTGAATTATAAAAGCTGTCTTTTGGAAAGGTTAAGACATGATTGTTATCTTGAGATTAAGGGGGATTATTGATTGGCGCTCGATTGTAACGATGATCGGTAAATGTTTAATTTGTAATTTGTTAAATAACACAATTGAATAACAATCGCAATTACGGTTTATCTCTCTCTCAATATTATATAATTTACGACTTCCGATCAAAGTGAACACAACGCATGTTCGGCTACATTCTGAAAATAGCAATATTGCTTTTTCGGTATCATTACAGTTATTGTATAATACTGTAATGCCGTCAATGATGATGTTTTAAGTTTGGCAGGATTAATATTAATGAATTCAATCGGAAAGCTGTTAAACGTAAACAAACATTCAGTTGTACACAGATTGTGAATAATTTAACGTTTAACAGCTTTCTGATTGAATTCATGAATATTAATCCTGTCAAACTTAAAACGTCAAAATTGATGGCATTACAATGTTATACAATAATTGTCAAGATAAAGCAATAGCAATATTGCTATTTTCAGAATACGGCCGATTTTGTCATTTTATTTCATGGATGTGCGCAGAAACTAAAAAGCACCCAAATAACCACTATACATGAAAACGTGCTGCTAATGGTGAAGTAATCAAGGAGAGTTTAAAAAAATGTATTTTTCTTCTTCAAAAAATGCAATATGATTTTGTGTTAACATTATTAAAATATAATAATGTTACCTCAAAATAAACAAAGTAAACCAGAATACACTTTGTTTACACCACTAATTTGTTAAAAATACCAACAAAAAATATGGAAACACGGTTAATAGTAAATGAAATATTACCTATATAACAACCAGGTCCTTTTTTGAAATAATTTTTTAAATTTGTTTTTATATTAGTACCTAATTATTTATTCATCTCGTATATAATTATTTTTTATTTTGTTAATGTCCATACTTCGATTTTAAATTTTTAGTATACATTGTAATCTGATGAAGGCCCCGAAACAAGTTGGTATTTTCAACAAGTTAACAAGTTAGTGGTGTAAATAAAGTATATTCTTGTTAATTATAAAGTGTTTTTCACCCAATTGAATGGTCAAGGGTATCACAATTACCTCTAAACCAGTAGAATACGATAATGTCACAATTAAATTTATGAAAATAATCTTGTTTAGCACCACTCTATTTTTGTATTTTTACCATCGCTACGACAGCGGCATTATCAGACTACTAAATATAAATACATAAACTGGGCTAATATACTAATTACGAAATAGTGACAGGACGGAGTAGATACTAATAGCGGGGGTAGGTAGGGGGAGGGAGCGGGAAGTACAGTTGCCTAAGCCCTAAGAGGAACATATTTAAAATAGGACTGAAAGATAAATTTAATTGATTATTTATGATTTGACCGTTCATATCTTTTAAATTGCTATAACTTTTATTCTTATGTATTATATGTTGTTCATGTTATGTTATGTATTTTATTGGACTATATCCGTTAATTTCAATAAATAAATAAAATAAAATAAGTAAATATTGATAGCTTTTCTAATTCTAATGCCTCTAAATTGTCTACTTTATTACCTATTCCATTTTTACGCATTATGTTAATTCCTGTATTATTATTAAACGTGTGGTCTATTTCAATTAAGTGCTTAGCGAATTCCGATAATCCACTTACTTTAAGCAATGCAAGTGTTTTTTAATCAATTTAACCTTGACCGGCTTCGAAACCGCTGCATTTTCTTCGGGAAGAATGCACACTTACTAAAATAAAATATGCAAGGAAATCAATTGATGGGCGAGATACGGCCTTAAACAAACAAACATAAAAAACATTACTATTGAGGCAACTTAACTTAATTTTCAATATTTTTCTTATCATCATCTAGGGACAGACCCAGATTTAAAAAAGAAAGCGGAATAATCTGTTATTTAATATATTGCCCACTTCATTGTCTCCCTATCAATCTATCCCCACAACGAGACCACGCCCCCGCCCGACAAATGATTCCTTTGCATATAATATTTGATATATCAGTTAGCGTGCATCCGTCCTTTGAAGATACAGTGGTATCGAAACCGGTCGATATTAAGTCATCGAATCAAGGCGGTTTTTGCAATATATGTTAGTTTTTTAAAAAATAAATAGGGACAGTTATGCAGTTTTTTCTTCAACGACATAGTTAATAAAAATCAAAATATTAAGGAAACATGTATTATAAATACCTACTGCACTCCGAAATGGTATCAGAGATTAATATATCATATAGAATGCAGCATTAATGTTAATTCCTTTATAATCACAAGAACATAATGTCATTCGTAGGTTGATAATGGTTTACGAGCACGGTGGTCTCACGCTAGTAAAAATAACCAAATGAAGTCAAAAAATGTTGCTAGGTACAGTAAAAGGTTTTTAATGATAAGCCGATTCTTGTGGACACACATTTAGAGTTTTTTTGTATTTGTCTTTTCAAAAAATTTCATTTGTTTAATTATATATATATTATTTCAGTGTTAAAATTGTATTTAAAGCTCGAATAGCTTATTGGTCTAGTGCAGTGACGGCGAACCAATGACACGTATCCGGAGGTGACGCGCCAGCCTTCCACAAAACCCGAATTACCAAATAACACAATTGTTGCCGATACCTTGTAAGCATGCATCGATATTCACGAACTTTGGCAAACAACCGGCTCCAGTCCAAACAATGCTAAATGGCAGTACACAAGCATAAACACGTCCCCCACCGCGCCAACTCGGAAGCTCAAGAGCAGCAAGAGGTATAACACACCAGCAGTTAGGTTAGGAATTTTCCGATTTTTTTACACGCAAAGCCCAAAAAATTTGCCATTACTGGTCTAGTGGTTATGAATCTCGCCTAGCGATCTATTGGTCGTAGTTCGAGCCCCATTTTAGGAGACAGGAAACAGCGTTTAGGTTAGTTTGAAAATAGTAAGAATATTGACGCGACACGTACTACGTATTGGCATTTCCATTTAAAAAAAAACAAAGCTTGTAACTAATACAATTAAAAACTTCCGGAAATGAGATGAGATTAAGGGTATTTTATCTCTAAAAAATGAATCTTGAATTTTAATGCGCTGTGTATTTCAAATATTAGTAGACCTCTTTCCATTTAGGAAAGACAATCGAATTAGTATGTGTAAGCCGTCCGTACGAGACACATTGTTTCATTGTGTTGGTGTCTATACCCGTAGACACCAACACAACGAAACAATGTGCGTTGTACGGACGGCTTACACATACTTATTCGATTGTCTTTCTTAAATAGAAAGAGGTCTACATCGGGCCCTTGCAGTGAATTCTTGTTTGGTTAAAATCATCTTTATATAATTAGGTACCTAAAAAAACATGTGAGATTTTTGGTGCTTGTTTTCGCAAAGTGAGTAAGAAATATATGATTAGAATATTTTGAGTTATATGTTCAAAATTTTTTTTAAAATTGAGGAAATTTCGAACGGACGATCCGTACGCATAAACTGTTATCTTCGACTATTGATTTGATAAGTATCGTGCGCTGTTTATTTACGAAATTGGGATAGTCATGATATAATGATTGGGGTATTTAAACAGTGCGTTTAGAAAATATGAAATAGAAGGTCACGCTATTTTATGTTGGAAGTCATTACGTTAATTCAGAGCTGATTGATTTGATCACGAAGGCGGTTGGGTAACATGATCAGCGAGCAAGGCCGAGCGGGCTCCGGGGTGGAAATACTTGTCAGTGTATTAATACCAGCCATTCAGACACGCAACCAGTCGGGATTTCTGCCCGAATACCACAAACTCCTGAATAATTTTATCGCTCGTTTCTTTCATTTCACGAGGCCCCGACATCTTTTATAGAACAGTTAAGACTTCATGAAGGACGCACAGTTATCCAGAGAATTACACAAAACTCAAATAAATATTTCTCCGTAATTTTTAAATGGTAAATAATTACAATGTATACCGTGAGGGTGTAAAATGAATCAACCTGTTAAGTTCACAATCCAAGTATTATTTTATTATCTTAAAAAAATAAGAAGAAAATCGTGCATGAAAAAATGTGTTTCTTGAGTATTATCTTGCGTAATGATTTGAATTATGCATATTATGTACAATTAATTAAACTCACAAATCTCTGATATGATAAGTTTTATTGCGAAACTAGCAGCAAGTAAATAGCTATCTCCGGTAGTTATAGCCTAGGCCCTGCGGGTAGCTTTGCACCATCTTCTGACGTAATTAATGTGTTGAACGGTGGTTCAGTCACGTGGGTGTGGACGCTGGTAAGTATTATCTAGGTTGAGCAGCATTAGAAAAGGTCAGTTTTTCGATAGGATTCGTGAAAGTTCAACTGCCTCTAGAAATCAAAACAATGTACGTTGAGGACTTCGGTTCAAAAGAAACGATACGTGAAAATTTTGTGTTGTTGATAAAGTGAAGTGTTGTTGAGTAAATAAAATAAGTAAATAAAAAAAGGGTGATTGAATGTAAGAAAACTGGGAGGAATACAAAAGAATCCTAAAATTATACTATAAACATTTTTTGGCATTAAGGAATTCCCCGATATCATTTAAATTATCAGGAAGAATTTATAAAAAATTGACAATTTTTAATGAAAATAATTGAATTTCCTATTTTGAAAGGTTACAGTGAACTCGTAAGACAAACGAACTTACTCCAATAGCAGTATCATGGAATGAAAGCAGTATATGTGTGTACTTATTAAAAGTGACATGACTGGCTCAGCTGAAAACATTCAAATAAAACTGATAAACTTCGAAAATTTGTTCACAAATAATAATCTGCATTTTATCTTTTTATTAGATATTGACAACTTTTTAAAAGACCGCTACAGTGAAGTATGATCGTGTCTAAAGCATTTTTTATATAATACGTTCTTCAAAAGGGAGCTAAATGATGGTATGTCAAACAGAAAAATAAAATTTATCGACGCCATTATGATATTTATGAGAAATCGCTTGTCCTGTAACCCTGAATGACATTTAATACTTGCCAGAAGAGAGAAATAAATAGCGCAATATATTCTCAATACAACAAATACATACATCCTAGAAGCATGAGTTAAAATATGTATTAAATACAATTTTATTGTGATGTTGCGATTTTAGAACATGCTTCTTTAATAATTACAACAAATTAATGAATAATTAGAAGGATAAACAGAAAAAATCCATCGAAAAATATATAGTTACCAACAGGACACGAACATAGAACATTCTTTGACGCGTGTACAAAATAATAAGACCCTCAATGACCCTGTTTACACCTCTTTATAAACCTACCCGACAACCCAATAAAATTACATTTTTTTAAAGCTGGATTTTTTCTGTTTATCCTTTTAAGGGTCAGTTGTATCAACTTGGATTATAGTAATCTTTCGTAAAAACGATCCAATTTTTACGATTTATATTTTTGCGTTCTCCACCAACCAAATGAACTGTTTTTGTAAAATCTATCCTTTGATGAATTATTACTACGAACCAGGTTGATGGTTGATACAGCCGACCCTAAATGATTCATCTAATTCGATTTAAAAACATATTTTACAATGAAGAATCACGACACAGAATTTTGAAAAAAAAACGATATTTTTTATTTCTAAGCAAGACTTCATTCATCAAGCAAAGGCATGGTGTTTTTGTTCTAGCGTTTTGAAATCATTTTAAAAATCATAATTATGACAACATATTTGTAGTGTTAACTAATTAATTAACTTCACAAGATGAACACGTTTTAAACGATATTCAAAGAATTTTAACTGAACGAGTAACTTGGTAAAAAAATGTGGCAGTTACTTTGTAAGGTAACTAGATTATTTTTTGTTTTATACGGTTACATTTCAAGTTTTCCAATCCTTTAAAAGATATACAATTGAGAAATTTTAATTTACGACTGTCGACAGAATAGTTAGTTTCGATTAAGTTATAAGCACATTCTGAGGAGTTATTATTTTTAAGCAAGCGGTGACGTTCTTTAAATCTAAATTGATAAACGTTCGTTAGATGTACATCCGAGCCGTGGTCACTTCGCCCCTAACGGCATTTAAACGAAACGAGTCCGAAAGCCGAGCCATACGGAAAAGTTCATCTTCCGCATTGAAAGTGGGTCGTGTCAAAGGGTAAACGGGAAACTTTCGCCGCCTTGTAAGTGGGCGGGCCGGAGTCGCGGCGGGGGCTGGCGGCACCCGTGTTTGACGAGAGGCCGCGCCGCCCACCGCCCACCGCCCGCCCGAGCACACTGCCGGCCGTCACCCACCCGGGTACACTAGCGGCAATAAGCGCGGATCACCGACACTAATATTTTATTCGTACGTTTGTGAAAGGAGAATAATGTGAATATTGTTTTTAATTCTTATTCGGCTGTTATACTAGGTACCTATCTAATATAATATCAATTGCATAAAGGAATTAAATAGTGTAGAACTATTCATTAAACAGCTGAAGGAACTTGTGTTGGGAAGGAGTTAACTGTTTAACAAATCAATGTGCTGATATGTAATATGTGTACATTGTGTATCCACTTATTTTACTTTATTTTCTGTCCCCTTAATTATGTATTAATGTAGTGTTATCATATAAGAATATGTAAATAAAATAAATATTAATATTATCTATTGCAATATTTCCGATATATTTTTGAGACTTCGAAACCAACCTTCGTTAGAAGTACATAGCTCAGCCAAATTTTTCTGAAAAAATGACCCGGTAAACATCTCGAATAAGTTTGCTAACTAGCTCGAGCGACATTTCGGACCCGGAAAAAATTTAAAAAGCACGCTTCCGCTTACATTTTTTTAAACTGTTTAAGAGGTTTTTACCTGACTCTTCGTAGTTTTAGTCTGGGGATTGGTTTACGGCCAAGTCCTGCAACTCGTTCTCTACTGCGCTCTATCCTCTGTAGCCCAACATGTGAGGCGCTATGTAAATTGTTCCCTCAACCATCCCCTCTATTATGCCATGCAGGAGACCCTCGTGGCGCATAATGTGGCCGAGCCATCGGGCTCCCCTCTCTGAGATGGTTTTAATAAGATGTCTCCCTCCTTCGATTCTAATGAGAACCTAATCATTCGTGATATGGTCCTTCCAGAAAATTCCTAATATTCATCTGCAGTCCCACATCTGACAGGCCAGTTAGTCCAGTCTTTTTCTGTCTCTTTAGGCACCAGGTCTCAAAGCACTACATCAAGATGCTCTATATCTACGTCTTGGCAAGTTGCTTGCGCAGCTATAGATCTATATTATTTGACTCAAATTTTTTTTGATTATTTGTTGTTATTTCGTCGTGATAAGGAAAAAAATACATCCAATTTCTAAAACAAAAACTTATTACTGTAGTAAACTATATTTACACATAAACCAGGTGTGGAAATTCATATGGAAATGAGTTGGGGTGATAAAATACTCGTGTGTAATAATATATTAAAACATAATACGTAACTACATACAGCTTCCAGTAATTATCACCATCATCATCTTCTTCTTCTTCCCCTTGTCCTAGTAGGGTCGGGGGCCCAAAGACTCGGCAAGGTGCTTCCATGATCCCCACATGTCCAAGCCACCTCAGTTGTGATTTTTCTATGTGCAGGAGTAGGGGCTCTGTGCCGAGTGTATGCCTTATGTCGGCACTTCTCACTTTGTCCATCAGTATGACTCCCGCTACCCCTTTTAGAAAACTCATCTCGGCAGCCTGGACCCTTGACATCACTCTCTCCGTCAGGATTCAAATTTGATGGCCATATATTAAAGTAGGCCTGTACACAGATTTGAAAATAGTCAGTTTTGCCTTGACACTAAGCTCGGATTTTCTTATCACCGCACTATATAAAGAGCGTAGAACGCCGGCCGTAGCTCCGATTCTTCTATTTCACTTTCCTGCCTCCCGTCGCTAGAAAATTCCACCCCAAGATATTTGAATTTTTCGACTTGCTTCAGCTGGGTCCCTTGAATACTGATTGAGCACTGCTCTTGGTCTCTTCCTGCGACCATAACCTCTGTTTTGGCAGTACTAATCTTCATCCCTACTTGAGTGCACTCTTCATTGAAGGAATTTATCTACTCTTACAGGTCCTCCTTTGTGGGCGCCAGCCTCGCTATATCGTCCGCGAAGAGTAAAGAGTCTATTTCCACATCTCCAACTCTCACGGCCCTTGCTGTTTGGCTTTTTCGGCTTATCCTGTCCATATAAAGGGTGAACAGGATTGGCGAAAGTGGGCAACCTTGTCTTAAACCTACTCCAACGTTGAACTCTTCCGAAATTGCGCCGTTTATTGGTACGCAGCTTTTGCAATCCCCATACAGTAATTGAATTGCCTTGAGAAGGTCTCTTTCTATTCCATATTCGTCCAGCTTTAATTAATTAACGAAAATAATTCCAAAAAAGTTGACATAATGATAAACATAATTTAGAGAATTTGTAGTAACTTGACATGAACGTCAACAGGTTATTTAACACGTCAAATAATAATACTGATAAAGTATGTCATTTCCCGACAACGAATGAGTTTACAAAATACTAGTTTCACATAGTGGTATAATGTCAGAAACATTGATTTATTGACACTTCTAAAACTGTCAATATTGGCAGTAATTTCACGACTCTAAATGTCGATACCTGCCCCAATCGGTTACCTCAAACCTGGAAGCTTTCAAATCGAGTGGAAGGTTAGTACATTAACGCAATTAAAAATACATAACATGTAAATAAATGAGAACTCATCGAATATTCAGGGCTTGTTTATGAATATTAGTATCGATGATTTGATAAATATATGTGTCCAAGGAACATTAGGACTAAGTCATGCAAAATTGCCCGGAAATTGTATAATCGGTAAATCAGTAAAATAAGAAGTTAAGAATATAGAATTCTAATATTTTCAGGTACAAAATCCTGCAAAAATTGTCACACAAAACTGTACTTTAAAAATATAATTATTTTAAAAGTAAACGGTAAAAATTTTATAATTTACAAATATGCCGACATAAACTATATAACGGTAAACCGGTTTATCGTATACCAGTAATGGGGGTCTCAATTAGGACCAATAAATTTTACCTGATCTGATATTTAAAATTTTACCGGATCTTATCATTGGGCGGCATTGAATTTTTGATTGCAGATCTTGATTTATATATTCAATTTGAAGATGCTGTTTTTCAAAACAGCGTATTTAAACTCCTCGATCTTGTGGCTATGTACAAATATAATTATCTGAGATTGCGAAAGGATTGCACTTAATGAAACGTTTAGTCAAGCTATCAGCGGCTGGCTCTGTCTCGCACGGTGTTGCGACATATTTTAATTAGCACTTTTGAAGACAGAAAAGGTCGTCCTTGCCTTCAGAAATAATCAATAAGTCAATACTTTAAAAAGACATGGCACAATTCCGAAGGGTATAAATATACATCATATTCATCGATGCAACTGCGTTCAAATTTCGTCTTTGATTTATCTTCACGTATCATTATATTTTATATAACTAGACTAGTTTTATAAAGAATTGACATACCTGAATCTTTCTCCAAATTTTTTTTTAAAGGTATAGTAAACTTAATTTGGAAGAATCTATCTTATTCTGATCCTCCTATTATTATAACCTAATATAATTAATAATATTTCGAAATTTTCATGATTAACTTGTGGAAGTTCATTGTAAATAACTATGGTACAGTAATATATTACTGAAGATGATGCAGTAAGCATCGAAAACGTTTTAATTAATTTGTTTAATTAAACTGTCATTGTGTGAAGTAAACAACGTTGTGTTCTATTCTAATATAATTGTTCCTGTCTACCGCGAATAAGTACTGACTGCTGGCAATATTCTTAGGCAAGGGAAGTATGTAGGTTTTTATTTCTTAAAATCCACTGTACATACTCCGATCTGTTGGAACGTTGAACGTAGATCTCCCCTATTCCTCTTCATAATTCCCGGTTCTCTAAGCCTCCTGTCTTCTATATATATGTTCAGCGCCCTTGAAGTCGCCTTCTATTTATTAGATCGATGCGTAATTAGTCGCCGTTTTTAAATCTTTTATATTAACTTTACCGACGGTCCTGGACGTAGAAAAATCTTGGGACGGGAAGTGTTAACACTATTAAGTGTCATCCGTCATCCAATCGAATTCCAATGAAATTTTGCACATCGACTTGATTGTCAGCAACAATGCATTATTCTGGGGTCACAAATACACACACGCAAAAATGCAAATTTATCTCAGATGGTCGGGTAAGAACCTACTTTCTGGTAGGTACTATTATAAAATTATTTAAATCGTGTACTCTTTATATTTTTTATCTCTTTATTTAAAATTGCTACAAAACAAAAGCTGATTGTTATTCTGTAAAATGACAACCAATACAGTAAAATGGAAACCTAGACCTCACATATAAAGGATTTATAATGAAAACTATGTTTTTATGGGTTAAACTAAATAAACAAGGTCAAAATATATGATGAACAATTATTGTTCGGGGGCATAGGCTACATCAACCTAAATTACTGCTTCCCATTTGCTTGGGAGACTTCGGAAGAAATATACTTCGCAGCGAAGAGTGTCTGGTGTCCTTATGGTGTAACTTTCATCCTATTCCACAGCTGCCAGTAGGGGCTGGTCGTCAAACTCCGAAGATTGATTTTGAATTCGGATTTTAATGACCTCACTTTTCTGCCTTGTCGTCTAAGGCCCGAAATCAGAGTCAACACTTAGATGATTTGAAGGTTTCGGTACACCTTAAAAGCGCAATTTTCTTTACAAAAAACACTTTTAATATGAGGTCTAAGCCTTTGTACAGAATAAACCACTCCCGGCTACCCTTCGCCAATCGTCCCTTAGCCAAAAGGATCGTTACCATCGCGAAATGACTTTTCCACCGTTTATCGAAGTGGCACAGCATAATGTTTCGTAAATGTGTACGGTTTTCGATGCCCATTTTGATTTCCTTATCCTATTAATGAATTATATTATGACAAATGTCAATTAAAACGTCAAATTAAAAAAAAAAGGCGCGAAAAAAATGGTCGATAATTATGCATCAACCTAATATTTTGTCCAACCACAGTGGGGTTCGACGCTAAAAACCGCTTCAAATTATGTATTTACAGCTTCAACAGTTACCTACCTTTTAATTATGAATAGTAAATAATTCGTAGTACCTACCCCAATCGGTTGTCTGTATGGAAACAACGGGGTGTGTATGATATATAAATAACGTGATACGCAATTCAGAAAAACAGCTTACTTCAAGGGCCGAAGCCAAACAAAGTCTACGTCGCCATTGACATGTTTACTGCGATGGTTTTTACTATTGGGTCATTTATTTTTAGGTTCGATCTCTTTCATCCCACCAATCGATCAATGAATATTTAGAGATTACTCAGTTGAATTTTTACATACTATCCAGATAATCGTTATTTTGTACATTATAAATACGAAAATACATTTTATCGCAACAGTGGACGAACCGGAACACTGCGTTTCGTATAAATGAATTTATTGAAGACGTACTTCTGAATCGTACAAAGAGATCCGCGGAATAAAGAATCCACCATCGTGAGATAATAAACAGATGAATGGAGGTTTTGTCGAAGTTCAATGGTTCGAAATGCTGTTTAATGACTTGATGGCGAAATTAATTGTCGATTGGTTTATTTTGATGGTGACCGGCATTGTTGTCGGTCGATCAATAATAATCATGGCGTAATAAAGAGCCGTTCATCTATACATGAATCATTCATTCGGATGTGGATTTTTTCGGCTTCATTGGCTCCTCATTGACATTTTTGGCCACTAATAGTATTCCCTTCTATTTTCCACAAGTATTTTCGGAGATTTATGAGTCATATTAATAGTAGTAAAATCTTGGTTGCACGTACCATGAATCATTATTGTCATGTCTAATTATTTATTGAGTTAATTGGAAAGTGCTCATAAATTACAGTTTTACGCGTTTTTACTTGTAATAAAAATATTCATCAAACACTTTTACGGAATCATTTTGTGGCGATATTTAAATGATGTAATTCATAACACCGTTTCACAGATGCGGACCACACGGACCCTGTTCTAATGTGGAGCTTCGCTCTCGTATGAGTTAATTAAAATAAAAAGTAAACATTGCAATATAAGAAAACGCAAGGGTCTAATGTATTTTCTTTTAATTCGAAATGCGAACACGGAATGCGTCGTTTCAATATTCTTACTATTTTCAAAATAAGCTAAACGCTCGCGCTATCAGGGACTAACTTGCTGATGTCCTGGAATGGGGCATGAACCACCGACAACCGGATCACTAGGCAAGCGTCACCACTACACCAACAAGCTACAATGATTATCGGTAATATAAGAGTATGTTTAATTAAATATAATTCTTTTTTGAATCGAATGAATGAATTTGAATTGAAAAGAAAAAAGTTGAGCTAAACTAGCGAAATCGAAAACAAAAAAGAAAGGCTGTGTAACTTTGAACATACTTCGTAGTTAGTGAACTGGCCGAAGCGTCGAGTGAGAGGGTAATGCTCAACTCCTGCTTCAGATATTCTGCGGTAACAACGAACAGACCCGATGGCAAAAATTAACCTTCAGCACACCATGATGGAAAATACCCGTAAGCAGTCGTGATCTAAACTAGTAGTACCGTAATTAATTGGTTATTGTTTGCGCAGCATTTTAAAAAGTATACATGTTTTTACTTTATAACATGTAAACAACAAGAATATTCTCATTCGTCGAGCGTCGTATTTTATACGACGTACTTCATAACATGTAAACACGTAAAACATGTAAATACGAACGTACTTTATAACATGTAAACAACAAGAATATTCTCATTCGTCGAGCGTCGTATTTTATACGACGTACTTTATAACATGTAAACACGTAAAACATGTAAATACGAACGTACTTTATAACATGTAAACAACAAGAATATTCTCATTCGTCGAACGTCGAACAAATACAATCGTCAAGTCCCATTAACAGGACTTTCCTCCTAATCGCTCTTCAATTATTTAATGAGAGATACATAATTACATTCGAGTATGTGTTATTATTATCACTGTGAATTCAATCACTTTATCTTACTACAAATGGTATTATTCATGGCAGCTTATATCCAATGAATCAATTTTAAATCGGCTTGAATTCAAAAGTGATTATTTTAGTAGGTAGAAATCACATTACATAATTGGTTTTCCACTTGTAATTTCTATAGGTAATTTTTTTTATATTAGGTAAAATATGAATTATATAATTATTAAATATTACAGGTTTCATTGCCTCGGTAGAGCTCTGTTGGTTACCACAGGCAAGGGAAGGGTTATAATAACAGCGTGACATGGATTTTACTCAGAATCCAATCTCCGGTGCTTTGGAAGAAAATTACTTCCATTTACCGTTTGATCCGTTCCATTTAATAATTGTCGTCTTGATGAAACAGCTGCGTTGATCACCAGAATCTGAGGTAGTTGAAATGTCAGATTATTGGAAAAACGGCTCTATTTTCGTCCGAGCTCACTTTTCCGTTGCACCCTGTCGCGTCACTCACCGCGCATGTGGGTCATGTTGCAGCGGATGTTGAAAGGCGAGGTCGTCGACTCGGAGGAAAGCGCATGCGCACTCCGCCGCCGGATGCACCGCTGGCACACCCCCGCCAGGTGGGTGTGGGTGTGCGACACACGATGCACGTGTAATCAGCTGATTGGCAAGCGAAGCCCCCGAACGCCCACTTTATGCGTTTATCTATCCAGACCCCATTTGCTTATGCGCTAATTACAATTTCGTTTCAGAAAATGTTTGATATGTGGAGTGTAGAGCAATGTCAAAGCAAAGGCAGCAATATTCAAAAATATCTAAAAGCAGTCATCGAAGATTCCTAATTTATAGCGTACTGAATTCGAGATTTTATAAGAAACATAGCCTATAAATTTATAGGAAACATGATTTTGGAAGGAACAGATACAAAAAATCGAGGATTCAATACAATTTAAATAAGTAATCCTCGGTGACTGCATTGAAAACATTTTTATTTTTTGAATATTGTTGCCTTTGTTTTTATACCCCGTGTATGTGGTTATTTGCTTACAGCAAATATATGACATTATAAAATTGACGAGATTGAATTCTGTTTACGTTAAGTCTAAAATAATAAAATTAAAATTTAAGTACTTCTCTCCCTACAATTTGCTATTTTCAGTGAATAATTGATTAAATATTTCAGTGAACATTATTAAAAATTAAATAATACACACTATTGAACCAGTAAACACATGGTAAATACAAATATTCAAAAAGGCCATAGATAAACATTGAAAAATAGTCATAATAATATAAAATAAGTTTTAACAGTTTTTGATAAAAAAAGTTTGACTAACCTTATGTAGTTAGAAAAATAGTGAACATTAAAAATACATCATAAAGTTAACTATTTAGAAAAGTAACATAATACAATTACAAATTAAATATACGCTTGGAAGATATCAATTATGAATATCTCCTTAGTTATTTACAACTTTTAAACTTGTCTGTGAGACGTACTGTAACAGACCTAATATTTCTTTATAGGATCGTAAATAGTTTGATTGATTGCCCCCAGATTATTAGTCTGATCAACTTATATGCCCCGATCGAGGTCATCAAGACACAGTGCATTGTTCTATTATAGTGGAAGTGTCAGAACTAATGCATTAGCAAACTCTGTAATTCCCAGATTACACTCATTAGGGAATGAGCATGCAGAGGCGGCTGACATTTTTGCTGATAGTATAACTGTTTATAGGACAAAGCTGATACAATTGTTTACATCCCAACAAAATGGAAATGGACAATAAATCTTTCTATTTTACCTTTAACTATTATTATTTCTACCTTTAACTTTATTATTATTTTATCTTATGTTTTTATGTTTTTCTTATGTTTTTCTGTATTATTATTATTATTAACTTTTAACTATTATTATTGTAACTTTTAACTGTATTTTAATTTTAACTGTCTTATGTTATTTAAAAAAAAAATATTCTGTATATTGTAAAAGCCCATAAGGGCGTTAAACAAATAAATAAATAAATACACATCAGTACACACATGTTAATTATGCGCGCAAAATGCGGTTTATGTTTCTAACAAAGTTGAATATTCGTATATTGCCTACAACACATCACTACGCAACACTATTCGAAGCGATTAATTATTAAATGAATTAATTAATCTACGATTTTAGGCTGGCGGGTATGACAATATTTAATCCGGTATATAACTGCAATTGAAAAATCTAGGCATAAAATAAAATGAAATACGTGTAGCGGGAAGCACCGTGAATGTGAGACCACGAAATGCGTGCGCATCCATTAAACTGTCAAAAATTTATTCACTTGAAATTAGTGAATTGTCGACCATTTTGAATTGAGTACCAATCATAAAGATAATTCAAAAGTTTGGATATTATGACATTTGAGTTCGGGGGATTTCGGCAGATAACAGGTACACAAAATAAGTAAGTGAAACGTAAAAATAATAAACTTGATTTTTTAATGTGACAGTCTATACACTCATATTGATCATTCCCAGACGCTATTCGCGGGTCATTTCTTCCGCCAGGCGCTTTGAAGCTCTATAAATAATCCTGTCATTTACGTTAAAGTAACAAATCTGAAGTTCATATATTTTATTCGGGCAACTATTTAACAATATTACCTGATGCCTTACATTTTAATGTCTTACTTACACATTTTTTTGTACCTGTTATCTGCCAAAATGCCCCGAAGTCTAATGTCATAATATCCAACTGATCTACTATTCTGACCGGCCTTCTTACCTACTGCAGTGTAAATCTACGGAAAATATTTCAAGTCTGATAGTATAACGAAGTCTGGCGGTCGCTGGTTCCTACTCTATTAGTATCGAAATTTTTACAAAAAAGTAATTGCCGTTTTTGTTTTCGTTTTTTCATTTTCAAAACAAAAAACACTTAATTCATTCGACATTCAATGCGGCTGTCAAAGTTGTATAAATTCGAAACTTTTGAATACGGAATCGTTGTAGACCAAAAAACTAGATAAAATAGCAAAGAGAGTTATGTAGAGATATTGTATATCAATTCCTGCTACATATTTATCATTTCATTACTTTTGAAATGCTAAGTTCTACAGCGTTTTGGTATACGTCCTCCACGTTGTGCGTAAATCTATTTTAGAGGAAAATTTAAAAAAATTCTAAATTGCAGTCAACATATCGAAATAAATATATTGTGTTATTTAATTCGTATGAATATTGCCGGCATTCGCATTATTGCGTGTACCGTAGTTACAGGGTAAAGCGCTAATGTTACACAAAAAGCATAAATTCCACATTTTAAGGTTACAATCCATTTGGGATGAGCCTTGAATCATTCCGGCCGTGTTTGCGTTTGGTAATCCATTGTCTCTATTGTTTCACCTCTTTGTGTTGTGTGTTGTACTTTACTGTCGGCATTGTTCCATAACTCGCGACGCCATCACTTATTCAAGCCTCGCTCGGCGCGGGACCGTCACCGGCCGCCGCCATTTCCGCTCGCAAACGCTCGACAAATTCCCTCTCCGTAATATCTACTTACTGCCCTTTAAAGCGGAAAACACCGGTGATATTCCAACTCGTCTGACACCAAGCTAAAATCACGAATTCTAATTAAGTTACTTACTCCTGCGACGTATCTAGAGAGGATAGAACGCCAGTTTTCTGGCATGTCACTCTTGTCTCGTCCACTTTCCATGCACGCCCTTCGGCTATTGAAACTTTTAACGGAGCCGTTCTCCAATATTAGGATTATCTGATTTTGCTAGGTCTTTCGCGGACGCCACTAGCTTTATATATCTTATTTTTTTTATATTTGATATATCTATAGATATTTGATATTTTCTTCACCTGTCTCTTTTCGCTCAAACGTTCCGCGTCACCAGGCCAACTCGGTTTCTCGGCAATCTTTTGTTAATTAATTTAATTCCATGGACTATGCGCCAAACAGATTTTAGACATTTTTGTAGACCCAAAATATTCACTTTTTCTTACTTAGACTTTCCATGCAAGAGTTTCAGTCTATTTTTTTTTGGCAATTTCAAGCTTTACTTTCTATTCAACAGTGTTGGCACCAGAACTCCACTACGACGCGTAGTGGATTTCTGGTGTAGACCGCTGGTCTACACCAGAACGATGTAGATTGATTATGGACCATAGATTTGTAAGCGGAGAGTTCACCCTCCATGGCA
The DNA here is from genome assembly GCA_016648135.1 of Agrypnia vestita. NCBI lineage: Eukaryota > Metazoa > Arthropoda > Insecta > Trichoptera > Phryganeidae > Agrypnia > Agrypnia vestita. The sequence continues at coordinate 106,850 of JADDOH010024618.1, read as the reverse complement.
GCCATCTTAACCGCCATCCTTCGCTTTTAAGATGAAATCTTGCGAATTTTCTAGTTTATCCATTTTTTAATAATACAGTCGAACTCGGTTATAAGGAACGCGACGGGACCGACTAAATTTGCTCCTTATAGCCGGGACTCCTTATATCCGGGATTCACTTTTTTCACAAATTTTTTTGATTGTGTGATGTTATTTTCAAAGGCAGCTAAATAAACATCCTTATCTTTCCAGAGCGATGAAACTGTAGAAGACGATTTTACAGAATTTTTGACGCCGATAATTTCGACTTTTTCACGAACCTAGAGATACTTTCGTTTGTTAGTGAACATGTTTCGGATAGAACAATTCGCTTTTAACTGATTAGGCTTTTAAATGCTAATACAATTAACTGCATAAAATAAACTATTATCATAAACATTTTGGAAACCCCCAATAATCGGAGTTATATGACCAGTATTCTCGACCTTCAGTAAACTATTGCTTGCCTGCGCACGTGGGATTTTCGGACACAAGTTTGTGTACATCATAAAATGAACCCTAATTAAGTGTGAGCCGCTTTAAAAGCAAAGTGAAAAAGTTCATTGTTACGAGTACGTATTTGTCTTTTTTCTGTAACCCAAGCAAATATGTTTGCAGAGTTTCTAAAATTTGCTCCGTATATCCGGGAATCGCGCTCCTTATAGCCGAGACCGATTGTATGGGAATATGCGCAAATCAAAATGAATTCACAGTTTTTCTCATTATAGCCGGGATCTCCTTATATCCGAGCTCGTTATAACCGAGTTCGACTGTATATATATATGTATGGGTGATAACCCTGATTTTTAGCATACACTAGTGACGTTTTGTGGAATACCCACTTGCACTAACAACACTAACTACACACTGAGTTTATTTGACTTTTTACTGTGAAATTTGTAATTAGTTTTATTCACTTTCAATTTAAGATATGGCAGTGAACTACCGAATTACACAGGACTCCACTGATCCAATTGATCCACAAATTCCTACTATTGCTTTCAGAGCACTATGTATTTCTCGCAGTCACCCTCCTTTCGACATCACCCCGATCTTGCCGTTCCTAAATACACAAACTCATAAATTTGTTCTAACGATTTATTACTCACACCATCAGATCACCTTTTCATCTTTCTTAAACACCATCACTTTCGATTTTGTTCGCTACATTCATTAGAAGTTCACTCTCCACATCAACTTCAGATTTGAGATAGACTAAAAAGTTTAATCCGACTTGTAGTCACCACAAACACAGCCAGTGACGTTGCGAGGTTCGTCGCCCGAGGACAATGCCCTTGTACTAAGTGCTATCTAAGGGTCGTATGGGAAGGGAGTGTAAGGGTAATCCAAACCATCCAAGTCATATATGAAAACAAATATTGAGTAGGTATATAATAAGTACAGGATGTTTTTTTAGAGGTATACAAATTTAAAATGATATAAAACGCATAAAAATCGTGGTAATGGCTGTGGTATTGCCTTAATTGGAAAAGTTATTTTGTGTCATTAGTATTTAAATATGATAACGATACCACGATTTTCGAAATAAATTTGCACAATTTGCATGCGTTGTTCTGGCTCGAGTCTATTCATGGTGCAATGGCAAACAGAACTGAACACAAATTGACTGGCGCTGGAAAAAGTGTTGTCAATTCGAAAACAAACCTCTAACACGCTATATTTCTATATGTATATACCTACGCACACTAATGAATATAATAACTAACGGCGAAAAATTATTTTGCCTACAAAGTCAATAAAATGGTCATTAACACGATTTTTATTTCACTTTAATTCTATATCTAGACCCGGAATATATATAGTCTGTCGCTTTATCGATTGGTTAAATACGTTATTTTTCAATCATTTTCGGTTTTGTAATAGTAATAATTTAACTTAAATAACTATAGTAGGTACGTACCTTAAAATATCATATCATTATGAGTTTCAGTGTTAAAATTTCATATTTATTAGAACTGATTAATTGTATTGTTAAATCTCTTTTGAGTACTTCCCTCTCCATACTCATAAAGGCCAGATCGCCGAGTTGATCTTAACCCACAAACGCTCAAAAGTAACGGAGTATTATTTTAAACTTGATGAAGGATGAATGAAGGAAGCTAACAGCTGCCAAACGATTTAAGGAAGATTTAAACAGCAATAGTAAATAAGTCAAAATAAATGACAGAAGCTACGTATGTTATTATCAATTGACATTCCGCGGTCGCGTGTTTCATTCAATACCTCAATCTTTTCAACATCCGAGTTTTAAATATCACATATACGAGACGTTCAGATCTGCATCTTTCAAAAGTTTGTCAATATCGAGTAAGAATCTGAATGTTAAGTTCAGACAGAGGCGAGTATATAAACCTGAGTCTTATTTTTGACATTCTTTACAAAACGCGTAATATTCTCTTCTTGCGTCTCGCGTGAGTTCTCCAGGCATCCTTCATCGTCACCCGATTCCACTTTCTACAATCATGTTCTATACAGCTCGCATCTATTCTTTGCTCTTTGTACTCAATCACGTTGCAAATAATCACAGATTCTTGTTATATTCATTTAAAGAGACTCGATATCAACACACGCTTCATACAAATTCAGTGTTGGATCCTGGGGTCTTTTCTGAAAGCGGCCGATGTTTTTGAGTAGGTACTTCATACTAAAAAAACGATTAGGTAGATTCTTTTTTCGACGCGAATAATAAATATTTGTAGTGATTTGGGTCTATACATAACACATTAAAAGATTCGTTCCGTTAATACATTGATAATATATTAAATAATAAATAGCAGCCTTTTAACAAGACACTTTGACTTTTAAGTAGGTATTTTAAACTGAAATGAAAATAAAATAATTGAAAATTGGTAAAATTTTTAACATAATAATATTGGAAATTAAAGTAACTTGTAATTATAGACATGGTTAAAATCAGATTTATGTAGCGTTGTGATCAGAGACACTTCGTAGTAGTTGAAATTTATATTCAAACCAAGCGATCATAGATTTCATACAAGTACACATGATTTTTATTTGATTGAATAAAATACGAAAGTAAACTTTAATCTGAGTCTAACGACAACAGGGCGTGATAAAATTAAGGATCTCATCTTGTCCTCTCCTCTCTACACCACTGACCGCAGACCAAAACTGGCTAACACAAACATATTAAACCACTGAAATATAATATTTTGTAGACTACTCTGACTGAAGAACGTAGCTGAAGACGTGACAGTAAACAAAGTAAGGGCAGGTGGTAAAGTGGTCAGCCACAGCCGGGAAGACAAGGACGGCAAACCACAAAAGCCACAAAAAAGGTCGATAAAAAAGCCTTTGTAAATCAAAGTATAAAATGAAAAAAGTTGGTAAAAAATGCGAGGCACACATTGTGGAATGTGAAACCACCAATCAGGTCAGGAAGGGTCGCCTTCTGCGTTTTGAGAACGCAAGACGTAAAAACAAGAGACACACTCTCAAACGCCGGAAAGTCATTACAGGCATACAAACACACGTAATAATCTACGCCAAATCTTTAAAATCATTGATATCTGTCCGTCCAATAGAAAGCGCCACGTGCGATAATGTCACGATTTTACGTTACAACCAAGTGGAGCACGACATTACTAGGGTGGTGGTGGTGGCTTTGCGAAAGATTCATTTTAGCATTGGAAGGCGTCCGTCGAGGAAGCCATTACTGTATTAAAGGTTAATCCGCAGGGTTGGCGCTAGAGGCCGAAAGGCTTGGCGGGCCGTAAATGGTACGGGCAGGCTTATCAGATTATCGAGGAAGCCAGACCGGAAGGAGAATGTGATCCATCTGCGTTTATGTGTTTTGGTAAATACAAAACCATACTAACTAAATGAGAGGAAAAATAACATACCTACACCGGATTCTGTTTTTACACGATGCGATACACGATACACGACGGTTCCACAAAATACCTGTATAAAAAACACACTAAAATAAGCACAGAAAAATGGGAGATAGAGCTCATTGTATATAAATTAATCCAGGATGTAAAAAATAATAATGAATTGTATTTTTTGACATCCTGGATGCTTAAGCTGTTGTTGAAGCTATTGCTTATTATACACCTTATGTTTAAAAAAAATCGTAATAAAATTTATTCATACTCCATCAGACAATAAACGCACCTATTTATGCACGTTTGGTACGAAATCAATTTAATTTTTTTCGATATAAGGACCTCCTTTCTCAAAACTACTTTCCCTGGAGCTCTTCTAAAGCAACTCGAGGTTAGACCTCTTTCCCGCAGCTAGTTCCCAGATATCGCTTTTAATGTTGGCCTTTTGAAGGTTCGCTTTCAGTCTCGTAACGTTTTTTTTCTTCCCATATGAACGTTCCATTGGGATAGCTGAAAGTATATAATCTCATTTGGTAGTCTGGTTTTAGGCATTCTAACTACGTGGCCTACCCAATAAAGCTGTTGCTGAAGTACGATAGCTTATTATTTTGGCTTCTTCAAGCACACTACCATTTGTGCGTTTATCTTGACATAATTTGAAGCATTTTTCCAGAACCTTGATGTGCCTTTTGTACGGCGTTCGCGTATCAGAGGTAAACAAGAATATAGGAAGGACAACAATCTTGTACGAGTATTAGGTATATGCTAACTAAAGTACGTCACGTATTTCGATATTATCGACTTTAGAAGTCATGTGCTTAACATTATAGGAATTGTATTCAAAACATTTTGTTCTTTCTCCTCATTTGTAACATTTGATTTTAATTAGATATTTGAACCATTTCTTTACCAACAACCGCTCTAAAATTTAGCAGAGGCGCCGGTTGATATTACAATAAACATTCATCAGCTTTATAAAATTTGTTTATTCCGATTCATTTTTAGCTTCGTTTCACCTTTTTATCTGACCTATCTTCACATTGTATTTTAATATGTCTTTCGTAGTATTAAACGAAGCATTGATAATCTGCATCTTTAATATTAGGGATGTTAAATTAATATCATCCGAAAACTTAAATTACGTCATGAACATTGTTGCTTTAGTAATATTGACGATGGGGGTGGGTGTTGGATAGCTTACGTGAGTCACGTGTGCACTGCTTCGGTAATAGTCGGGGTGCAGCGCGAGTCCACCGCTCCCGAGACGTGGACTACTTAGGTTAGAGACTCCGACAGGAAATGAGATTGAGAAAGAGAAGGTTGAGTATAAAAATTGAGTAGGTACACTGTTTATACGTATTTATCATAATTGTGTATAAGTACAGCAATGGAAGGTTTGTTTGTTTCAATAGTATCTAAATCTATATGAAATATATGATCGCATTTAAAATGTTTTGCTACTATGAAACGAGAACAATTCTTAGGTACTTGCAAAAATCTTACTTTTTATTGTTTTCGTGCAAAAGCGTGTTATGTGTCAAGCTTTTCTTATTTTCCTAGCTGTTTTAAGGTACCTATCAAGAATGACGAACCCCGAATTGTGTGCAAGCTCTTGAATTGTTTTGCGTGGTTTTGATTCCTATATTAACGCTTTCAGGTGGTAGTTTTCAACCGAAAAAGAACACCAAAGACTTTCTTCATCTCCAAGACCGTATCGTACTGAGCACGACATTTTTAGAAACAACATCGTACCCCACGTTCCACATCGGTATATTTCTACACTCCTAAATAGTGATATTAACCGGTTACACAAAAACCGTTATTTGAGATTTGTGTCTGATTGTATAAATGATGGGTAACTGATTCGCAATAAGCCCGGCAACCACCCTTACTAAACAACGGCTATGCCTCAGTTACCAAACATCGATACAAATCTCAAATAACTGTACTACGTGTAACCGATTAAAATAACCCTTTGACCATCACTGTTACTAAAGCACCGTTAGTTTACAAGCAATTTTTGAACATCTGTTTTGAATTCATACAAAAAATTGCTCTTATTTGCTAATTTTTAATTCAATAGCCCAATGAAAAGAAAATTTAAAATAATAAAATCGAATAATATTTTGAAAATACTAACTATTTTATATATTTATTTTTCAATGTTTATTTACTTTCATATTACACATGTGGGGTATAAAAGCGGAGGCAGCAATATCCAAAAAAAAATAATGAAGTCATCGAAGATTATTAATTTAGAATGTATTGAATTCGAGATTTTATAGGAAATATAGTCTATAAATTTTTTTGGAAACATGATTTTTGAGGGGATGGATACATAAAATCTATAATTCTGAATATTTTAAATGAGAAATCCTCGGTGACTCCATTCAATTTTTGTATTTTTTTTTTTTTTGATTTTATACTCCACTTATGGACTAAATACATGAATTTACAAACTTTTTGCACAGTAAATTAAATTCCTTTATTTTGACAATATGTATTTTGTATTATCTTTGATAGGTTGTCGAAGATTTTGAGTCCTTTGTACATTAAACAATTTTGTAAAGTACCTACTTCTGTTTTCTTCTTATACTGACGCCACTCCTTGTATTGTATGAATGAAAACTTATATAGTTTCATTTTGTTATTGCAGTGTCTAATTTTGTACCATAACATGATATTTTATTCTCTGATTCAAATTTAAGTCCATTCAACATTTCCTTTCTTCTATTGCATTTCCATATGTTGGATTTTTATTTTATTGTTCGTTAAGGGGAATTTTACAACCGACCGACATTTTATACTTCGCGCTTCACAAATGTTATCACACCTGATAATTGCATCGAGTCACGGGCGAGGACGCTGACCCGGCGGCGGGCGAGCGCACGTTACCGCGCGGTGGATCCTTCGCTATCGAATTTCGGTGCAACGCGCTCGCTGACCTCAACCGAATTCGTTCCAGCCACTCGTGAAACGGGAGCTCCAGACAATCGCGCACTTCAATCCTTGTTGACACAAGAAACAAAGCTAAAATATAAATTCGATAGTACATTAAATGCTCTTTCATAGCGTTGACATTAAATATTAAGCTGAAGAAAATAATAAAATAATAATGTCAACATTATTGAAATAGTCAGTACAGTATTTGTATTAATAATTAATTAGCCATTATTTCATTAAGATAAATAATTATAAAGTCTCGCAGAGACGAAGCTATTTATATAAGAAATATGTATGGAAGTCTTTTGTACGATGGCCCATGGCTTATAAACTGTACGAGCTGGCTTAAGTGATCACTACACAATGCAATGTTTACCAATTCCATTGTAAAAACATCGACACATCGCAATTTTTAATGTTATAACTTTCCTGCTCGTGACATCTGTTCTCTTCTCACGAAATAGTATACATAGATTTCGCAGCTGGTACCCATTATTGATACCCATGATACCCACGTGATATACACGATACCCACATGATACCCAATATTTCAATTCATGGAAGGTAAAGAGTTGATAATACAGAAAGTTCACTACATACAAATGAGTTACTTTTCGATAGTATTTTGCAAGTAGAGCAATGTGAGGCTAAGCATCCAGCATTTAGTAAGTCTGATAAATAATTAATGGATTTAATTTCGCGTACCACACTTTTGTCAAAATAAAGGTTTTTGGTATATTTGTCTTTAAAATGTGTGGATATGTAATCTGGCAAAGGCTTGTATCTTAAAAATATTAGTTGTGTTTCCTATTCCATTAAAGGAGTTCCTTGTATTCTATTTTGTGTAAATAATCTAGGTACCTATTATGCGGTTTTTTGCTTCTGTAAAATCTGTATTAAATGGCTTACGAGGTATTGTTTTATCATAGGCGATATGCGTGTTAATGGGGTGGTAAGCTTTGAAAATATCTAAATCAACAAAATCTTCGAATTATACAAAAAGTCGAAAACCCCCTCGACATCGGAAATCTGCTACACACTTTGCTCTTCAGGATACATCATAAACGTGTGGTAAAGACATCTCGAACAGCACTGTTGCGTCTGGCTGTCTACATCGTTGGCTATTATTAGAGCAAAACTAGTTTAGAGTACCTACATACATTAGTCTCGGGTATTTTGATCACTTAATCGCTCGATTGGTTAACAAGTTCAATTAGTTTAATTCAGTTAATCGTCAGACGCACTAAGGCTCAGTTGTTTCAAGTTGGATTAAAGTAAGCGTTCGTTTAAAGCGTAGATTTTTACGAAAACGGATCGTCTGATTGGTGGAGAACGTAAAAATTTATGCTTTAAACGAATGCTTACTTTAATCAACTTGAAACAAGCGGCCCTAAGCAAAGTATCCATATTTTCCGACCTATTCTGAAAATAACAATATTTCTACATCGGTCTACAACTACGAGGAAAGGATGGTTAAGAAAATATATGAGGTGAGTGTTGAAGGCAACAAACAGGAATAGAGGGCGTCCGTGAAAGACCTGGCACGATCAGATACTACAAGTATTTGAGGATAGCCCCGTTAAAAGACGCAACAACCGTATAACTTGTATAAGAAGATGTATGAATATGGCCGAAGCAAAAGTGGTGTGCCAGGATAGAAGAGTGTGGCGTTCAATCCTCTCTGAGAAGATTTCCGAAAGTTCTATAAGGTTTCAAACTGAGTGGGGGAGTGCGTCGGTGGGTCTAGAGGTTCCAGAAAGACTTGTAATGCTCTAGAAGGCTCTGAAAAGGGAAACTAGAAAGTTTCGGAAGGTTCTCTCTTTACCTCTAGAGTGTTATGATTGCTTTGCTAAAATATCTGTTGATATTTTCGCAAAGCGAAGACGGTCCAGCAAGGCAATCTAATCACAGGTGCCGAAACCAGCAAAAAAGAGACCCACAATTACCTACATGCTTACCGAATTATGATCCCGAGAGAAGCCGGGCCAATCAGCTAGTATTATAGTAAAAGTTAGTAGAAATCAATTTGTTTCAAACACACCTACCAATTTCGAAAACGGAAGAGTTCAAATATTAAATTAAAGCTTATATTTTCGTCACAATGACAGAAATATTGACATTTGTGTTGGGGCAACGGTTATCAATATTGTTTTTTTGAGCATAAGTCGGTTCATCGCCTGACAATATGACTAGTGATGTCAGCTGGTAAGTAGCGATATTGCAAATAAGAAGGCAGATTGTAGGCGTAAAAGCTGTTTCTAAGACAAGTTGAACTTTCTCTGCACCTTCGTTGTCCGGCTGGTTTCTCGAGTAAACGTTATTTTACTGCATATGTGAAAATATTACGCGCAAATACACACACGGCGACCGCTTGAAGATGCAAGTTTTATATACGCACGCCGGGAATTTATTTATGTGAACTGCATTCCGGGTGTTTAGGCCTATTTTGAATGATTTTCAATTCAATTTCAATTTATTTATTTATTATATAACATTTACACAAGTAAATGTTATAAATAAGTTATAAGTATATAAACAAAACGACTATTATTCAACATATATAAAATCATTCACATCAAAGGCGTAGGAGAATCCTGCTTCGGAAAACCTTCTCAGAGACATGGAACAGATCAATGTCCAGAGTGATATTGTTCAGCATAGCGGTAGCTCTTCCAACAAACATAACCATTGGCAGGTTGGTCCTGTATATTGGAAAGTGAAACAATCTATGCTGACGCTGTCTAAGTTAATTATCAGGAACATACAAACCAATGCTCTGCATAATTTCAGAATTATCGATCGTACCACGCAATAATCGATAAAAATGCGTAATCAAATAAATGCACATTCCTTCTGGTCTCTAAACTATTGTAGCGATGCATACCCTGGAGAAATTCGGTTGGGTAAAGTCAAGGATAATGTCCGTACTCTTTCATGAAGATATCTTAGATTTGCGCTATCATAACAATCATATCTTCACCGCTATTATATAACATTGTACCTTCGTCACTTTTTGACGTAATGAATATCGTGTAAAATAAATAAGATTACTTTTAAAGGTTGGTAGAAATCAGTTTATTTCACACATATCTGCTATTTTCTTCATCCAAACTATCCAAATATTTAATTAAAACCAAAATTACCGTTATAACGGCAGAAATATTAATATTTGACAAACATCTTGACATTTCTCATAGAAACCTTACAGATACAAAATAAGTCGTCTATTTTGTACAGGGAAAACAATCACTAAATATAACGATCTCGATATCCCGAGGAAAGCGGGGATAATGTTTTATTATGCATAGTCAATAGTTATTCGAACATGTAATGCATGCGTATCACAATATCTTGACCATAATCTGAACCACTAACACACATAATGTCAGTTCTATATTTATAATTAATTCTCTTAGACACATAATAACTGCAATACTCGTCCTTAAATATCCGACGTTCATGCCACTCTGTGTCAATGAATAGTTAACATTTTTTTGCTTGTTCACCACACGCACTGTGCACGCTTAATCGCTGTGCAGGATATATGGCAATTCGTACATGATCGCTCTGAATTGATACATTAATATTCATATTGCTAGAGCAGGCTGAAGAAACTAGAAATTGAAAAATAGGGTTGAATTTGAAATAAATAATGCATTTAAATAATAAATATGCTATTTTCGAAGAAGAAATAATGTATTGTATTTGTATCTAATATTTTGTTAATGCCTCATTAAAAATAAAGTGAACCAAATTCGCAATAATCGCTTACACTGAGGACTGTCATCTGATCACACTTAGAAGCCACGCACTAGGTATATTTGTGCAGCAATTTTGTACGTCGCTTAACGTGTTAATTTGTAATATAACATTTTTCTAGGGTGTTTCTAAATTTTCAATTATAAAAAGTGTATTCTATGACGTGTTCCCGTAATCATCATAAAATGTTTTTACATTGTACTTTAATGTACAAGTAAACTACGATTATCTATCGTAATCATTTCATTAATGACTTGTTGATAAATTGCATGTTTAAAAATGGCGAATTAAGTTTAACGAAAGCTCTCGCAGATTAATACTGTTTTTTCCTGTTAATAAAAAAAAAATAGCCGTAAAAGCGAGGCACCTAAATGACGGAGGAAAAAAAAGCCGCGAACCTGATCAGAGCAGCAAGTGCGTTGAACCAGGAACTTTTGCCATTTTATACGGCGAAGAAGCAATCGCAAAGAGTATTCGAGCGCGTTTCATTCTCGCGCTATTCTGACAAAACGATCGAACGCGCGCACAAATAAACTGTTACGTTATCTACAAAGGAAATACCTATAATTCCACGCGAATGATTCATAATCCGGAGTTCACTCGAGGGCTTCGTGTAAATAGTGTGGGAACACCGAGAAATAAGGATGCGGTCCTGCGCGCCGCGGATGCAACGAACTCCCTCGGCCCTTCGGGGAAGGGAACATCTTCAAATCCGGGTGTGAAACCCGGATCGGCCGATCGCGATGCACTTTGTGACTACGCGCTGCGTGTTGGGAGCCTCGGGGAGGACGGAGGACGGAGGACGGCGGGGGGCGCAGGGTTCGCCGAACCGGCGCGGCGCGTCTGGTGAGCAGCCTTGCTCCTTGGTGTTTAGTGGTGGTCCTGCAGACGCTCGTTTAATTCAGTTACAAGAATAATGCGCCACTTTCCAGGAGGTTACCGAACTCTGCTACCTATCTCTCGGATTCAATAGTCAAAATACTCGTTCATGCACGTGCGGATGAAACGTGAAACTTGATCAATTCGTGAATAATGTTCCCTCTCAAATGTTTTGGTCGTTGTGTGCGCAAAAAAAAGTTATGTTCAATTTTAACTACTATGTGCGCGCTGGCGGAGAAACGAAAAAAACGTGCTGATGCCTAGCCAATATTTACCAGACTGTTCATTTCAATTTGTATAATATAAATATACAATATTATCTACAAAGTAGGTAGTAGTAATAAGACAGGTAATTGATATTTATGTGTTCAATAATTATTAGCAATTTTATTACAGTTCCTTATTCGCCACTTGCACTGTACAAGACTAATCGCTGTGCAGGACATGTGCTAATTCGTACACGATCGCATTGCATCGATACATTAAATGTATGCATGTTGCGAGAGCAGGTCGAAGACACTTGTAATTGGGATAGTGGGTTGAGTTTTAAATAATAATGTATTGTTTTTTATTCCCAGTATTCTGGTAGTGTTTCTTTAAAAATAAAATAAAAATGTGTTATATTTCCGATGAGCTTTATTCTTTCTTTACATTAGTTTTATCTTATGTGGCAAGATTCTAAAGGACAACGCACGCTCACACCTTAGAGGAAACATTGTTAGCGAGTAATGTCAGAGTTGCGAGATATAGATACACAAAGGAGTAATGTGAAGATAAAAACCGGATTATATTATATTATTGAAGTATTTGGCGTTAACAGTGTAGAGATTATTATTAGTGATCGCTTTTTACATTCCGGGTAAAATATTTATAATAATAATGAAAACAAAAATATATAATTTATAAAATCCGAGTTTACGAAATGTTATGCGATGATTGCATTAGTAAATAGATCTTTTGGTAAAATTTCAAGAAATCTCAACATTAGACTAAAAGAACATCGTCATTTTTCACGGGCGTACGGCTCGTCTCTATATTAAAATCTCAAAATTTTCTGAAATATGTATATAATGTTTCACTCCGTATTACACGCGCGATTGGTTTCACATTTTACCCGCTAAAATCAGAAACCTTGTTCATAAGATGTAAGCTAATATTTAGGGTAATAAAAAATTGAGATACGAAGCCAATAACGGAATTTTAATTATTTGGACGTATATAATGATTATATTACATAATGAAAACAAAGAATATACTTTTACTTTTCTTTCGAAAAATATACCTGTAATTTACATTATTGTGTTATGTAAAAAATGTTCACTGCCTTCTTAACTGGACCGAGGTTTATATTATGTTTTGAGAACACAATTACTGGATTAATTTTGTGTGGATGTTCTTACGGTGAAATTGGTGAACGTTGCATTGTGCAAAGTGATCACTTGAGCCAGCTTACACAGGTCGTAAGCCCTGGGCGACCCTATAAAGACTTCCGTACACGTTTCTCATATAAATAGCTTAGTCTCTGTGATAATTTATCTTAATCAAAATATCTTCGTTTACCAATTTTGAAATATAAAAAGAAAAGGAAATGGTAAACATTTTAATGAACATTATTCCTTATAGCAAAATAATACTTAAAATGTATTAAAAACAATTTTTAACATATTTATTTATGGTTTTTGTGTTTAATTTGTAGAACTCCATATTTATTTTTAGCGAAATTTATGTGGTTGAAGCAGAAGCGGTGTGCCAGCATAGAATGTGGCATATAATGGTTGGTTATTAACGTAATACAGTGGGAATAATACGGCGCAAGCAGTTTCGTTGAATCCTCTTTATCGAACGAGATCCACCATATGAAACAAGAAACGTACCGCTCTGGCCAGGTGCACTAATGGGGTCCCGGAGCGAATGCACTCTAGCCGTAAACAATGCCAACAGGAGCCGTAAACCCGGAGGTCGTGACGCGTCCATTCTGGCAAAGCCACTCAGGACCGAACGGACATTTCGTTCTTATCTCGCGACGTGACTTTGGCCGACACGAATTACCACGCCAGGGGGAAACGGCGACCAGGACCGCCCGCGCCGTGAAGGCATCCCGAACCAGGATTCGCGGCCGACCTGGACCCGGGCCTACGCCGGGCACGCACAGGCCGGGACGTTGCCCCCAGACGAAGAAGTTCGTCCGGACCCCGGCCCCGTCGGAAGGGAACAATGGTATCTCCAGGGTTTTGACAAACCAGCACGCAACAAAAAGGGTACGCGTGTGAGATGCCTATTCCAGATTAAATCTGATATAAACGACCTTATTTTGAATTCTAACGGGTTGGTTGTATATTATATTTGACAAATTTGTATAATATTTTACATGAGAGGTGAACAAAATTATGTTCAAATCAGGGGGGAGCAGTGAGAACATTTACGTAAACATATATTTTGGAGAAAATAATCGAAATGAGAAATACATCTCGTAATATTCCTATCACAATTATTAATTAACATATTTTAAAGATTTTAATATATCATACATAATATTCTGTTTACAGTTCTTGTTCTGTTACATAAATGTTTTATTTCGATGTTTTTTTCCAAAATATATGGAAGATATACAATTACTTTATTATTGTAATTGTTTATCTTCAAACCAAGTATGATGTGTTCTAATTTCGGAGGATGTGATATATTAAAACAGAATATACGTTTACTCAGCTTGCATCCCACGAAAATTGAATCGGACATTCCAAAAATTCAGAATATTTATATAGTTGTCTCATCGCTAGTAGCAAAAACTTTACAGGTGGATTCCTTCCTTGATAATGAGTCGAAAATGTTCAAACAACTATGACAATATCAATACATAGAGTTCCATTTTCAATTTTTGCAAGGTTTTTTCATATTATTCGACTTGTATTAAAGCGAATGACTTTCTCACAATCTATATAGGTTACTATAACCATAGTTCAACTTTTTGCAGAAAATAAGTCAGAAATATTGAAAAAAAGATGCAAATTTTGATATTGCATATCTCCATAACTATTAGTATTAGGTCGTGGACGCTTGAACATTTTCGACTTATTATCAAGGCAGGAACCCACCTATAAAGTTTTTGCTACTAGCTATGAGACACCCTATATAGTCTTCATCCTTATCTACAGTTATCAAGTACTGATCCCAATACCTCTCGTACGCTAGCGCTCTGCTAACTTAACCAATTCCTTTATGTGTGGTGCTAAATTGTCATATAAGTACCTATAAACATTAATTTTACTTTAAAAAAATACCCACGGTGAACTTGCTTGTTTGGCAACAAGCTTGTTTTAATAAAGAGCCTATGATCTATAATAAACGCCTGTGCCCGCCTATCATGCGGGAGACCGGGTTCAATTCCCTCCGCCATGTCAAGATTCTTCTTATTTTATTAATTTAACAGAATTTAAACATAAACTTTTTTTGACCACAAAAACATATTTGATGCAGGCATGGTGTGATACATACCTATATTATGTATGTTCGGACAAGTATAGCGGTTTTTATTGCACTTAAACGGCACCAAGACTATAAATTCGATTGTGGAGGCCAAATATGTAAAAGCAATAAATTTTGTGGTTGTCTACCATAATTATTTAATGAAACAAGAAATGTTATCTGTTCAAATGAATAATTATGCGTCACCACAAACGATCGTTGTAAATATTAAAATTAAATTATATACACACACAAATCCCGTAACGCCCAGATGTCGCAAAATATGATCATAAGTCTTCCGAGATTGCATTATTTACTAAGTTATTTGGTCATATCACGCTTTTTAGTAAACTCTCTCGTACCGTATCGAAGAAAGCTGCATTTTAACGATTTTTTAATGGATTAAAATTTTCTGTACCTTATACACGCGTGGACGGTAATAAGAAGTCTAATATGAAAGTATAATAAGGAAGAAGATTTTTTTTCATTAAATTTAAAAAACACGTTTAATGAGAAATTCCCAGCGATCTTCAAGGGAAAAACTGTGCCAATCGACAAGCGGTAGCAAAATGTTGCTTCGCCCTGTGTCTGTTTTTTTAGATTCTTTAAGTTTAATAAAATGGATTAATTGCATTTAGCTTAATCTATTTTTTTTTTTTTATTTCAGCTTGCCACATCTTTTGTGGATCCATATGAAAGACGCTGTTTTGATAAGAAAAGTAAAACTACCGTTTGCATTTATTGCCATTTTTTTCTTGCATCTCTTTTACCATTTTAATATTTTTTATTTTTACCATATTTTCTTTCAAAATAAATATTAGATATCGAACTTAGGTGGAAAAACAGGTATTTCCACATATATAGCGAGGTAAGAAGTGGCCGAGAGCGTTTCTATATTTTAGCCTATATTTATACGTATCTACTATGTGTGTATGTATCAAGCAATTAAATGTCTTTTATCCAATAAATTGAATGAAATGCATAATATTGAATGGGGAGCTCATAAACAATTCTAGACCTAAAACTTCAACATTTTTGATCAAGTGAATCCACGTTTTTTAATGAAAATCTATAACATATATAAAATATTTGTTATATAAAAATATATAACAAAAGTATAACTATATAACTATTGTTTAACTATATTTAATGCGTCGTCGTCGTCAGGGTTACGAAATTCACTTCAATACTCGAATACACAATGTAACAGAGCTAGTCCACAATACATTACAGGCATATATACCTATATTCCTAATTATGAATCAGAAATATTCTAACATCAATGTCCTATAATATCAAATGTTGGAGATAAGCCACTTATTTTTGAAAAAATCCGTATGACATATTTTAGATATTTTGTTTCTAAATAAAAATATGATGTTCTGTATTAGACAAACGTGCACCGGGGAAAGTTGCATCTCAGTCACGGCGGAGGAGCTCCACGGGAATGTTAATATCAGTTTAATAATGTTCGTTGTTAAGTCCTAATAAAAAATAAAATCACCTCCTTGCAAAAAATCACACAAATTCTACCTTAAGCTGGAATTCACCTGTAGACATAAGTGTTGTGGATTACATGGGTGTACCAGAGCTAGCAGCAGAAACTTGGCCGATAGATTCCTGCCTATCTAGTGAGTCTAACATGTTCAAACCATGATCTAATATCAATATTTATGGAGATATGCAATATCAAGTTTTGCATTTTTTTTCAATATTCCTGCAAAAAGTTGAACTATCATTACAGTAACATGTCGATTTTGAAAAATTCATTCGCTTTAATACAAGTCGAATAAAATGATAAAAACCTAGTGAAAATTGAAAAAAGTTTTTATTAGAAGGTTTTTATCATTTTATTTAAGTTGTATTAAAGGGAATGAATTTTTCATATTAGATATAAGTTACTGTAACGATAGTCCAACGTTTTACAAAAAAATAAGTCAGAAATATTGAAGAAAAAAATGTAAACTTAGATGTCGCATATCTCCATAACTATTGATGTTAGGTCATGGATGCTCGAAAGTTTTCGACTCATAATCAAAGCGGGAATACAGTCACGCGAGGTTATTGATGTTTTCCAAATAACCCTGCATATACAACATTACAAAGTTATGAACATATTTTTAAATCGCTATTAACCCAAACTTTTCAAGGCAGCCACCCCCAGGAGGGAACTAAGAGACGCAACAGAATGTTCGAGTCAAAACATTGCAACGTACGGTGTTTTCTCAGCGGACCATTGAGGCGACGAGAGGTAACCGAGGTACAGACTCGGGACCAGCCTTAGAGTATATACAATCCATAGAGACCATATTATTTCGAAACTTGTAAGAATTTTGTTAAAAGAGGCGTGGTCATTCGGTGAGACTGGACAATTCGTTTTTAACACGTGTTTGTAATTTGTTGCTAAAACAGGGCTACCACAAATGAACGATTCTCTGTGAATTCTCTTACAATAAAGTAGCAATAAATGATAATGCCTTTTATATGTGGGTAAATTTATTTATTTTAATTTATTTTATTACAATTTTAAATATCACCACAACAATAATTATATAAGGAACTGCAATAATAATAATAATTATTATTATAATCGAGGATTATTTATATCATATCAAACATAAACATTTAGTTATCTGCATTTGTACAAATATTTAAAAATTACGTTATTTACATAATATACATTCTTTGTATATACACATAAAATACATTGTTTGAAAAAACAATATGATGAAGTACATTAATGGAATTAATAATAAATATAAAATTTTAATATAGTACGCTATTGATTTTGGAAGATAATTAATCTGTTGAAATGTTGTCTCACTCTGACGGTAGGTTGTACCGCTGATTTGATCAGAAAGTGTAGCCTGACATCTAAATATTTAGAAGCAACTGCCTTAATTAGGTGAACAGTATGGTTCTCCAGCGGTGACTGGTCTAGCATGTGAGAAAGTAATATATTAAAACAATCTACAGTTAGGAATATTTTTAAGACCCTGTTGACTAAATATTCTAATGAAAAGTGAGGATTCATTCTTTTTCCTCCACTACGGTTAAGAGCTTCTCTAAAAACGCGTTCACTATGTGTGCAAATTAAAATAACGTCATCTGATGGATATACTAACCCCCCTCTATCTTTTTGTGCAATTAATGAATTTCGCAAAGTTGTCTTAAAGCCAATAAGGGCAGAAAGACAATTCTCACATTTAATTTTTTTATTTAGATGCCTGACAACAAAACCACAAATATAAATTATACAACTCTCCACATACTGACTGCACATATATATTGATTCAGGAATATCGTCGAAAGGCAAAGTATTTTCGAAACTCAATTCGTCATCACGTAATAATTTTAATTTGGAGGAGGAACAGTTTTTTTTACTTCATTTTACTTCATTTTTTGGGAACCTACAAAAAATGATATCCCAATCCGAATACTTTAAATAATAAATAATAAATAATTTGTATTCTAAAATTTTAAGCACAGCCCTGTCGGTCCAATATGCTTTGTCATAAAAATACCACATTGAGCTTAGTTAGATCCATACAATGTAGTGCCTTCTCATTCTTACTCCTAAAAATTCAGAATTTTTAAAGGAGAAAAAAAGAGACGGATATATTTTAAAATGTCGGCTATCTAAGTAAATAATTTTACAGTTCGTATTGATTGAACATTCATAGACATATTTTGATTTAAGTCATCAAAAACATCTTCAAAATAGCATTCTCCGAATTATTTGTGTAATAAAATCAATCAAAAATAAACGTTCTAGGATTTTTTAAACAAAAGTAAATGTTTGCACTTGGTTTGTTGTTAAAATTATGAAATAAAACGTATATATGTAAAATTTTCATATTTTGGATAAAATACCTGTGATAACTGATATGTTTCTTCCCGTTTCCAGTCCTATTGGAACACCCCTTCATTGCACAAGAAGGCATATCAATTTTTTGTAATATTTGCACGTAAACACACAATAATTTATCGAAAATACGGATAACAAATCTGTCAGCTCTGCCGTTCTCTGCCCGAGTTTTGAAACTCGGGCAAAGAGAACCCTTACAAAGCAATTAAAGACGTACCCGACCGGGTGATCTTTTTTGTCCCTTTTTGTCTTATGTGTCACTATATTGTTAAAACTGAGTAAGCTTTATGTTACCACGCGTACGGGTTTGGTAAAATGTTTAGTTATCCCTCTATGGATTGTATATACTCTAAGGGACCAGCCGCAGCCGTCCCGCTCGCACCAGACTGGTCCGTTTTTTATTTTTCGCCGCGAGGTGATCGGCCCCGCCGCCGGAGACCTTGCGCCCTTCCCGCCCCTCCGCCCTGGGGGCCCGGGGCCCGGGATGCGTTGACCCGCGCCGGTGCAGACACACGCGGCACGCAGCGTATCCTGCGCCACCACGCAACGGATCGTGAGCGATGGTTACGATTGTCGAACGAATTTATCAACTCAATTTCCATACTGAACTATTGAACTCGAAACACGAATCAATACGCCATTGTCATTACGAAAATAGCGGTATTGTTATCCCAACACTTAAAAATATATATAATTGGGATAACAATCTTAAGATCCCAATATTGCTATTTTCGGAAAACGGCCGATTATTATTATAAATATATATTTTTGCTTATACAGTTTTATCAAGGGGTACATTTAGGTAGAAGTTGGGTGATTTTTACAGCAGCGAGCGCAGAAAGGCGAAAAGAGAAAAGTGCGGACACGAATGAGATCCAAGAATTAATTACTTGTACCGTATTTTTTTTACCTCTGTAGGGTCTCACTCAAATATTGAGACCAGTGTAGTCGCAACTCTCGACGCGATAGCATTTTGTATTTATATTATTTGTGAAGGATAGCAAAATGTAAGCACCTGAGCTTATTTCAAAAATTAACTTTAGCATTATTATGAGCAATTTAATAATATACAATATATAAACAATATTAACTTAATTAAGCATCGCAAAAATTGAGTTCCAAAGCTATATAGCACAAGAGATTGGATGCTGATGGATAAGACATCAGCGCTTAATTTTACAAAAAAAAAAAAGGATTCTAAATGTCTAAGTGAAAAAAAGATACCGAAAATAAACAAGGACAGAATTTATCCACGCTGATCCATTCCGAAGCTTGCCTATCCGAGGGCTATTCACTTCCTGAACTTTTTTTAAATCTTTGATATGATAAAATCGTTTAAGATAAAGAAAATCTGTAATAGAAATATCTATAGGATTGTTTCAGTATTATAAAGTGGAACGGCCAACTTCCACCGACGTTCACCGAACAGAGACATCGCTCCGCCTGATGCGGTTCCCCAGCTGGGCCGAACCTTCCTCGGGGTTGACTACCCCGCCGGCCCTTTTGTATTTTTTGCCTCCGGCGGTTAGGTACCCGGGAACACCCGCCGCGGTCACCGCCCTACTGCCGCGCCGCGCGAGGCGCCAACAATTTACGGCCCGGAGGAAGTATAGTACGCCGACGACCCCGGGGCAAGTATCCGATCGCAGCAGTCACGTCCCTGGGCAAAGTGTTGCCCTTAAGCAATTTTAGAATGCCGCCCGAATTATCTATATTATGATTGCGCTAAAAACGCATCGAGTAATGCGCACCCTGCCATTGTCAAGACAAACAGTAATAAAATGGCAAAATCTTACGAAGTAGCGAGATGTACAGATACATGTAGATAATATTTAATGCGTAAAGAAATTAATTATACACGCTATTTATTATTCGGATCACTAATAAAAATAATGTATTCAATATTTATACACGTTTGATAATTTATACACGTATTTTAAAATAATCTACGAATTTCGCTACTTATTTTTAATGTCGGTATTCCAGTTGCCATCGCGTATGCGTGCTATATGTCAAACACTTGACGAAATTTTGACGTTTTCGCTTTCTATTATCTAACGTTTTAATGAAACTGTATTCATATTTTTTTATGAATACATAATAATAAAAAGTTATATTCCAGTTTGAATCAAGTCGCAGATATTACGGAAGAACAGTTCCGTCTGTATAATCCTCGCCTGATATTATTGCATCTACATAATCCTCGCCTGATATGTAGATTAATATATCATCCGCGAATAATCTTATTTTGCAGTGTTTAATTATTTGAGTAATATCATTGATATATATAATAAATAATATAGGTCCTAATACTGATCCTTGAAGAATTCCCAGTTCATTTTCTATTGGTTCGGATATTGAGTTACCTATTTTTGTTATTTGTATTCTTTCACTAAGATATTCTTTGAATAGGTTGAGAGCGATATTTGAAATTCCAATATTTTCTAATTTTTGTATTAGTATTTTGCTGTCTGTTGTTTCAAATGCTCGTTTGAAGTCTAAAAATACCGCTAATATATATTTATTTACATCCATTTCGTTTTTCCATGTGTCTATTACTATATTTATCGCCGATTCGCACGAGTTATTGTTCCTGAATACAGATTGTTCTTCACATAGCAAATTATTCGTTTCTAAGTATTCAACTAATTGTTTTTTTATTACAATTTCTTAGGATTAGGTTTAGATCCTTGGAATTTGCTGCCCATGGACAGTCTTACTTGCCTATGACCACGAGACGTTCCTGGAAGTGTGGAGATAACGAGGCAGCAGCAAATGGCCGCCTGTAGGTACACACATATGGCGATAATTGCCGGATATTAGAGCAGGAATTGAATGATTATTATTTATTTGTACATTGTTAACATTGTGATACTTGTATTCTGACACACCGCACAGCCGAGTCACATTGTCACTAGTAAGTGGCGAGCTACCACTTTTATACGGTAGAATGCTCCACAAAAACGTTCAGTGCAAGGTTATCTATACCCAATACTAAAATGAATGAGGACAATCTACTATGAAATCAATGGAAGCCGATGAAAATAAAACAACATGTAAGACATAAACTTTTACAGAATTTTGAAAACAAAATTAACACCGAAGTAAAAAAGCGGTACATGTAAATTGAACATTTATAACCTTAGAACATTTTTAACTCTCTGGGGGAGCCTTTATAAATACAAACGACCAGCTAAAATTATCTTAGCATAGTGCTTATACCAGGCGCGTGTGGTCAATACATTGATGCATTAGTTGTACGTAAACATAAATTTTGAGTAATAAAAGCAAGTGGAATATTTATCTAAATGACTTATAACTGTGAAGTATTAAAATCTGAATACGACAATAATTGCGATGGAAATATATATATATTCTTTCGATTTATTTCGTGAATATTCTAGTTAAGGGTCGGTTGTTTGAACAAGAGTAATTGTTAAGGAAAAATCGTAGATGTTTGCCTTTTTCACCAATCAAAACACCTGTTTTGGTAAAAACCGATGCTTTTTATGCTCTGAATACTAAAGCTCTAAAAACTTCTTACCGATCAAACAACTGGTTCTAAATACAGCTAATTTCAAAGCACTGACTGCTACTGACTCCGGCTGAAAGTACCTGTTTATCGGATTGAAGAAATTAAATCAGGTAGCAGAATTGGTCGTACAGATTTACGTTATCGACAATAACCAACGCGGGTGATCCGAGTTGAATATATATGAAATGAAATTAAATGTATTAAGTGAGGACATTTAAGGGTAGAAGGAGAACGCTATATTTCAATTTGTTCATACCGTACATTTGGATATATGTGGTGGTAACTATAGTTGATGTGTATACAAAGTCAATTTAAATCAATTTTATGGCCTGGTGGCTCAGTATCGCGAGGCCTTAAGGTAGAGTTTAGCATAAAGTGACGTGTGACAAATGACCTTTCAACGCTGTTTAGCTCGTTTTGAACAAAATAAATATTTTTAGCAAGTAATTTGCAAAAAATTTAATAGCAAAATATATAGGTAAATTGACGCGAGGGACAAACAAAATAAAAAATATTTTTAGCAAGTAATTTTGCAACATATTTAATAGCAAAATGTATGGTTAAATTGACACGAAGGACACCGGTAGGCAAATCGCTTATGTTTTATTTAATCACGTCTTTGCAAGGTCGAAAGGTGCACGCGAGTTATCTCGATCACGGCATGACGTGCATGCAAAGAAAAATTAAAAGGTTAAATAAAATGTTTGCAAGAAGAGACGAATTAGTATTATTTAATAAAACGCGAGTATTAGGTAAAGCACGCACTCGTCTAAGATGCAGCGAGATTTTGGAAACAATGACATGACGTACAGAATGCTGTATCCTTCAAAATTATAAATGAAAACTATCATTTTTATATTGTTCTAGAACGATGCATACAGTGCTGCCTCAGTTCCAAAATTCAAACACATTTAATTTTGTAACAATTAATAGTATTATTACTTACTCTTGCGCTTATATTAGCTTCACCACCTGTTTTGTCTTGTTTGGACGGAATTTTATAATCGATATTTCACCCGCTTCCTAATAATCCAATCGAGCTGAAATTTTGCACACAGACATATTCTCAATGACAATACCTGAATCAAATTCACTAATTAATAAATTAATCAAATATTTATATGAGAAATTAGTTAACGAGCTCACCAAAAGATGGCGTTGATTTCATACCGAAATTACTACGTACGATGGGCAATATTAAGCCTAAATGGCGGAAAATTATATTACACGAAAAAAATATTTTAAAAATAAAACACGCATATATGTATGTATTTAAATGCACTAAAAAGTAAAAAATAAATTTATGGTCAAAATTTTTTTTGACTCTTCAAATAAAAGCGCTTTCCCTCCACCAACAACAGAATTATGTAATCTATATCAATATTGTAAGCGCTCACATTTTATTTGGAGAGTGAGTCAAAATTTTTTTAGACAAAAATTTATTTTTTACTTTTTAGTTAACACATTTTTTCAAAAAATATTTAAATATAGAGCGATAATAAAATTATCGCTTAATGACCCCAGATTTTTTGTGGTACTATGTTTTTGCTAGACAGAAAAAAAATATGGACTGATTTCAAGACATTGGGGCAAGTCCCATAAAAATATGAGATGCATCAATCCAGTTCACATTACTGTCAAATGTGTACACAAAGAGGATTACAGAGACCGCCGGGTCGAATTACTCGCGCCCGTATAGGAACGGAATCAATGCAAGTACTTAAACTATTTCATTCACAATAACACAAACTAATTAAATAATTCAATAATTCCTTACTACTCCAAAGTCAGCGTAACATAATTCCTCTCTGTAGTACGAAGCATGAATAGTCCCCCCTATTCTCAGGATAGCAAAAAAGCATAACAATCAAGTTCTTATCGCTAGTTTAAAACATTGTTTACTTTTTTTTAATAGAGAGATGCGAACACGGAATAAGTGTCCTAATATTCTTATAATATTTTTACTAAATTCAAATCAAGCTAAACGCTTGTACTGTGAAAATAGGGCTAACTTGCTGGTGTCGCTTGACCACTGAATCACTACGCGAGTCATAACCACTACACCAACAAGCCACTCGTTATTTTCCTACACTTCTCCAATTTTGACGTTTGATATTTCTCGTAAAAACTTTACGTGTAGATAGATACGTCCCGCCTATTTTGTATGTTAGTAATATAATAACTGTGAGAATATATATAAATATATATATAAGCCACTCTTTATGTTCCTACACTTCTCCAATTTTGACGTTTGATATTTCTCGTAAAAACTTAAAGTGTAGATAGATACGTCCCGTCTATTTTGTATGTTAGTAATATAAAAACTGTGAGAATATATATATATATTATATTTAAGATTTTCACAGGTAAAAGATGAATTATTTTCTGGGGGACGCCACGTTAAATAGTCCTGAAAAGGACTTTTACACTTGTGACGTTTCGAATAGATAACACTATTTATTCTCAAGGGCTTTCTATCTTGAATCCTGGCCAAAACCGGATGAGTAAACCCGACTGTTCGGGGCAAGAGCCAGTATGAAAGTGAGTTAAAAATTTTAATAGGCGCTAAAAATTATTAATTTAGTTGTTTAATAACCAACTTTGTGAAGGAGAAATGACTTTGCTAATTGGGTTTTCTATTAGTGTTGGATTTTGTGGGTTAATTAATTACCCAACTTTGACATTTAATCCACAATATATAAATAAATGTATATTGAATTGTCAAATAATACAGCGATAATTATTATCAAAGACACGACAAATGTTTAAAAGGAAAAATATGTGTGACAGGACAGGATAGTAATCCTCCATCCTATTGTCACTGGTTACCCCCACAATGGTAATTCATCACCACAATGTTAATTATCACAATGCAGGTAAATAAAAAAATTAATTATACAAAATATTACATTTCAACTTCAAAAATGCCATCGACCCTGATTGTAAGGGATGAGGAAAGCTAAGCATCGACAATACTTCATATAGATCCAACAACTTTTCACATGTTGAACATATGAAATGTCGCAAGCAAGATACCGGATGTGCTAGTTCATATGGAATTAATTTTTAGTTAAAATATTTATCAAAACAAGTAGTGCAGAATTGATTATGGAAAAATACTAAGTCGAAAGATATAATTTTTGCTTAATCAGCCATGAATGATGAAACAATAAAATAACAAAACCTTCAGAGTAATTTATCGCAATCCATAAAAGAATATTCCTTATCTGCCAGAAGAAATAGAATGACATATGTATTGTTGTTTCCAAAGATATTGCAATTTTATGCACTTTCTGAGAAATCGGATAAACATTTTATGATTCAATTTTAAGTAACTTTGTCTAAAAAAATTCATTCTCAAGAAAACAAAATAATTTCACAATAGTTGAGAAAATCTCATTTTGATGTTTTCATTTGGTAGCATTATCTGGGGAATGAATGCAAATCGATAAATTGGATTAAATCTTGTGATTTGGATTGATGTGGAAGGACAATTTTAAATCAAGCGTAGGCAAAGAGTGCAATGTTATGTAACCAAAGAACTCTTGAAAATTTATTGGGTTAATTAAAGTGTTGTTAAAAAGATTTGTTTTGAAAAGTAGAATAATTTAGGCCTAGCATTTTTCGCATTTCATATGAATTATGGAATTTTGAATCATTCTCGCTCACAAACTTATAAACATCTAATGTAATTTATTATAAAAGACAAAAAAAAGACTTAAGGTTTATTCAGGTGACAAAAATATAAAATATGAATTGTAATTCATTTGTTTTCCATTGCAACTATATATTTTAACATAAATAATAAGTGGCCTTTTAATTTATTATACGAAAATTTTTAAAAAATAGCATCATGGAATCCAGAGCATCTTAAAGGAAAATTTAAAAAAAGTCAAAAACTAAATTTTGCATATGTGATAGCATGCCATTGTGCATAATCATCTTAACGAGATAATGTAAACAATATACGTTGGGAATTGTCTTGTATTTGGTAACGGATAAATGGATCAACAGTTACTGAGTAACTTCCCCCTCCCTATTTCCTCACAACTTAAGAGTATTGTAATAATAATCCCTCTTCAGTACCAACACTTCAACATTCCAATTACTAACTATATTCATTGAATCAGAACTTCATAGTTTGACAGTACTAGTGTAACATTGTAAATGTCTGAATGAAATGGTCGGTTAAACAAAACGTAGTAAAGAGGAGCTACTTAAATGGAATCATGAATATATATATATATACGAGTGGCAGGATACGACAAACACAAAATGTCAATTATTCATAATGTTTATTGTGGCTACCCTCAGATATGTAAAGGGTTAGGTAAATTAATTTAAAATATGAAATCTTTACAATAATTACGAAATAAGCAACACGATAATAAATCAGCATTAAAAGTATCAGCAGAATCCCGCATATTGGTGAAATGAATAAGCTATACAAGCCTGAAACTCAATAACTCGATGGTACAATTTCCTATGATGCAGTTGATGATATCCACTCTACCAAGGCAAAACAACAGGCTTTTTTAATATCAAGGTTAAGCAATATTCAGGTTGTTGTTTCTAAAGACAAGTACAACAGCTGTAGTTATATAGGTTAACATTCAGTTCAGTCAATTTATTATAATTAGAAAGTAAGGCTGTCAACGACAATTCAAATTGAGAAAATAACAACAATTAATTGCATTCTGATTAAATATAATCTGAATTAACAGTAATACTAGGGTGCTGATCATGTTAAAATCAGGTAGGTACAAAGATGACCCATTTCTGTACCCAACACCCAGTTACATGCAAACTGTCAACAGAAAGGAATACTCTGTATATTATTTTTAATCAATATATCCTCAATGCAGTTTTTAGGTGACTAGAAATCGTGGATTGAGCTAAATGGGTTAAAGATAGGCGTGTTGCGCAATGCAAATACTGATTCATCTTTGTAAATATGAACTGACTACCTTAATCAATGAAAATACTACATGAGCAAGTAGACATGAGACTCCACTGCCAAAAGTCGGTGTGTGTGCGGAAATTCGCGTTCAGTTGTTTGTTTTAATATTATTTACAGTGTGCTTAGAGAAACCACAAATATATAACATCGCCCCCTCAATGAGTTGTCACTCTTAGCAGAGCTGTCAGACTTTTAATTTTAAAATTATGCTGCGTTTGGAAGAGTACAAAAATACATTCAAAAGGATTAAGACAACAAGAAAACAATAGTATATGTAAAAATAAGCTAAATAATATTATTTTACTTTAGAATTTATTGCGAAGGTTACAGCTCAACGAATGTATACGAAAAATTATAAAATAGACTTACCACCACAGCCATACACATTGAATATGAATTTTACGGATAATGCCGTGGGTTAACGAAAACTCAAACACAGACCACGCACCGCACAACTTCAGGATGGCCTCAGAGGAACTAAATATGGCAGGTCGCAGATGGCAAAAATGTCAAGACGCAGGAAAGGCTGTAGACTAATAACGGATTTATAAACACGCTAATATGACCCTTAATTTCCTCTAACTTAAGGCTATTGTCGCAATTAATGCTAACATCGCATAGAAATAACGTGTGATTTAAAGACGATTGATATGATATTTCAATTACAGTCAATATTCATTAAAACAATTCATTACGTACCTATTATATAATATTCATAACTTTATTTAAAAATCGTGTGTTAACTTTATCCACTTACAAATACTAATACCCATGTATTATTTTGTATGTTGTTTATTTATTTATGTTGTATGTAGGTACTTATATTTGATACTTTATGTGACAGTTATAAAGGGGAATACACTTGATTCAAATAAGATATATATTTTAACATATTTCCACGCCTAGGATGATTATAAAAAAATAGCATTCTTAAGGAATCCTGGAGGATAGGAATGATGTTGATGGGAAGAAATCAGAAAATCTAAGTTCTAATAACTTATAACGTAATTTCATATAAGAGATTACACAAAAGCTAGTAAATTAATGTTAAGCTTTATAAAAATTGTTTTTATCATTACAATTCCATGAATAGAGATTGAATACCGAATATATGAATACTGATTAGGATTATATAGAAAGTCAAAGTTGGTTTATACACTAAATTTGTAAATGTATCATAAAATAGTCAGTCACAGATTTTATGTAATGCTGCTTGAGAAAGAAAATTTGAGAGAGCAGTCAATTTTCGCTATTTTTTAAAAGGATATCAGAATCAGTTATCAAGATTCTGTTATTATTATTTCCTGTCAGGTCTGATTTTGATTAAGACGTAAATAAAACATTTCACCGAATTAAGTTTTGAGAACTGGTTTCCATATTCACTGCTACTAATATGCCTTATTCTGTGTGTATAAACTTGAAGCACACAGTGTTTTTAAAATATCAATCTCCTTTGAACATATCAGGCTCATTGATAGGTAGGTATTACCAAAATTTTTTGGAAAATTATCTACATACTTACCTATATATTTTCTGATGATTTTGGTGTCTTTTAGTGCCCGTTGTATCAACTTGGTTTAGGTATATCAATAGTTGATTTAGAGCAGCGGTACTTAACCTTTTTTTCTTCAGGCCACATATATATGTATGCTGTGTTTTCTTTTTCTTTCTGTTCTGATAATTTTGGTGTCTTTTAGGGCCAGTTGTATCAACTTGGTTTAGGTATATCAATAGTTAATTTAGAGCAGCGGTACTCAACCTTTTTTTCTTCAGGCCACATACACATGTTTGCTAAGTTATGCGGGCTGCAACATTATACTGATATGACGAAAAAAAATCATATAGGGAAAAACAGTATTCGTTGAAAGCCGTTTAATTCGAGATTAGGGCGCCGCCACTTGATTAATCAAGAAATGTATATATTTTAACTACAAAAGAATGATAATACTTATCGCTTATCAACATACCAGCCAATACTAGTTCAAATATTAACTACAGCTTATTTCCCCATATTAAATTTATTTTCATCTTATTTGTATACTCAAAATACAATAATAAAAAAAATAAAACTCAAAACCAACGCATTTATTTTTGTTTAGGTCTTAACAAAAAATAAATAGATTAATAAACGCAAATGAAAATCAACATCTTTTTACAGACCTAAGGAGGGACGAAATTATAAAGGAAAAAATGTCCATAGTTGCACAGAACACATTGTGGTGGTCAACCGTAAAGACGCAATGCATTAAAAATATAAATAAAAAATATACCAGTTTATACAGTACAAAGATTTGGATGTATTTAAAATAACATGTGAATTATTTCAATGGTAAAAAAATTGGAATAATAATTATAGATTTCAAAAAAGCACCTGACACACTGGAACACGAGATTTTACTGACAGTAATGGATGAATGTGGAATATGAGAACCACAAAAAAAATTACATGACAAATATATGGTTGAAATAACAAATTTGTTCTTAAACTATAGAAATCGCCGGTTTTAAAATGACAGAAGTTTATCTTTTTGCTCACGCATACTTTCAAGATATTCGAAACTCACTGTGCCAAATTTTTTCACGGATCACGGGAAAATATTTGTTAAATATTTGGTCAAATAACATGTTTTCGTAAAAATCTATGCATTACACTTTATAATGCAAATGGATCCAGTTTGAACTCTTTTGAATCCTTTTCTTTACATTTTTTTTTCTAAAACCGATTTTTAAAACTATTGGGTATAAAATGAACAAGACTGATATTTGTTTTATAACACAGTGCTGTATGACAATTTGTTTAAAAAAGCAAAAATTTTACATAAAAAATTTAAATATTAAAAAATATGTTAAAAAAACTAACCCATAAAACATTTTTATCTGTAACTGGTTGCGGATATTTGAGTTATCTCAGGAAAGGAAAGAAGAGTACCTAATACATTTGTTATGCTACAAATACCTAATCTGGCATCTGTTGCATATTCTACCATTATATCTGAGCTCTCTGGCTGATATTTCGGATCTCATTGCAGGGTCCATCATCAGCCCTGATGATGGACCCTGCAATGAGATCTGTAACGTCGGACAGAGAGGTCAGATACGCACGGCAGAATACCCCAGAAAACTACAAGCATAAAATTCTAACTTATCTTTTCAAATTGATCTGTCTGGGTATAGTATTAAAACTTACCTCATTCTTTATCTATAGGCATGACAAGATCATAATTATACTAAAACTCATAATTTTTCTAGAGTTACTTACCCATCTAGTTTTATTTTTATTCAAAATATTAAGAAACCTTATAAAACCTTATAAAAATTGAAGTGGCCAGAACTGGCACATTTGGACACATTTCAAGTTTTATGTTTCTATTTTAAATTAAATTAAATTTTATATACTTTTTTCTACATTTTCATAAGAGTAATTAATGTGCTATACGGGGAAATTTAAAAAAATCGATTCTGACTATTTTTGAGTTTGTAGTGATGCACAGTTGGCAAAAAATATCTTAAAGTGGCCAAAGCTGGCCCCTCAACCCTACGTGATTTTTTTTTATCGCAAATCCAATAAATGCCACTTTTCTAGAGATTTCAAAATAAATGCTTTTCGACCAGTATTTCATTAGAGATAGTTTTATTTATTATTTATTTAGTGTTTGTTGTAATATAAAAAAATGTGCCAAGGCCTGTGGTAAAAGAGACAGGATAATCCGTTGTCAATAAGTGTCAACCAGACATGGTGTAACATTTGAACGGGTTAACATAGAAATATCAAATGCAATAACAAAAAATATAAAAGAGAACGAAGAAAAGAAGAAGTAAATGAAGAAGTGAATGAAAAAGAAGAAGAGTAATAATTATTTAAAAGAAATTAAAAACTTTTGTTCGTTCAAGTTTATGCAATTACTTTTGTCAACCTTTTTTTGATTTTTTTCTTCCGAAATTTATTAACCATTTGATAAACTTTTTCACTTTATACATCGAAAAATTTCTAACGTTGTTTGGCAATAAGTTATAGGCTCTGGGAGCCAGGAACATGTTGGAAGCCTGACCGAAACTTGTTCGCAATTTGGGTTTGATGTTAGCATGCGCTTTAGTTGGATAGTTGTGTGAAGGGGGTTGGTGAAAGTCTACTCTGTGGTGAAAATAGAGGATTAATCTTTTCACATAGAGTTGACGTCTTTGATGTATATCTAGAAGCTGACATTCCTCAAACAATCAATCAGAAGGAAACCTATAAGGTTTTCTGTAAATGATTCTGAGAATTGTTTTATATACGCACATACAGGGTGTACTAGAGCTAGCAGCAGAAACTCGGCCGGTAGATTCCTGCCTATGTTATGAGTCTAAAATGTTCAAGCAACCATGACCTAATATCAATAGTTTATATATATATTTCATATATATATTATTATTATATATATATTATTTCAATATCAATATTTTAAGGGTAAAATGTGATTTTTTTTCAGAGGTAAATTATGGTAAGTGCTCCACCCTCCAACCGGGATATTATTTTAAGTGAAAAAAATTGTGCTAACAGGCTTTAGTAGAGGGTATTTTAATTACAAAAATAAATATGAAATTCAATTAATCATATTTTGATGATTGAGATGACTACATTTTTATAACATTCATTCAGCTCTCCTGTAAAATAGCTGTTTCTTTTAGCTTCAATACTTTACCTCTAAAGTACAGATGTATTTTAGAAATTAATTTTGTGCCTCGAATTGGAGTTGTCAATTGGCCGGGAAATCCACAAATTATAAATGAATATGAAAAAAATTATAATGTGTGATGTTCTTATAAAATAAAATAACGCATTTCTACTCTCCATTAGTAATTAAGAGAGTTTCACTGGCCAAAATATAGCCACAAATAGAAGAACTGGTTCAGGCAATCTGCATTCATCTCATAAAAATTGTTATTTAAATTTAATGACTACATAACATGTAAAATTTTCTGAATACATACATACATACATAACTGTTTGTAAAAAATGTTTTATTCACTACAGCCTATAAGCAGTGCTGCACCATAGGTAAGTGGCACCCATGTGCAATGTATTTGGCGATCCTGATTTCTTTAAATAATATAGTTTTTATTAAAGGGGTCCGCGAGACATCAAACAATTTTAAAGGGACTGCTACACACTAAACGAAAACATCCTTTAACAAAATAAATTGTTCCTTGGATTTCATTATAGAGAGTGACGGCTATATATAGTAATCTTTCTAGAAGTAGTAGCAAAGTCGAAGAAAGTGACATCACTGTCCAGTTTCTTCATTACTTTTTGAATATGTATTGTATTTGAATTTTTTATGACAAATAACGTAAAGTAAGGTGTTTCTTCTGAAGTATGTTTATATTGCTCTTCGAAGAAACCATCAACATATTGTAGTTAACTCATCTAATTATCAGTTATTCATATTTAGAAAGAATGAATTACACCATAACTGTTTGGTTTACGCCGTTATACTTTTGGCTAATTTTTTATTTAACATTTCCATATTAATGATGAGGATGAGATTCAATCAAGCTATAGACACAAATGGGAAATAATGTCAAGGTCAAAGGTCAAAAAACTGACCTAAGACAGTTGATTTTATGCAATCATATTTAATCCCTCAAAATAAACACGTAATTTAAATAAGAGTGTATTTTCAGCACCCCATCCTGCCACCCGGCACTCTTTGATTCAAAGAGGATTCCAAGGTCGCCAATCCTGCTGTTTTATAAATATGTACTTTTTTTTACATTATATTAATTTCATTCACTTTTTAAATATTGTTATATTTCGTAGAAAAAAAGGATGTGTAACTTTTGTACACTTTTATGTATACCTACCTATACAGTAAAATCTCGTTAATTCGAAATTCAAGGGACCCGAAAAATAAATTTCTAAATATAGGGGCCCCCGTTAATTCGAAATTTATGGTACAAAAAAAAATTGCGGTGCGATTGTGAAATTTGCCAAAAACATAAAACTCTCGAAAAAACCGTTAATTTTGTTAAATTTATGCTTATACTTTAAACTTCACTTTGAAAACGCAATATTTATTATGTTAATGCAAAGATCGCGACATTTTGAGATATTTGGTGTTCTCACTCGCGAAAAAATCTTTTTTCCATTTCCGTCACGTCTGGATGGTGGCCATATTCAAAATGTTTTGTTATACTTAAATTTGTGGGACGTTTCTTCAATCTTCACACGAGTTTAATTTTTGATTCCGCCTTTTTTCCGGCTCAAACCAACAATAAATACGTGAAACAATGAGATAAGTTATTAATAACATCTTACAAAGAAAATAAAACATTTTAATAACACAAACACAGTTATTAGGGAAAAAAATCGAACTAAAGATAAATTTAAAAACATGAAAAACAATTTAAAACTCGTTTAGGTATGATAATTAGCGCAAACGCCGCCCGCCGCAAACTATACTATCCGCGCATATCAAGGCAGCCAACTGAAGGAAGCATACACAGGATTCCCCAATTTTAGGGATCGCGTCACAATATGTATAGAAAAGGGACATTCCATAAGGTACCGTGAATTGATTGCGAAATACGCCAAGAATCGTAAAATTCACGAAAAAGCCATTAATGAAAAATGTCCGTTTTTCATATTTCAAGAAATCATTTCGAAAACGCAATGTTTATTACGCTAAAACAAAGATCGCGACATTTCAAAGTACCCGATATTGACATATTTATTGTTCTCACTTGTGAAAAAGATCGAAATATTTTTTTAATCTCATTAAATTTCAAAAAAAATTCGAATAACGCGAACTAAAATGTATTGATTTATGGCGCAAGGGACTAAAAAATATTTTGAATTACGAATTACCGGGGTTTTTGAATTATCGGGGCTAATTTATTATGAAATTTACATTTTGGGACTTGCAAGTTTTACAAATTTCGAATTATCGGTATTCGAATTAACGGGGTTATACTGTCAGAATGGAAAAATATTATATAATATTTTTTCATTCTGACAACAAACAATTTATTGACAATCAATTTGATTCATTAATCTTGTGTGTAAATTATTTACGAATTTTTACATATTCTTTATATTATATCAATTCATTTTGGTTTATTACATTGTTTACTGCATTTTGAATTAAATAGCACGGACAAATTTTACCTCTCCATTTCTATATTTTGATAAAAATATTTTCTTTGTATTCTTAGTAAATATATATTTTAGAATAAAAAATCAAATTTGGATTAAATTCAAATGTAACATTTAATTCATAGAAAATAAAATGTTTAAAACCCCATCACCCATAGCAGGATGTCGCGTTGCGAAGATTACGCGATTAAAGAAAACTTTGTTTGAGGCCGCGTTTAAAGTATACGAGGGTTGTCTGAAAAGTTTCTGACCTAACAAAGATACAAGACATTTTTTTCTTCAAATTTATCTTTATTTTCCAACATAGTCTACTTGTTAGTGTACACACTTCTCATAGCGATGCTCCCATCTCTTTAACTCATCAAAATAGTATTCGATGTCTTTCTCTGCAAAATAATTGTTAACGAAGGTGATGGCCCCCTCATTTGACAAAAATCTGTCCTCCGAGCGCAATTTTTAGATTAGGGAAGAAAAAGAAGTTGCTTGGGGAAAAATCAGGTGAGTAAGGAGGATTGGTCAAGCAATTCAAACCGTAATTCGTGGATTTTCGCCACGGCAACTGCTGAGGCAACTGCGGCGCATTGTCTTGGTAAAACAGATTTTTTTATCTGCAAAATGTGGCTATTTTTCTGCAATTTTTGCCATAAGCTTGTCAAGTAATGATGAGTAGTACGCTCCTGTAATGGCTTTTTCTGTTTGAAGATGATCGATTAAGATAACTCCATGACTATTCCAAAAAACAGCCATCATTTTCCCAGCTGAAAAACCAATTTTTGCTTTTTTGGAGCTGATTCACCCTTCCTAGTCCACTGTTTTGAGTGTATTTTTGTTTCGGGCATATAATGGTGTATCCAAGTTTCATCTACAGTAATTAATCGGCGCCAAACTCTGATTTATTGCGCCTAAACTGCACCAACAGAGCGTTGGAAATGTTCATTAAAATGTTTTTGGTCTAACAAGAGCAAACGCCGCAGCCAACACACGGACAGCTTTCTCATGCCTAAATCTTGATTCAATATATGACAAACACGTTCTTTGTTCATATTCTCTCAAAATAGTTTTTGGACAGACTCTTACATTAATTTGACAGCCGTTTAGCACCTTAGGATTTGGTGAACTTTAGCGATATTATCGTCTGTGGTCGCAGTTTTTGGACATCCCAAACATTCACCATCACCCACCAAGCTGGTACGGCCATGTTTAAATTCAGCTGCCCAAAATTTTATGGTGGTAAATGACGGTGCAGAGTTCCCGTACACAGCATCCAACTCATTTTTGATTTGCGTAGGCATATTGCCTTCCAAAAACAAATATTTAATGACAGCTCGATACTTGATTTTTTCCATTTTCTTAAAAACACCCACATCGACTTACTCAAGCAATTGAAAACAACAAGTGCGCATCCAAAATGGCTGAAATTTTGGTGAGTACCTGTCAAAAGATGTGCAGCCATATTTCCTAGCTTTTATTGACAAGTGCTGCCATCTTCACGTTAAGGTCGAAAAGTTTTCAGACACCCTTGTACTAATACATCTCTACAAATTATATGCAATATTTTTTACAAAACCTTTAATTTTCTAACATAAAGCTTATGGTACATGCTTATGGCGTGTCTTTCATTGCAACATATTTAAGATAAAAGGTATGTATATAAAAAATTCTACGAAGAACGGTTAAAAAAACAAAATTTTATATTCGGTCTAAAATGACCCACCACCGCCAGCCGTGTTTTATTTTGACCTGTTGGGATTTACAGGTTAAATGGATGAGTTATTTCATCAAATGAACATATTTTAAAAATCATGTAGACAAAAGACTACATCTTCATAATCTTCAACAAATTTTATTTCATATAAGAATACAGTAAAACCTCGTTAATTCGAAATTCAAGGGACCCAAAAAAAGAACATTTCGAATAATGGAGAACCCCGTTAATTCGAAATTTAAGGTACGAAAAAAAAATTTTTAATCTCAATACAATTGTGAAATTCGCTAAAAATCATAAAACTCAGGAAAAAGTCATTAATTTAGTGAAAAACGTCTGTATTTTTGGTATTACGAAGACTGCGACATTTATATTACTAAAGTACCTGACATTGATATATTTGTTGTTCTCACTTGAGCAAAAATTGAAATATTTTTTTCAATTTCATCAAATTTAAAAAAAAAGAATTTTATGAACTAAAATGTATCGATTTATCCTGCAAGCGGCTGAAAATTATTTAAAAAATCAAAAATCGCAATGCGATTGTGAAATTCACCAAAAATCGTAATACTCCTAAAAAAAAACATTAATTTTGTGAAAAAAGTCTTTCAAGAAATCATTTCAAAAATGCAATATTTATTATGCCAATACAAAGACCGCCATATTTCTATTGCTAAAGTATCCGAAATTGACATATCTGTTCCTCTCACTTGCGAAAATAATCGAATTGTTTTTTTCAATTTAGTCAAATTTAAAAAAATATATTGATTTATTGCGCAGAGGGCTAAAAATTATTTCAAATTATGAATTACCGGGGTTTTCCAATTATCGGGGTTAATCTACTATGAAATAAGCATTTTGGGACATGTGGATTTTAAAAATTTAAAATTATGGCGAATTTCGAAATATTTGGGTTCGAATTAGCGGGGTATTATTGTAGTTAGGACCTAATGATTTAGAAATAATAAGACCGAAGACAATTTAAATGGCTCTTTTATTTGTATCAGCCTAATGTTAAAAAAAATTATACACCATAATTGCACAGATTTCCCTTAATTTCAACCTTTCCGGTGGACAACAGGTAGGTTTCATTACATGTAAAGCTAAAACCGAGTGCAGAACATCTGAGAAAATGTGATTGTATTGTCGCAAATGTAAATTGATGGATCTCGCACCCAAGCAAATTCGGATTTTATTATAAGTAATGGAATTGCAGGCAGTCAATTGTATAATTTTAAAAATTTTTGTAAAAAGGTTTGCTAGTAGCTTTAATAGATGTTACGGTGACATTACCATGAAAATATACAAAGGGTTTGTGCATAAAGTTAGGTACACGAACGTGTACCTTATAAACTGGTAAAAAGATGAATGATGATTAAAAAGGGAATCTAAAACATGTACCATATATGTACTAATCACTTAGTGAATGTAAATTAAGAATACCTTAAGAAAATAATTTTATACTATACAAAGTTTTACAACTTGCAACCTCACCAAGATCATTTCTCAGAAATTTAATCAATTCACTGATACATTTCATCAATCTAAAACTTCCTAAAATATGTAATATGTTCAAATAAAAATAACATCAATTTTGTTTACTTAAACTAATCACATTATTACACATATTGTAGTATATAACATTCTATAACCATATGAAAATAATGATTTAACATCCACACCACAATAAACTGGCAAATATCTACACATTAAGAATAAAATAGCCAGTTGAACTTTGATTTTAAATAAATATTAACATTCTGGATTCGCTATGTCTCTAAAACTATCCTAGGAGATTTTTTTTATTGTAAGGCAATTTGATATTTGAATATATTAGCATTATTTAAAGACTACTAGCAAATATACTCTAAATACGATTTTTTGCACAAACCTTTCATTACAATAATTGATACTCATATTGCTCAAATGTTAAAAGGTTTCTACAGCCTACAAACATTTTTCTTTGTAAGAATTAAACGCTACTTTTTCTATTTATTGTAACATAAAAATCAATTATTCAGAAAATAAGAAATATTCATTATGATATGGTCCCACCTACTCATTCTTGTATTAAGCCAAATATAATATTTGCAATCTTACATGTACGCAATCTTCTTTGAGAATTGAACATATCACCTTTTTTCTTTAATTTTTATTAGAAAATATTAAAATGAATAAGCTATATGTAATTTGTTCAGGGTCAAATAATAAAAGTAAGAGTAAAGTTGTACGATGAAATAGAGTGATGTAAAGCAATATGTATATGAAAAACTTTAATAAATTATTTTGCATATTACATACAATAAAATACCGAAGATCATGCGAGTACCTATGATTAAAGTCGATGAACTGAAGGTATACTCACAATGGAGCGCACAGGAAATGAAAATCACAAGTGCCGTATTAGTTAAAAGCTGTGATACAGTCCTTATACCTATAAATGGCAAACTTTATCATTATTATATAAAGATTTATTAATTGGGTACTGACATAACTTTTCTTCTAATATTATTTTAAATTTTATAAAATGAAAAATTCAATACCTTGTGCGGCAATGGGGTTGAATATAAAATTAAGTACATTTGTAGAAAATTAATCTCAATACACTAATAAGGGAATGTTCGAATTAATAACAATAATAATATAATACAGGATCATTGGACAATAACGCAACATCTTATAGATCATTATAAATGGAAAAATAAGCTACAATATAAAAGTGCCATTCATTCAATACCATCACAAAGTAATTTTTTTAAATTGAACTGAAAATAAAATTCACATTTTTAAAACTGTTTCGCAAACATGTTTTGTGTAGAATCATCCAAAAACAAATCATAATGGGTTCGGTGTTGTTGAAATATACGTTATAACGGATATGTTATTGAAATATAAACTTAATGGACACATTATTGCCTTTTCGGCGACCCTGTATTGTATAATCCAACAAAATTATAAAATTTTGAATAAAAATTGAATGGAAACAGTATTTCTATTTAAATCATTACTATCGCTAGTGAGTGAGGAGGAAACATTTATGTACAGAAACCACACTAGACACAAACCTATTAAGTTACTAATTCACACATGTCACAGCACAGATTTACTCAATTGACATAAATTTTCATCCAGAAATAAATATAACACTCGGTAAATATAAACCACAGCACTCCTAAAAAGAAGCTCCTAGCGTGGTGTCATCAGGTGAAAATATTTTATGAAATGCTTGTCTGAGACTAGAGTATTAGAAGAAAACTACTTTAAACATACTATGTATTAGCAAAAATGAAATTATTGCACTTCAAAGATGAATAAAGTTATATCAATTGTATGATGCTCTAAAACTATATCATTAGAAGTGGCTTTAAATTAATAAATTTATAAATGTACTTATGTCATTAATTTAGGACATTTTTTGTTATATTTCACAATATTTTATTTCACTATTATGACACTATCATTAAGTTTCATCGCCAGTGCACGTAGAAAGAGTTTTGTCATTGAAAATCACACTTGGGATTGGGAACAATTGATCATTGATGGACAAGGTGTGCTTGGAGTCTAGTAACTCCCTTACATCTGTTTCAGCTCCATCAACCATAATATGGTGGGAGGTACTCCTCTTATGTCCTTTGATATTCAAATCAACAGCCTTCAAATCTTTGGAGTTTGTCCTCCTGTGCCTGAGGACCATATTTGAATTATCTAATAACTGTTTCGCTTCTTCATCAAAGCACTTTGAATGCACAACAGAAGCGAGATCCAAATTTTCTACACTTTTCAAGGCGAGGTGTTTTAATTGGTCCAAACTTATATCTCGTGAATTAGATCTCGAGTGAATTTTAAAATCACGGGACCCGGATCTCGAATGTGTATGAAAATCTTTTGAAGCCGATCTTGAAAACATTGTATAATCCTTAGAATTAGATCGCGAGTGTTTTAAGTCTTTAGAATTTGTCCTGCTATGCTTCAATTCAGATTTGTCCTGTTCTTCTAAAGAAAGCTGATGTCGAGCTTCAAGCTGAATAGTTTTAGAATCATTCCTCAAGTGTTTAGAGGCAACTAGAACACGTGAGTTTTTCCCAATACCAGATTTGGACTGTTGGGAATCTTGAGAGTATTGTGAATCATTTCTCTGAAGTCTGCTTTGTGTCTTGGGTGGTTCCTTACAAGATTCTGACTGGGCAATAGCATGGGGGCCATCTAGTGGAGTGCCTATATTAGAACTTCCTCCAGACGTTAAACCAGATGTGAATCCGCTCATGTTCTCTACACACGCCTTTTCTTCAAACACTGAAAAAAACAATATTAAGTTTGAAGGTTATTTGAAAATAGTTATTTTATGTTGAAAGTGAATGTTATTTTGGGAAAATAAAGCAAATATATTTTTCTCACATTTATCGAGACTGATTATAGATCCGGTGATGTCTTTTTGGGGATCCAAGGGAGAACAGTATTCTAAGGATTTACGCCTTCGAACCAGCCACCAGTCAATGAGGAAAATTCCAAGAGCTAAAATTTTTATCCCACCACAGAGACCGACATACCTGGAACCAAAAAAAAAAATATTTTCTAAGGCACTATATAAATAGAGACATTTACCTCCATAAAAATTTAGTTGGCCATACCAGATTTCTTCTGATTGCACCGATGTCAAAATAAGGTAAACATTTTGACGTATTCATTCAGTCGATTGGCTGTCATCAGGTGTTTCCACATTGTCATAGTGTTTATTGTCGGCGCATTGACATTGAATATCGACAATAATTATATTCTCTTCTCTTTCTATTATAACTTATCACTCTAGCAATTATCATGGCATATATGACGAACTCTCATGTTCACTTGATATTACATTCCGATAACCTGTCACACTCATCTTGAAAGAGCACAATCAAATCATAGATTTCATCTCAATCAAATAATTGCAAATTAGAGACTTGTATGAAATTAGGGATAATTGATTGTCCAGCCTTAACAGTTCTATATTTCCAAACAAGCGGTTCTGCGTTTCAAACAATTTAAGCAGACCTTTCATCAATATATTTTTTCGGACATCTTGAAATTCATCATTACATTTTCAACTCTTTCACAATTTTCTACAACATCGAAACAATCACATTTCATGCATCCATTCCGCTTTCATTCAATAAAAATTAATATTAAGGCGGCACTTCACTGCAAATGCATATTTCGGAGTTTTTTACGAAAGTGTGGGTTTTTATTATTCATTTATATCAGAATGTATACGATAGACTGCAATTTTTTTAGGGTGATAACTTAGATAGAATTAAGTTTTTAAGTTTGTTTATATATAAAAGTAATAAACTGAACATTATTTACAATAATTAAGAAAATATTAGCATTAATCGACAGGACGAGGCCAAAAAAACATTTTTTAGTGTTGTAAGGAAAACAAAGATTTAATTAGTATTTATATGTACGCATAATATGTTTCTTTTATATGTATAAAGTTTACTTAATTATCTAGAATCTGTACTGAGAAAATTAAGAAATCTTCAATATTAATAAAGTTATAGATTATTAAACTTGCAACCTTGCTAAATAATTTTTACATTTTTTGATGATTTTCAAACGCTTTATATTCATATAAAAAGATGATTTTAAACGATTTATTGTACTTATATCCACATATTGAGTTTTATTTCAGTAATTATTATTTTAAAACAAAAATTGTAAAGGATGAAAAATGACATTGTCATAAACCAGAATGCCGATGGCCGCAGCAGAGGCTGGACGTGTTTATATAGCCGAATATTCTTTGTCATTTATTTCACTATTATACACTCAAAAGCAATTGATATCTCCCATATAAGGTTTTTTATGAATTTGTCGAATGGTTTCATCCATCTTAGCTTTGAACATGCGTCACCATTTCAGTCTATGTTTAGTCCAGCTTCAAAAATTCAAGACTCAATATGAGTTAAAATACAGACTGTATGTGCCGTGCGCATGCGCATCGGCTATTTATAATATATTGTTTTTCGTTTAATATTACGGTATACATTATGATTTGAAAAGTATTTCAGAATTATTAATATGTTTTTTGAATTCTATACAGTAAGTAATAATTCGACGTAAACGTCGACATTCGATGCAAATACGAGAATTTGTCAAAAAGTAAAATAATAAACATTTTGACATACGTGGTATGGGCACGGGCGTAATTATTTTGTGATTGTCATATTACGATATGCATTGATTTAAAAATGAGTTCAGAATTATTAATTCTTAAATTCTTTACAGAAAATAATAATTTGACTCAAATAATATTCGAGCAGTTGTTAAACTTATTATTAAATTTATTAAAAAGTTAAAACATGTAAATATTTTGACAGATATAGTAGTTCCGCGGGGACGCCTGGGTATTCCGCTGGCGCTCGAAGTCGAAGAATATATGACCATCTCTTTCTATCAAAATCTTACTGTTTTAGCAACGTATACATAAATATGTGACGGTAATTTTTATTCGATTTACGCTCAGATGGCATCTCATGCACGGCGTGAAAGCACATGATCTATCGATGTAATTTGACAGATTCAATAGTTTGCGAAAAGGATGTCCAGCACCTTAAAAGATATCTGTAAATCACAAGAAACTACAACCTTTGATTTTCTTCATTAAACTTTTTTTTTGAGAAACATAAGTTATACAATAAATTATGGAAAGACCTTCACATTAAAAAATATGGATAGTAATTATTTAATTAAGTTTTCATTCATTTTCGTTATAATAAAATGAATGGGATGTAATGCTTGCATTATTTTTTGAAGCTCTCCAATAAATATTAATAAAAAAATCTACATAATGCATGACAAAATATCAATATTAAGATATAGAATCTAGCTGCATTAATTTAATTAAATATCGCTGCTTATCATGGAAGGTGGCCTATTCAAAAATACTTAATTTTTCATTTAAGGACATAACCACGCCACTACAAGTCCAATGTTTATCATGAATAAGTTTATAACAAGAATAAGTTAATGTGCTTATTATAAGTAATTAATTTTTGTTTATTATTATAAAAGATGTCATAAAAATATTTCATTAAATTTTTTACTGTATTAATTTAGGAGTTGGGCCATTATTCATTATAGGAGGCAATATATTTTAAATTTGTTTTTACATTAGTACCTAATTATCTTTAATTATATAACAGCCATTTGTTTAATTTTTGTTTTTATTAATGTATATACTTCCATTTTTAATTTTATATATAGGTACATTGTATCCTAATGAAGGGACCATTGGCCCTGAAACATTAATATTCAATAAATAGTGGTTTTAAATGAAGCGTATCATACATACTAAGTATTCTACCCACCTGTATCTGAACTGTTCTATATCATATAACAAACAGCGTCCCCCCTTTTCTCCACAAGTGCTTTTCCATAAGAGACAAGTAGAATCAATCAGGTTTCCAAAAAGTATGGGAGCGGGGATGTATCCAAATAATCGGAATATCACAAACTGCATTCCAAGAGCGAAAGAACGTTCTTCTTCACTGACAGATCTGTATAAAGGAAAACACAATGATGCTCTATAGATTTATTGTGCAATCTAAAGCAAATTATTAACTGACATCTGCACATATTACGCAAGCGTTATACATAAAATCAGTACATCACCCAAGTAGAGAATATATTTAATGCCCGGATTGCTGGTCATTTTCCAATTTTGTAAAAATAGAGTTACGTATATTACATACATTTTTATTTATATAGATTTTTCATACATGTCATTACACCCCTTATAGAAGTAATAGATTTCCACTACATACATATTCTATGCTAAAAAAACACATTATTATATGAAAATAAAATAATTAGTTTATAAAAAATATTTTGTAATAATAATTCTATTTCTTTTTACATATCTAATGTATGTATCTATATGCCTATATAGATAATTTATACATCAAATAAATATACAATAATTTTTTATTTATTATTTTTAGTCGAGGAAAAATTTACTTAAAAATAGACTTAGTAGTATAGTCGCAACAGCCTTGATCTGACAAAAAATATAACTAGCCAAAGAATGCATGAGAAATTTAAATACAATAAAATTAAATAAAATCACATTTTTATTTACGAAGAATTAAAATGAGAGTTGCTTCTGACAGGAAAAAAAGATATATTTGTAGTTCAAATTAAATTAAGGTTACCATGGCGTAATTGGTAAAGCAGTCTTACAGTGACAGAAAGGTACAGGTCTCAGTGTTCTTTAGATAAGTGATTGTGTAATTTACTTAAGTTTTTCACTGAAATACATCCGATTAAGGGCAACGTATTTTTAATTTTCTAACTAATATTTTCATCATTTTATATTTATACATTGAGGGGCTTGGTCTGTCTTCCAGAAAAATTGTTAGCCTTTTGACACATTCAATGTTTCAAAATTTCCATTGTTATTT
Source organism: Agrypnia vestita (assembly GCA_016648135.1). Lineage (NCBI taxonomy): Eukaryota > Metazoa > Arthropoda > Insecta > Trichoptera > Phryganeidae > Agrypnia > Agrypnia vestita. The sequence goes on along the minus strand of JADDOH010024618.1, from coordinate 62,273 downwards.
ATTTCACATTAAAAAGAATTGCAAAATTATTGCTGGGTGTTTATTTAAAAAGCAGTCTATAAAATAAATATCAATGAATGCCGTCTTAAGTATTGAATGGTTTAGAACAGTGATGGAGGTTCAGCATTTGAAAATAGGAAAAATACCCGAACTAACTCTGCTGGCATGTCATACCTAGGTATGCTCTTGAGCTCTAGAACTGGCGCGGCAGGGTACGTGTTTTGGTAAAGGTGTGTCATTCAAAACATTGTGGCAAGTCATCTCTATCACCATTGGTTGGCCATCACTGGTTTAAAAGATTAAAAATCTTGCACCAACTCTCAAATGCTCAATAAAATAAATAAATAATACCTTCTATTGCAAGGGGTTATATTAGTGATATTAGCAAAACATTTATTTATATTTTTGATATTTTATGACAAACCTGAGTACGATCATGAGCAGCGGCATCTGTGTGACTGCTACGATGAAGGTCATGAAGAAGAGAAGAATGAGGAAAGGAAAGATGGTAGTGCAAGGGGGGCTACAAGGACCTGCTGTAGCCACAGGCACGACAGTAACCTCGGCAAAGTCCTCGCGAAGGGCTATCGAGGCGGCAGCAGAGGAGCCACCAGCTCCGGTGTGAAGCGGCCCTCCACCAGGACCTCCACCGAGCATTGATAAGTTGCCATGGACACCTTAAAAATGAATATATTTGTATTGACAAACACATCAAAATATTGATGTTACGGAAAAAATCTAATATATAGTCAAATTCAGTAATATTGAAACTAATATTGAAACCAGTAAAACATATTAACTAAACACCCCAAATAATAATAATATTAATAATAATAACAATAACACCCCAAAAGCCACAAACCACAAGATAATAATTTAAAAAAAAACAACAAATATTGATATGGTAAAGGATATCCTCATAACATGTGTGTGATAACATGGGGTGATGCTTGAGAAATTAGTCGAATTTTTTTTATTTTAACATAATAATAATAATAAAAATACAATTAGTTTATACCAATGCAATTGGGCTGTTTATGCAGGACATGATACCCCATTTAGACAAAATGTACGATTTGCTTGGTATTCACAGTAATCATAACTTTTACATTTTACACTTTTAATAGTTCAGACCATAAGAATGTTCTTAGGTTTTCACAGCCACTCATAATCTTCAAGTTTGTGTTTACTGGGATATTATGCCGTGTTATTACGACCTTTCGGGCTAACGTTTCGGATCCCATTGCAGGGTCCATCATCGGGGCTGATGCGTTGTTGTGAGTGTCGGTGTTGTGGTTAAGTATCGGCTTATCATGATGTGTTGTATCGTGTTGTGTGTCTGATTCATCATCAAAGAATGCCGATGGTAGTTTCGGACACAGAGTTTATAGGAAGCCTACACATACGAACCGTTATCTACATGCGAATTCCCACCATCATCCTACTCAAAAAAGAGGTCTCATCAACAATTAATGTATATTATAGATATCTCACAGAGATGAAACTGTATTTCTTATGGGAAAGTAGGTATAGAAGTCATTTGGGTGTACATAGGACTTATGACCTACTTTCCCATAAGAAATACAGTTTCATCTCTGTGAGATATCTATAATATACATTAATTGATTAATAATGTCTCTGTGACATAAATCCAGCACTGTTCTGAAAGGTTTGAACAAACTCAAAAATATTCTGAATTGTAAATACTGGTAAAAAAAGGAATTTAACAAAAATTGGAAATAATATTTCCTGGCGTATCCTAGTGTAATGCTAGTAATTCGGATAATTTCATTACACAATAAAGTATATTGCTCTCAAATTCCGTAAATCAATTGTAGATTTTCTCATTAGCGACATCTGTGGCGATTTAGGGGAATGAAAATGGCTTTGTACAGGCCGCATGGAAAGGCGGTTACAACTCATATGTGAAAGCTTTCCACGCAATTTGAACATATATACAACTTCCAAAAATGAATAAGCATGGTATATTCTATCATGGGTGGAAATGGCGAATGTTACATTGTGTAAAGTGATCACTTAAGCCAACCATAAGATAGGTCATAAGTCCTATGTACACCCAAATGACTTCTATACCTACTTTCCCATAAGAAATACAGTTTCATCTCTGTGAGATATCTATAATATACATTAATAGATTAATAATGTCTCTGTGACATAAATCCAGCACTGTTCTGAAAGATTTGAACAAACTCAAAAATAGTCTCATCAACACTTTGGCCACGAGTGCCAAAAGGATATGCCAAGACGAATGTCTACAGGAAGAAATGATAACACTCAGCGACGCACTGGAAGGCAATGGTTACCAGAAGCGACAGATACAACGCGTCATAAGAACGAGGTCTGTTCGCCCTGAAAAACATACAGAACCTGAGTGCAAAGGCATCGCCTTTCTACCATTTGTCCAAAGCATTACAGACAGAATTGCCAGAGAAAAGAGACATTAAGACAGTTTTTGGTACCAACTCAAAAATTAAGGATTTGTTGAGATCAGCGAAGGATCGAGATCGCTTAGAAACAGACGGTATGTATAGACTCGATTGTCAAGACTGCGATAAAGTATACGTGGGACAAACGGCGCGTCCTACAATTTCCAAAAGGGTCAACGAGCACAAACGGGCATGCAAACTCGGTCATCCAGAAAAATCAGCTCTGGCTGAGCATTTTCTGGATACCGGCCATCATTTTGCATTCGAATCCAAAATCCTTGGAAAGCCTAAGAGTCACCATACGCGTCTTATCAAGGAAGCACTAGAAATCTACAAGCACCCGATAAATATTAATAGAGTGATGGTCTCAAATTAAAAACATCGTGGTATCCGGCGCTTCAAAGTCATTCTCGTCGCAGACTCCGCAGAGATAGTGATCAGACAACAGATGAATCATACACACAAAACAAAACAACACATCATGACTTCGGCACGGTATTGCAAGCCGATAATTAACCACAACACCGACACTCACAACAACACATCAGCCCTGATGATGGACTCTATAATGGGATCCGAAAGGTCGTAACAACACGGCATAATACCCCAGTAAACAAAAACTTAAAAAAAAAAATTCAGACCATGGCCACCACATGGGAAAGCCAACTAGGATTATAATCCGGGGGCCTGATTGAATGAGGATGCAAAGACATTCTCATTAAAATATTTTAACTAACTTGATGGCACTGATTTCGAATCAGTAATTAGTTTTTTAAATAAGCTCTAGTTTTTGAGATTAATGAAATTTTCATAACCTATCCGGTTTCAAATTTAAAGGGAAGATTATTGGAGGAGGGAGTCTTTCTCTCTGAAAAATGTCTGATCAAGCTTTTAAATGCAATATTTGAAAAAAATTGCAAGGCATATTTGTTAATATTTGTCTCGCCTCGTTGTCCTGAGCAGACAATGATCAGACATGACAAAATCTGGTGGGTACGCTTGTTATGTATAATTATGTAAAGTGACCATATTGTTTTATGTATCGTACATAGATCATTTTACTTAAAAAAAGTTATTTCAAAATAAAAAGGAACTGGTCCTAGGGCCCGCGTTCCGTTCAAACCATGGGATTATTTGTTTTGTAGTTCCAGAATACTGATTGACACATGGCCACACAATCATATTATAATGGCCCTAAATGTTATAATTTGAGAGTAAACTGTACATTTTCTGCCCAACGTAAATTGGCGTGCGGCGACTTTGGAACTAAAACCCGCCCCGCTCGCACCCAGCGGTAACCCTGTCCTGTCCTTTCCTGTCCTGTCCCTCGCCCTGTCATTCAGTTCAATTTCGTATTTGCTCAGGAGCTGTGCTACCTTGATTACCAATATACACTAAATTATTATGTCCAAAACACCCAAAACAGTCCAGGATGGTGCAAGAACAATTGCCAATGAAGTATTAAAGTTTTGCGAAGCTGAAAAAGCAAATAATGGACCGATATTACCGTTTGACAGATTGACAGATAAAGCGGCCGCCATTACTGGTTCGTTTCTTTAGTGTTGGCCGACCAAATTTCTATTAAAGGCTCTGACACCGGTCACCGGACATTCTGTACATTGTGTATTGTGTAATAAATTTACACCCTGGCAACTTGTTACGCGACAGGGACGCTCTCCCTCGCACGCCAATTTATACTGGTACCTCTATAGTTAAATTAACTCAATATAAAAAATCTTACATGCGCAATTTGTGTAGTTGGACCGCGATGAGAAGGCAGTACACCCGGCATGACAGGGAGAGAAGTATGTAAGGCCATTATTTCCACAGACAGGCTCCACATCAGTAGTACGGCAGGAGCATCCAAAGTTGCAGGCTGCTGTCAAATTCACTTGGAATGGTTCTGAACGCGATGTACTGAAGGATAATAAATTAAACGGGTTCTTAAAAAATTTAATAAACACAACAATACAATGAATTTATTTTTTTCAGACATAAAAAATGAGTGTGATTCTACAAAACCTGGATATAGTTACACAAAAAAAAATTGTATTAAGAATGTATTCATGAATTGCAATTTGACAATCTATCAGTCAATTTGATAGACTAACTTATTAAGTGTCTGCATTTCTAGGATTAATGCACAAATTATTTTTTTATCAGATACATATTTCTTTCTATAACTTAAAAGGAGTTGTGTAGATAAACATACAAAAATTGTAATTATTATTTATTTATAATTAGTAAATTTTTATATACTGAACAGTAAATTTCACACGAACAATGAAATAATATGACAAGATTATTGATCAATGATTGAGTAATATTGAAAACAAACCTATTATAATATGGAATGGTTGTGCCAGCCATTTTAACATTGTCACAACCCAAGAAGAAAAGCAAGGCATAGCAGGCGAGGCAAATGGTGTTAGATACCAGCACAAACTGCACCGCTCCTTTCGGGCGAAGCTCCAATCTCTTCAACAGACAGCCTCCCATAAAGATACCAATACAGGCACCGGGGATCGCAATGGACCCTGAAATAATAATTATTATTTTTCATTTATTTATATAAGTTTTCTAATACGTGTAACTATTTTTTTAAGATAATACCTACTTCATTCTTTATACAAAAAATAAAATATAATTACAGTCCAAACACAGCAAATTTAAACATATTAAAACCTTTCATGAACTAGAAATTAAAACAGTAATTTTATACAACACTTTAGAAAAAAGGAAAAAGAGTCAATAAGGGCAATTTGTTTTTAAAAAGATGAATGAAATAAATGAGAAATTATGATAAATAATTAACCTGTAAACACACTGGCTTGGCTCTTTCCTAGGCTGAATTGGGTTTCCAGATATTTGGGTAAAAATACCACAAACCCTGAAACGATAACCAGCTCCATGCACGCTCCTAGGCAGGTCACCACGTACACGGGGTTGCACATCAGGCGCCACATCGACACCGGAATATCTATTAATGAAAATAAATGATTAAATAATATAACATATTCATTAAATAATATAAAAAATAACAAATATGAGAGTAATATAAAAATATATGGACAATGACTATGTGAAATCAGGCAAAATTTAGGCTTTGCGAAGATTTTAAAATAAAATGTTGATATTTTGACTGAAGCCAATATAAACAGATTCTTACATTTATCTCTATTCTAAGCACCTAGGTTCGCCAGTAGTCAATCAGTTTTAATACATTTTAAAATAATTATTTAAAATTTGTAGAATAATAAATGGAGGAGCCATTATGTCAGATAAGGGGACAAGTAGTGTGGTAAGCTGAAATAAAAGGGAAAGTAGAAATATGTTTATTTTGTTGCACTAAAAAGGATTGGTCATGTCTGGCCCCAGTACGATACAATTTTAAAAGGGTTTTTAGAAGTAGCGTCCAAAATGGTTAGCAAATTATGTTATCTCTTATTGCAAATCCTCTATACTAATTTAAAAGTTTAACATGAAAATGGCTAATTATTTTTTGTACAAACTCATGTACCACTTTTCACAATTTTGTTTGCTTATCGCTGTACATATCAAACCTATATCTTAAAATTTCCATGTAATGTTTAAATATCAGATTGCTCACAATAAAATAACTACCAGTTGAATAAATTTATTCCATGATATACCGATTCCCTATCAATACTATAAAATTAAAGCACAACTTTGAATTTTGAAAAACTAAGACCTGAATTCAGAGTCAATACTTAGATGATTTAAAGATTAAGATACATCTTAAAAGCGTAATTTTCAGTACAAAATAACCTTTCAGTTATCTAAGTATTGTCTATGAATTAGGGCCTAACTTGAGTCAAAATTTACTTAATTGTCAGATATTGAATAAATGGCATTCTGTAAATATGTACCTTTAATATCCTTGCCGTATCCAGAATCAGGCGGTTTGTCAGGCTTAGCTGGAGGAGCCGATCCACACTGTAGAGCGGCCGCCTTTTCCCCGAGGCGGACCTTCTCCTTTTCTCTAGTCAGAACTTTGGGGAAAGAGAAGAAAGGGATGGCTACTAGGATTAGAAGTAAGCCGCATAGAAGAAAGCCTCCCCACCACATTCCAACCCAGCGGTGATCGTCAGGTTCTGAGACAAAAATAGTGTAATTAATATTTATAAGATCATGTGTTTTATATATTGGGGAATTAATTACACAGAGGTATGGAGAAATATGAATGGTCTATTATGCCTTTTTAAAAATATCCCTAATTAATTCAACTCACCTGTGGGCCTACAGAAGATTAATTTTTTGTGATGTACACTGAATAATTCCCTTACTTTTCATATAACTGTGTATCTACGATGTGTGGTAACCTTTGGACATTGTTATAAAGATAATGATATTTTTTCACAGACTTTACAATCTTTTAAAAATTCTGTTACGTGCATTTCAGTAACCTGGATCGATATTTTTTTACCATATTAAAATTAAAAAAAATTATTAAAAAACACTTTGTAGCATAAGGATAATAATTAATATGTCTGCATATGACTTATTTTGATAATGAGAATTGTAGTGTGAATGTGAAATTGTACGATTTTTAATTTATATTATTATAGTATTTTTGATTATTTTACATTTCCATTTGTTACCTATTTATAATCTGAATATTCACCAATGAAAATAAATAAAATAGAATGTTTTTAAACAGGTTTGTTGTACATTCATCATGCACTGCAAGAGGAAAAAAGTAAAATTATAGAATAGTAATTTACAAAATAACTCACCAATAACTATGCTGGTGCTGGAGAATGAATCCATATGAAAAGATAGTAGATAGGCTCCCAACAAGAATCCTAGCACTGGCCCAAAGGCTGCCATACTGTACATACAACCTAAAATAAAAAATTACAGTCAATAATCATGAAAAATTGCGCTTTGCATTAATTATATTCTGCCCAAACCCTAAAGACTCCACTGGTGAATTTGACTGTACTGGGACAGTGCTTAAGCCATGAATATTGGCATTAAGGCCCCTCTAAGCCCTCGAACTGATGTGAAACAAAGGTTATATTAATGAGGCTTACTCTGCTTAGAGTGAGAGCGTAAATAGGGTTAGTCCGTGGCCACGATTCAAGGGATCGAATGACACAAAGGGTGGAGAACATCGCGTAGAGCGACCACTGAAGACAAACTAAATTGAATTTTGGAATGAAAACTGAGATCTTCAGAGAGTTACTGCGGTGACAGTAGCGTCGGAATTAAACTCATTGTCAATCAAATTTCCATTTGACACTTATTAGAATGTATATTAAATTAATTTGAGACAGACTGATTATAAAAAATGGAAATAAATAAATATATTGGTACGTACAAAAACATCATAGGCAATGTATAACAGGTGACCAGTATTTGTTGCAAAGGAGGTGATACAAGATGGGTGCATTTATAAGTAATAATATGTGTAACTGAATATATATACAATTGTTAACCATTATGGAGATATTTGAATCTATAAAAAGAGACACCCAAAATGTAGGAGTTTAACTCAACTCAAGCACCACATTTGCATTGAGCTCCAAGATGCCAACTACAATTCTCTGCCACATTTACATTTTTTAAATTATATAAATTGAAAAAAGGCTGTTTTATTCCACTCTATATTTTATTTAATGTTATTACATTTTCGAGGGATATCCTATAATTTTCAATAATGGATTTCAACTAAAATTAAATCAAGTTAGACAGTAGGGATGGGTCGTCGACGTATTTACCGTCGACGAAACGAGACCGTCTACGTCTGTCCATCGACGAGACGATCAACTAGTTGAATTCGTCAACTAGTTGACGCGTCAACTTCGTTACGCGGACATCGCGGACGTTCTATCTAAACATCGGGACGATGGTTAACTGTCTACGGTTCGACGCGACGCTGCTCGACGGCTCAACCGTTGCCGGTACATCATTTAAAAATACTTTACACTTGAGATGTTATCTAGAAATTTATTGAAGAATACATCTTTCAAAGTCAGGCTTTCACTTTGTGGTGACATTATTAATAAATAAATATATCTGTATTATTTGTCACCTTTAGTTTAAGGCTCAATCTGAGAAAAGGAACAGTGTTCCCGAAACATGTAAAAAACCAATAAAAAGTGGTGTAAACAAAATTATAATAGATTTATTTTTTTATCTATAAAGTTAAAAATAGGGAATTTTTAATAAAAACTAATTAAACCTAAATTCAAGATTATATTACATAAATAATAATTAATGTTGGACTCCTGAATAAGGACCATAGTTAGGTATAGAAAATTTTATTCCCTACAAGTTTGTTTATCATTTATATGATAAAGTTGAAAAGTAACGAAATAACACAATAATTAAATTTTACCATCCCTTTTCACGTAGATATAAGAAGTCGAGATCGTTCGAATAAAATATTGATTTTAGAAAACTATTTAGCCGGCCTGTTAATTAATAATATTACAATAAAAAATAAAATAATTAAACAGAATTGTTTTATTTTATACAGCGTAAAATTGGGAATTCACCGAAACGTCGCACGTGCACATCGCAAAAAATCAAGTAAAAAATAATAGATAATAGCTTATTAAGACTATCTCTCCCTACGCACGCATTCAAATTTCAAATCTCTGTCATAGTTCGTGTACACAGATCTGCACCCTATGATCGTGTACTTTAGAGTTGAAATGAAATTACACGGCGAGCCGTCTATGGCGTCTACAAGTCGGCAGCGAGAGATGAGAGAGAAATAAACGGAGACGTTTTGTCTTGCTCTCGCTCGTTGCTTTGCATGTTGAATCTCGAATCGTCCACCGTCCGCGGCGTCCGCCGTCTACGAATTCAACTAGTCCATGCGATAAACGTAAACTGTCGACGCGTCGATGCAACGTCAACGGTTGATTTCAACTAGTCCGTCCATTCAACGCCCATCCCTATTAGACAGTAATTAAGAGGATAGGATAAAAGTAATGGATGTGGGGTTAGAATTGATAAGAGTGAGGATATAATGGGTGGTATTTGAATGTTTGTTATGTTTTATTATTTATCATTATATTATAAATTCCTAAGATTCTTAACATGTCCAACCTTTATCCTTCAGTGCAACTATGTAAGAGTGTTAAATTACTATTATCAAAGGAATGTCACTCCATTTTGTGTATGATCCAAACATGTGATGAACTAACAGAATATAGATGTAACATAAACTTCTGAACAAAAAGACCTTAATGGTATAAAATGCTCCAGTATCGAGATAAAAAAAAATTGTTTGAAAAGTTGACAGATTAAGATTGCATGTGACGAAATAAAAGTTGATGAAGAAAGACTAACTCTAGGGAACGAAATTCTATTGTTGAACATTGCAAAATACACTGATGTAAGAAGACGTAATTTTGATTATTCAATTAAAGTACAAATATTTCATTATTTAATGTAAATAATGGAACTTATGACATGTATTTTATAATTATATCTACACTCGTTGTGCTGTACACTGATATGCATGTTTCGTTTAGAACAACCTGTATATATAGATATGATAAAAATGTTTGATTATTCTGAGAATATTGAATAAGGCGAACAATACGACAGGTTCTTTCTGTTTCATCAATCACTGCATAAATGAGTATTCAACAATAGATGAGTAAATTTATTAGTACAGACGAGTTGAGTATTGATTCTGTTATCTAATACAGTTAAAACTCTATAGTCGTCAGATTTTTATGAAAAAAAAATCCCAAGCCATTCATGTGATAGTCCAGCAGTCTACCTTGGGCGGAGTTTTTTTTATTTTGCAGTTTTTTCCAATACATTGCCATTGCCGTAGTTAATTTAGTCATTCAAAGGTTGTGATTGGTTACTTTGGGAAAATTTTAATGATGTTAAAAATAGAAACAGCCAACATTGGACAAGTTCTTTGCTAAATCAAGTGCTAGTGAATCGTCAGGAGAAATTTTAATTCAATTATGTTACAAAAAAACCTTTACATGACATTGTTCTTGAAACTATGTTTATATTTGTTGGTAATAAATATTTGTTATGCTTATGTTGTTCCTCTTCCTCCAATGTTCATATGTATTATATATTTATGTATTTTGTTTTATGCAGTGGAGGTGGGAGCGAGATTACTGCCAGCCAAGTCAGATCACACCATAACAGAATGTTAGATAACTTAGTAAAAACCACTAACAGATTTAAGATTTCGAGACGTACCCGTCTCTTCTCGGGACCAACACTACACTACTATATTCACAACACTATACACCCCAACCATAGTATTGTTAAACTTTCACCAATATTGATCACATGCGTGTTAATCTTGTCAGAGATAAGCACGCACTACTAGCCTAACGAATCTAACGAAAGAGAATTCGTAACTTCTTTATAGTAAATTATTATTCCTTCTTTTTTTTTTTAATTATGTAACTTCTGTACAGTTAATTTTTATATATTTTTAAAAATAAATTTTTTCCTTAGGAACCGACATGTAAAAGTACTGTCATTTTTAACGGGTTACAGCTAGTTTGTATTAATTTTTTTTTTTCATTAGCGAACTTTTTATTTATTCACATTCACAGACGGATTGAGTTCTTTCATACTAGCGGCATACTACGCTCCAAAAACACTACGAAAACTGCAAAATGCGTATAAGCGAAAAAGAATTTTGCGACTTGATTTTTTCAAAATCATTCCCACAATTTCGTAATATTTTGTCGACACCCTAAATACGAGACGGACAACCGGTTAAATGTTGATTATCATATTTTTATTTAATTTAACAATATTTTAACTTTTTTTTTCCAGCAGAAAACTGCGATTGAAAATTTCATTAACATTTTGCCGTGTTTTATTTTCAGCTACAAAAGTCTATCAAGCGTAGATATCGATACCGGTAACCGGTACCTCTTGCATGCTACGCGAGAATTCTTCTATCTCAGCCATTCTCCCCCAATTGACTTGTGCCAAATTATCAAATAAGAGTAAAATGCTGATTTTATAAGAATGTAACGTAAACCTATGAATTATTAATAAATTGTTTTATTTATTAGTGATAAGCAACACGCGGACCGCGGGTTATTTAAATATTGCCCGTGTGGAGTTTTTCACTAAGTACTAAAATAAATAATAAAAATATAATTAACATCCAGATACCGCCCATAACCTCCCCACTCCTATCCATTCTGACCCCGCCCCCGACCCCCACCACCATTACACCCACCCAATCCCTATAAATTCTGTCTCGAATTATTTTTAATTTAGTTGTTAACGTGTTGTTACTGACAATGGGAGAAATCCCGAAAACGTTCTAACAATTCAAAATAAATATAGTGGAATAAAACAGTGTTGTTTACCCTCATTTTTTTTTTTAAATATTAAAAATGAATTTCCACAATGTTACAAACAAAAAACTTGAACATTAATTAATAAAAAAATGTTTTTTTCCAACTCACATTATTACTTGTAAAATGATTAATATTTTGAATTGGGTCGAGGTCACCTTGGGTAATTTTTTGGATTAATTTATGTAGGTATGTGTACTCTCTTAATAATTAAATTAAGAGCCGTTTTTAGAGTTGTTGGCGGTGCGGCCTGACGGATTATTGTATTTTCAGTTTCGGCTCTCTGCAAAAAAGGGTTACTTGTTACTGAGATAGATAATAAAATTATGTTCCTCCTTTAAAATAAAATGTATTTTATCGGATCTTTAAGAACGTATGAAATAGAGATTTTTTTTAATTCATAAGGTTAGCGGTTGGAATATACGTAAAGTTTAAAAAAATTATTACGGATGTTTACTATTTTTGTAGACATCAGCGAAGAAGAGATATGTATGCGAGTGTTTTCAATTAAAAAAAAAAACAAGACTTGACGAAGACATCTGGATTACTGAAGTGCGCAACTGCGCCGGCAAAGAATTTCATAAATTTTCACTCTATGAATGAAATTGGAAAATATGGTGGGGAGAGAGGGGTAACTGGGTCGCCGGGGGAGGGTGGTCCCCGGTCCGACCCCTCTCCGCAGCCCAATCTAGCCCAGTCAAACCGGCCAGGAAAATGCGCATCACGCGGCAAAATGGCCGAATAGACTTGATAAATAAAATACTTAAAATAAAAACACGCTTTTGTAAAAAATGACTAAAAAGGAGAAAAAATATTTTTAACAGCCATTAAGAGGGGTCACAGTATATGCGTATATGTCAATAAAATCAAAAACGTGGGGCGCTTTTTCTCAAATCCAACGATCGTTCACATTAAATAACCCTTACATTCAAATCATTAGGCAAAACTCTCTCATCACAAATCTATTCGATAAGATATACTTGGTTACGTTTAACACATCCTATAAATGGCTAATATCCGTCCCACGCTTTTTTATTGATACACGCATGTACTTTGATCTTTCTTAGTACTGTGACTGTTAAAATTTTTTTTTTCTCCTTTTTTGCTCGAATGCTTTAATCTCAAAACTCAAACGTCACCTGTTTGTAATAAAGATATCACCGGCATACATAATGTCCTATAAAATAACACGTCAGGATTATAAAAGAATTTTTGAATAGTTAAACTAATTTTTTTGAATTAATGAATGGTTTTTATGTTGCCATCCGGAATACGGTTCTGAGAAATTGTTTGTTTCAGAGCGAATGTTTGTCAAGATTGATTACAAAATGTTGTAGCTGACAGACAAGTCAAGCTAAGTAAAAGCGTGTAAAAATAAATGGGAGTATCTATTAATCAATTTATCTTTGTCATAACGAAATAAGTTCAACTCATTCGCAGTTCTAAAAATATAACAGATAGCAGAAGTATGCAGTTGCCAGTGCAAAAATTGTATTTTCCGTAACAACAATCGCTGTCATATCCTATACATCAATCACGAGCGATTAAATAAACTCGCATCAGCGACGTATACCACACAGCAAAACATATATTAAAACATTTGCAGTTGTGGAATCGAGATCCAAAAAATACAAATTTTATTTGAAATCACGCGGCACTTTTCATAATGTGGAACCTTCACTGTACAGGATAACGGGCGGCGTTCCCAAAAACCGCCCCCGCAGCTGACAAAATGTCAAACCTTCCGCTCCGGCGGAAAATATCACAAGCAGTCACTTTAAACTAAAATAAGAAAAAAACTTTTTATAAAGTACTAAATCAAGTTCGAGAAAATTTAACAACGCCATTATATCTTCATCAGAAAATACTTATCAGGAACCCTCATCCTGAAGAATAAAATAAAATTGTTCAATAATTTCACACAGTTTTTACTCGGCGTGCGTACCTACAGGCAGTACCGCAACATTCACCGCCGGCAAATTACCGACAGTGAATTTATTACGTACCGTGTTAGTGCACGTGCTGATCAGAAAACTGGGTGAACTGGGAACATTCACCGGTAAGTGTACATTAGGATTAGGTAAACTGTACACAACTGATTTCCCGAAGGTGAATTGTAAATACAAGTCAAATTCAAAAAAGCTGTTCAGCAGGAGTGTGTATCCACAGTGCAATTGTTAACTTTTTTTCAACATTGTTTAAAAGCTTGAAATAAATGAAAAATGTTAACCAAAATGTGCCAATATTATACATTAGCGCATTATAAGTGTTGAAATGTTACTGTATTAAACCATTCAACCGTTTCGCAGACATAAGTTTTGTGCTTTTTTATTTTTTTATTTATCCATTTATTTTCTTAACATTTTTGTAATATTTTTTCTAGTTCCACAAAACGTCTGAAAACGTGCTGAAAATAAAATAAAGAGGATTACAGCTGTCGATATTAGTGACTTTGCGTTAGATGGAGAGTAGATTGTAAAAGGATTAAATTAGGTAACACCAATTTAAAATTAGCGACAAGTAGATGACTGAAAGAATATTAACACGTTATCAACGCATTTACAAATAAAAGTATTGATTGACACAATATTATTTGTTTTTACTACAACTAAAATATTCGTATATTAATAATAAGTAGACCCGGAAAGAAATCCATTATGGACGACATTTTAAAGTCAGTGGTTGAAAGTTATGGAGGATAAGCCATAGAGTAAATGTTGCGAGAACTTTCTTCTTCACGGTGGTCGGGGCAAACGCATTGGCAAAAAAAAACAGAAATTGGAAAAACGACTCTCTGCTGACAACGTACAGGAATTAACTTTTTTGCATCGAGTTGTGATTGGAGATGGGAATTTAAGAAAACATTTAGCTGAAAAAACAACGAGTTTCTCCAAAACAAATCCCGTAACTTTTTCAACTTCGAAGACAGGATGAACATTAAATTATTGTGTGTTTGGTGAGACATGTCTGGTGTAATTCACTTTGATCTCTTCAGACATTATTATTCAAACCAGGTGCAGCATGCAACCGGTTATTAATTATCAATAATCAAACAGATTGGATGATACACTTAAAGAAAAACGACCAACTTTGATCAATCTAAAACGAGTCATTCATCACTACGATTACGCACGAACAGATCCAGCAGCGATCATTCGAGAAAATTTTTGTATGTAATTTTTGTTTTTGGGTTGTTTTTAGGCCCGATTGTTTCAAGTTGGATTAAAATAAAAATTCGTTTAAAGCATAGATTTTTACGGAAACGGATTGTTTGATTGGTGGAGAACGCAAAAATCTATGCTTTAAACGAACTTTTTCTTTAATCCAACTTGAAACAACCGGCCCTTAGTCATCCTTATTCGTCTGATCCACCACCTACTAACTACTTCTCGTTTAGGTTACTGAAACTTTCTATTCCCATGAAAAAAAATAGAATATATGAAAAATGTGATAACTAGATGGGAACTGCCCAACAAGGAATAAAATTATATTATATTTTACATTAAATATATTTTTTAAGATTAATTTCTTTTCAGTAAACTAATAAATAAACACAACGAATAATATAAAAGTAAGTTTTGCATTTCTTGGATTAAAGGAAAAAACATCGATTATTGTGAGGAATGCCGGTCCTACGGGGTTATATGTACTTCGCCATCTGCCCAGGAGCGGGGAGAGGAAAAAAGTTATTTTAACATTAAGCCAACACTTCGAAAACGATCGATACCGGTTCGTTAGATAGGTAGCGTAGTAGTATAAATTATTTCTGAAGCATAAATAATATGGAGGGTATTTCTCCTTTTTGTCAAATGACGACAGGCAGGCATCTAAACTATTCAGTCTTCTTCACACGGTACAAATCAACACCAATCGGCGAGCTATTTGTACTTATGTATATTATGACATCATTTAATGTTACAGCCTTAATGGCAGAGGTGAAAGGGTCGAAACTATGTATGTACGTGGAATGAGAAATGGTAATATCAGAACATTGTACGATTTTAAATAAAACATTCCTTTATTATGTAAAAAATTACCAACAATAAGTCTTTTTTTGTATGTATGTTTTTTAAACAGGACAGGCATCAGGTAAGTCTATTTATGTTTATAAATAAAACTGAATGTATTTATCTGTATGTTCTCTACACAATTCTATACATTTTTCCCGATTTAAACTAAATTTTGTATAGTTGCTCTTTGGACATCGCGTAAAAAATAGGCATCCTCCATATGGCTACCCAATTCCTACCCCGTAAATATGTTCCAAATTTTGCCAAGTACACTCTAGGATCCTAAGGGAAATATAGTCCTCCTCCTTCTTTATATACGAATATTGCATATACTTTAACACTTTAGGGCCTGCAAAATAATGTTCCTCCGCTTACCACCTAAATACTTAAGGCGATCATCCAGCAGAGTGAGCAAATTTCACCATTTTTTCTCATATTTTCTCTCGCGTTTTTTATCACATTTTTGTAGGGAAATATCTCATTTTAAAATTTATTCATCAGGTTACATATATTTTAAATACGGATATCTTGTTAAAATGTCACAAACTAAATTATATAATTGATTAATAAATTACCAAACCTTCGATGTTTTAAAAATGAAGAAAATTGCTCCACTTTGGGGGCCTTTTATGACTGAATGGCCTCGTGAGATGTCTTTTTTATTCAATAATATTACAAAGTAAACGATTATCTTAAATTTATTACAATTATTGCAAAATCTGTAAACATAAATTGCATGTAAACAAAACTAACAGATTTTGCAATAATTGTAATAAATTTAAGATAATTGTTTACTTTGTAATATTATTGAATGAAAAAGACATCTCACGAGGTCATTCAGTCATAAAAGAGCCTACAAAGTGGAACAATTTTCTTCATTTTTAAAACATCGAAGGTTTGGTAATTTATTAATCAATTATATAATTTTAAGTAACCTGATGAATAAATTTAAAAATGAGATATTTCCATTCAAAAATATGATAAAAAACGCAAGAGAAGATATGAGAAAATATGGTGAAATTTGCTCACTCTGCTGGACGGTATGACCAAATTTGAAACCCGAGCAACACCGGTTATCGCTGGTCTTATATAAAAGCATAATAAATTTTGTAAACTAACTAACTAACCATCACGGCTTTCACCGCAGGGGTAGACAGAGAGGACAAAACGCCATATTCTTCTATATTGGCACTTTTGCTTCGACTACATTCATACATCTTTTCACGCATTCTCTAGGCTTTGAAAGGGCCATCGTCCAATATTTGTAGTATCTGAGCACGCCAGGTCTTTAGCGGATGCCTTCTATTCATTGTTTTTTAAAATTTTTTTTTAATGATATTTTTAATACTTTCCTCACCTGTTTCTTTTCGCTCATACACTCCACATCACCAAACCATCTCAGCGATCCTGTCTTTATTCCATCTACCATGCCACAGCCATCGTTACATTCACTTCTAATTTGTTCATTCTTTACTCTATCGACCAAAGACTTGTCACACAAGCGGCTAATTGACCGCATTTCTACGACATTCAGTCTACTTTTATTCATTTTTTGTCAATTCCAGGCATCACTTCCATACATAAGAATCGGCACTACAACACCATTATGTACCGCTAGTTTTGTTTCCTTTGACAGATTCTTATTGGCCATAACTGCATTCAGAGCGCCATTTACTTTGTTTCCCGCAAATGTAATTGTAATAATACTTTAATACAGAAGTAATAAAAAAATTATACCTAAACAATGTGTCTGTAACCTAGATTTGGAAAATTTACATTCGACGTCGGAGTGGGCCCAGAAGTCCAACCATCACGATGACTGTTTAAGAAAGCTATCCCTTGGCTGTATGAAATATATTATATTTAAATAAATAAGAAATTTTATTTTAAAAGCAAACCATTTGGTCAAGGTAAAAGAATAATCGTTAGTCACGGAACCCATCCACACTAGCAAGGGAGCTATGGAGACATGAAATGTTTTGACCTCTAAGCTAGTAAAATGTCCAACTGGCCGCTATTGATTCGGAGGTTATTGATTTGTTCGCAGTCCCTCGGAATACTCGACCGCACTTAACGCGATTTCGTCAAGTATATTTAAGCGACAGAAAATAATTTTATAAAAAGGATATCATTGTTAAAAGCAGTAAAAATAATAAAAACAATGTTACAAGTAAGAAGCGAAAGATTTAAATTTCCATCTATCCATAAAGAAATATAGTGTATGCATTTTGTATCTGTATTCTCGAAAAGGTTGAAAATGTACATAAAATATATTTTTAAAAAAACGGGTGATTAAACTATAAGTAAGTGTACCTGTTTGTCACTTATACTTGTTTAATACCGCTTTCAAAATATCTCAAGAAGTTGTAATGAAGAATGCCGGCATAGGTCCACCATACATTCAGAGGTAGTTTTTTCAATTTGAGTTTGGGACATTGTTTGGCTGCTTCCCCTGGGTCCAAACATTGCGACGAACGTTTTCGATTATCATACGGGATTCGTAACAAGTAACAATTCGAATCAGAATTCCCTCATTTACGTGCCGTCTCAACAAATTAAGGCATGCCTCGACGCGAGTACGCTCTTGTTCTTCAGTAAGTTTATACGATACTCATTTTGCGAGCTTCTTTATTTTTCACAATTAGACTCAAATGAATGGTTATCGTTGTCACTAACGTTCGAGGCTGTTACTAATTCTGACGTTATTTGAGATGAATCCGTTTCCACAACAGCTTTCAATTCGTCATTATCGACTGTAGTCTCCGGTCATTCAGGGGCTCGTAGTTGAGCTCGAAATTTCCGGAATGAAAGCGATCGAAGCAAAAACGCAAAAAAACAAAATACATGTCATTGATAATGCGTGCCATCTGTGAAGCATCAGGGCCATGCGAATTTTCCTTTTCTCCACGGTCGCAGACACAACGAAGAAAAAACACACGGCGGAAAACAAATGAATAACTAGTTTTGGAATAGTCGTAGCTTTAATATGAATTTGGAATTCCAAGTCGAAAGCAACATATCGAACTACGATTAATATAGCAAGTATCAGAAAACGGCAATAGGTAAGGACCTAATATTTTCTATTAGTTCTAAGAGGTCGTATTTCTTTAATCATTTTATTATTCCAGACAAAATAAACAGGATGCATTTATTTATGTACGAGAAATATCGAGACAACTGTCAATATTTCTATTATTATACTGGAAATATTAGCTGCAGTTTATTATTTCTACGGGAATGATGAAGAAATTAATAATATATGTATGTATGAAGCAGATTTTAACTTCGAAATAATATAATTAATTATTCAATACAATATTTATCACGTCAAAATTGTGAAATGTTCAATTCAATTCAATTTATTTAATAATAAATAAATATAACTTTATTCCAGAATGTGGGGAGGTTCGTGCAATCCCACACATTCTACATAAGAGTAGGTACATACATTAAATTATTATATAAAAGAAAAGAGTAAAAAAAGAAAATCATATAAAAGAGAAGAGAAAACAAGTATCAGTAAGTAAGTATTAATAATATGTACATTACAAACATGAGATTTTCAGATCTATTCAATCAATTATCGATGAAGTGTTAATAGCAAATTAAATATTATAAATAAACTAGGTCCTCTGCAAACAGTTACCTTTTAAAATTGTTTTCACGTTAGTTCTTCATTAGTTATTCATCTCCCATACATTTATTTTTTGGTTTTGATAATGTCTATATTTCGAATATTAATTATACAATTTAATTAATGGTTTATACAGCGTTTTTTATGAATTATATTAATTTTAGTTTCGGAACGTTACGGAAGACAGACACGGAACGAGCAGTCTTGAGAGGCGGGGTGAAAGGAAAAAATCTAAAAATATATATTTGTTAAATGTTGCTTTCAGTACTATAATAAATGGCGTAAGTAAATAGCGAAAATCTAATGAAACGCAATAGGTAGTAAAATCAACACATTAAAAAGATTTAAAATTTATTTCGGCAAATAAAAAGAATTGAAAGAAAATGAGAAAACAAAAGATTGTAAAATGGAAAACAGTAAATCAACAATTGAACTTTTAAACCTTTAACCTTTAAATGAACGGATGTACAATTTGGAAACTGGCCAGATCATGAATTCATATTGCGCAGGTATTGCTTCAATGGAAATGGTAGAAGGAGATATCAGCCAATTCTGCTAGATTTATGTATGCACTCAAAACGAAAATAATTCATTGTTACGTAGCGATGATGCAGAAAATGCTGATGTATTTTCGTACAAAAAATGTGCCTGAATTATTCGATTAGTCTGTTTGAACAGGAATTAACATGCGCAGAAAATAGTTAGGTATTTTGGATAATAAACCTTATGCAATTATTTGAATTTCGCATATTAAAGCTAGATTTATCAAAAACACGAATAAATGCTTTTGTATTTGGTTTAAGAACGTTGAAAAAGTAATTCAATTACTTTATTGAGTATTTAATACAAGGAAATAAATAATTACAGTTATAAGGAACTAAGATGTTCAAACATAATAATTTCGTTGTCTATCCGTCTGTCCGTCCGTCCGTTCGTCTATCTATAACCCCGTAACGTCCGTAATTTCGTTCGAATTCACACCTAAAAAAACGATTAAACGGCTGGAGATGGGGCTTGAACCCCGGGCCACCAAACCTGAACCGGCCGCTTCACGCATGTTGCTACGGCCGCCTTTCCTTGGACCGCCAAAAAGATAGTATAAATGTATACTAGGGCTTGGCAAAGACGAGAACCAATGTTCCGTTATTTTTGACGGGTTACAGCTAGTGATTAAGTTTTTTTTTTATATTATTACAAATTTACATTTCTATTATTTTGTGTGGGTTGCGATAGATATTTCTCCCTATATAAATAGATATTTAGGCATGTCCCGGTGTTACATTATCGTCCGTGTTAAAAGTAACCAGTTTTTTGTGCTGTTTACGTGATTTTATGTATTTTTTTTACAAAAAATAAAATATATAATACAGAACAAACTAAAACAAAATATTTGTTAAATATGTAAAAATGGATTATCTATGTAAGTGGTTAGGGTGTATTAAACTAGGAATGTTAGACAGCGCTGTTTTTGACAGATCGGCATAAATGTTCGAAATTCGCAATACAGCCGCAAGAAAATCTAGTCCTCGAGATTTGATATAAGTAAATATTCGTAATTTAATTAAAAACGCAAGCAAGTTTATTAAAGCTTTTTAGTATGCTGAATCACAGCATCGTCATTATTTATATTACAAATTGTAACTATCTTAATTCATGTTCATAGCACGTGAATCATCTATCCAATTTAAAAATCAATACTGGAATGTATTACACACTCGGGTAGGTACTTTTATTTGAATAGTTTAAATTATCATTCCACGAATGGGTCTAAGATTCGAAAAGACGAAAAAAATGTAACGGGATTGTGGCTGCGAGCGGAAAATGAAACACTTGAAATTAATTAAAGTTTTATTAATTAATTAATATCACTGGACACGAATTTAAGGTCGGAGCATCGTTTTTTAATTCTCACCAATTTCGTGATTCGCACTAATTATCACTTCAATATTTCATAAATACGTAGGTAGGTACCTACATTTCTATTTCACTATACTCTTGTCTATCGCTTGTTTATGGTCAATTGCCACAATTCGCTGGCTTCTATAACATCACGTAGTATCACAATAATGCACTGTCCGCCCAGCAGGCATATCATTTCTTATGTAGACAATGCCGTTTCGTGTAACTTCGAGAATGATCGACTGACTTCTCCACATTTCTAGTGATTTCCAATTTATTGTAAAACGTGTAGTGCCTACAATCCTCGATTACGTGCAATTTCTCCCTCTTCTACTATATCGTAACAATATTTTATAACTTAAATTAAGAAAACAAATTCACTCAAAAATACTCCCAAGAACAGAAACTACATAACAGAGAGAGAAGGTAAATAAACACGAATAAATAGTTACAAGGCCGGAAGTGAGGGATTTCCTCGGAGCTTCACAACTGTATTGGTGCTGTGGAAAGCTATAAGTTGGAGCGTATCTACGTTGTAAAGCAAATTATTTCAGGACACCGTGACTGTTTACACATCCGGCGGTCGTTCCGCTGGCGTACGCAAACTGTGAAAGCTTTTCAAACAATATTCATGTTGACCGGCGGCACACAAGACCTGCGCTTCCAGACGGTCGGCTACACCGGACGGAAGAAAGGTCGGGCCTTAATTCAATTCAAATCACAACAGAAGAATCTACTTATATTCCTACTACGTGTGCCGTATGTGTGTGCGTTGGTTGGTGTACTGATTTATCCTATGCGAGGGATATAAGATGGTCGTCAGCATTTTGGACTATTTGATATTGTGGAGTCAAGATAATTTCTTTCTATCCACTATGTATTTTGTGCTACCAAATTTCTTCCCTGCATACCGAATTGTGGACACCACATACAAGGCTCTGGAACGGCACAACCAACGAAGTTTAAAAAGGATAATAAAAATAAAAAGGAAAGATGACTAAACAAATGTTGAAGATGCCAAATTAGCGAACTTGAACAGAATGCCAATCAGGCTACCAAAGGAGGTTATGTACTTTAACCTATCCCGGGGCAAACTCTCACTTAAGTGCCAAGAACAGGTTCAAAAATTTCTGAAAGTGAATTTTCAAAATGCCAACATAAAGAGCCGTACTTGGGGACTATGAAGTTGCAGGAGAGAGATCTATATATATACCCAATATTTCGGAGCAGAACGCCAATGCTGCAAATGGGTGCAGACCACACGAGCCCAAGATTCCCCATCACCGTGAAGAACATGAAATCTTTTTCAGACACGGGGTACAGGGTGATGATTGAGTTGTCAGGGTTCTCACTGTGGAGAATGTGTCCGCTGTACGCAGCTTTCCTTAGATTGGCAGTATTTATTAGTTCTCTCGACTTATTATAACAGTAAATCCCAGAGATCTTTAGCTTATATCGATAAGGATGCATCTCTATGCTATTGCCATGCTAATAGTGGTTTCTTTTGACGTGCCTCTGCACATATACACACAACATAACCTATACAATACAGCCGGTTTTAAATATACTTTGTAGTTTGGTTTTATTTGTAACATAAAGATTTAGTTATTTTAATATGTATACCATGTATGGGAATCGAACAATTCAATTTCTTTTGTGTGAAGGTTTGTCCCACATTTAATAATGGCCTGCGAATGTAAGCATCATGCACGCTTATTTTGAAAAAAATAATTGTATAATGGTCCGTTAAAAATTATCCTTTATCACTTGAAAGAACATGAAAAAATATTGCGCTCTCAAACGTCCCATTTTTATCAATTTTTTCGAGCTCGGTACATAAAGCCCGGTTTCCACGTATCGATGAATATCATTTATTGAAGAAATTGAAAAAATTATCCAATTGTGTAGTTTAATCCGTCATTATGGAAGGCCTTTCACCATGTACCTAAATAAATATGTGCTATGAATAAACGGGAAAATTTAATCTAATTTAGAAAATATTTAGCATTCTGATCATGCCTAGTTTTTTTGAGTTTATGCTAAACTGTAAGAACATAAATCGTATATATAAAACGTAAAAGTAAACAAATTCTGCCGCAGAACCCCACCGTAACAGAACCGATTCTCGAAAGATCAGTTTAGCACCAGCAAAGGCATTGCTTATTTAACAGTTATCAGTTTTAATGGTGCGTGGGCTTCATTGAAGACTTAAGTCCTAAATCGTGAAATATTAAATATATAAAGCGGGGACGACAAAGCTTTACGGCAAACAGTACAGGGTGACCCGCCTTCGCTATGGCGCAGAAGAAAACGTTCGAGCGTGCATTGAAAACGTTTTATAAAGCGATTGCGGCTTTTATAAGGACTCGCTTCGTTTACGATGTAATAATAAATTTATAGACACTCGCAACGCGACGTACAACTTCATTTCGGGCCGACGAATTACCGAAGAACATAAAAAATTCAATAGTCATAAAGATCGCTATTGAACATCTGCTATAAGGTTGTATTGATATGAAATATCATCATGCGAACCGAATTGCGAAAAGTTCTGATTCATTAAAATGAAATGGTTAACGGGAAAATTGCACTAGACCTGAGCAGAAATTCTCAAAGTTTTTGCAAGTATGAATACATACTACATATTTTCTTAATGTAAGAAATGTTTATGTCTACTTACAATGAAAATATGTGTAACTCCTTTTCAATACAATCGCCGTTGACGTCCAAGCATTTTAGAGATCGGCAGACGAACTTGGATGTTTGTCAGTTTCGTGGATGCCGTTATCAGTGCGCGTGGGTTTTCCGCCCGAAAATTCATTTAATTTCGAAAAAAAAATGAAATCTTCTAATACCAAGTCCCGGATGTATGGACGGACGGTCCAGCGAGTTTAAAAAATGATTCGCTGATCGTAATTTGTAATCGGCGGGATTGATGAGACGATAGACATGTTTAATAAAATACAGCCGAGAAATTACGTTTTCGCGTTGAAAATCTAGGAATTGACAGGCAGGGGTGTAGACAAGTTATGACAAGTTTCTGACAACAATCCAGCCCAAAGCGGCTACTTACGTTGTTAATTTTCAAACGGTTTTCAAAGTGAGAATTTAAAAATTAATTTTTTTAAATTCTCGCTAATAACCACCTACGTACAGGGTTTATCCAGTGTATATTAAATTCTAGAAAACTGTTTTCGGTTAAAACTTCTTCAAGACGTCTGTAAGCGCATACGCGAACGCGTATGACATGGAGTAAACTATAACGGAGTAAGGGCCGATTGCATCTATTTGGTTTATAGAAATCTTTCGTTTAAATCATACGTCTTTACTTTTCCTACCGATTAAACAATACGTTTTCGTAAAAGTGTTAAAAATGTAAAAAAGACATTCCGTACATAATCAAACATAATAATTTCGTTGCCTGTCCGTCTGTCCGTCCGTCCGTCCGTCTGTCTGCCTGTCTGTATGTCTGTCCCAGTAGGTTCGTATAACGCCCGTAATTTTGTTCGAATCCACGGATAAAAAAAAACGAAATTAAACGGCCAGAGATGGGGCTTGAACCCCGGGCCAGCAAACTCGAAGGCGGCGCTGACAGCGATATCGCTATCGCTGAGCCTGCATTACCCGTCGTTTAGTAAGTAAGTTTAGTAGTAAGTAATTATTACTGTTTCATGGGTATCGGCTGTAAATAAGTAAATACTTATTTATTCTTAAGAAGCCGGCATGTAAAAGTACCGTCATTTTCGACGGGTTATAGCTTTTATATTTTTTTTTTATAAAATATGTTGATATTGGAATTCGAAGTATTCGTGTTCGGTTGATGTTGGTACAAATATTTTTTGTGTTGCTAAAGTACTCTAAATGGCTGTTAATGCTTGGCAATGATGGCACGGAAATATTGGAACGTGTCTATGACTAAAGTTTATTCAATTATTCATTAATGGGGGTTTTAGAGATGGTTAGTAGCAATTGCTTTTTTGGGTCACCAAAGCTCCAAAGGCGTAGAATATTTGATGATTTATTTTATCGATAAAACAAGTACAAAATATACTTGAATATGATTGTAAAAATAATGATACTCTAGGGGCCATAGCCTCCGGCCACCCGCCGGAGGTCTACGAAGGACTGAGATGCTCGCCTAGGGCGTGATCCTCTTTTTATCTAATTTACGAACAAAGGAGTCTTCTGTGTGAGTGTGAAGAAATCGTCCGAAACGCTGATGGTGAGTGACCTGCCGTCCGCGCGTGTCTCGCTCGTGCCCCGATTTGCTTATGTGGCATTCCTTGCCACTGTGTGTGTGTGTGGCCTAGATTGGTGGTTTTCTGCATTGTGGTATGAATTCCACAATAACATGAAAAAAAATTAGTCGTTTATGTATCTGTGTTGATTTGGAAAATGGGGACATGTTTCAAAAAATGTAAAATGGAGTTAAAGATGCCAATATCAGCTATTTTTTGACATATATAACTCCATTTCACATTTTCGACACTTGTCCCCCTTTTCCATATCACCACAGAAATAACTACACAAGATTTAGCCTCGGTAAGTGGCTAGAGATCCAAAAAAGAACTATTTAAAGCCCGCTTAGCGACACAAATGCGCGAGCGTTAATATTCAGTTTTATGAAGGCTTTTATTGACATGACGCCGCGTTGCACAAAAAAACCACCATTCCATTGGTCATATTTAAATTCAAATAGTTAACGAATTTTCAACGTGGATCGTTTAGCAATTAATGATTGTCGAATCTATCATTTTATTTTCACGTTTCAAAAAATTAACAACTATAACAAGCCAAAAACACCCTCCACAATTGTATTACATATATACATCTTTAAAAAATTCTCCCAATGTAATTCTAAAAAAATTAATTTAATAATAGCACTGTAAATTTATTGCCGTTAATGTAAATTAAATTATATTAAAAGTTTTAGTGTGAGTTATAAAACCATTTTTTGCTTTACAAATTAAGATTATTTAGAATGCATAAATTTGTTTCTTCCGTACGATAAAATAAATTTGATATTTCAAAGATAATTCAATGAAGTTCATTTTCTACCTTATTTATAGATTTTTTTAAAAATAAAATTAATTTAAAAAAGTTTTCAGTAAATCGATTTAATAAACAATGTCTAAAACGTTCAGTATTAGGATTTATAGGTTTTTTATAAAAATATATTTCTGTCCCTTGAAAAGGTGATGACAAGTAGAATTCACTTAAATAAGATGAACAAGAAAATCAATACGAATTGTAAAGGCATTTCGGTTTGTCAATACAGATGTAATTCCGTCGTTAATAGTGAATCTTTAAAAACATGGGTAAACCTTATTACTTCACAATGAAACAGAATATTTACAATATGTAATTATTTAAATAGATTAAATTAGAATTTACATTAGAAGATCAGTAAAATGTATTTACTTGTACGAAAAAACACCATTAAGAGGTCGCGGTGAAAACCTATGTAATGGGTTCACAAGGTGAACGAAGGTATCGATTTTGATGTTAGTCGATTTGCCTGACATTAAACAAAACCAAGGGCATAGGATTTTATAAGACTCCTCTTCATTTTTACAGATTTTTATTAACAAAAACGTTTTCTGAAATGCTAAAATGAAATTAGCCGTAACGGACGGATTAATATAGTCCAGAATTTACGCCACTTGTCCTCGGGTAATTCTCTGTGAAATAAAGCAGCTGCAGCGAGGTAGTCGTCGAGTGCTGAATAATGGGTGAGGAGCTTCTCAACCTTGACCCTCGGATCCTCGCCGGGAGTCGAGGGGGAGGGACAAGTGTCGCGGGGCCGGATGTCCGGTGAAAATTCCCAACTCAATATTAAGGGATGAAATCCTACCGCACAGGGCAGAGAAAAGACTGAAGAAAGAGTTTAACAATTTTAATATATTTTTATGAGACGAGAAAAAAACGCCAAATGTACGGGATTTCTAATAATATTTCTGAAATGTATCACGCACAGATAACAAAAGGGTCGAAATTTGATTTTGTCTCGTAATGGAGATTTGGGTAAAAAGAAAACAAAATGTACCAGCTAGCGAATATCGGAAACAACCGTATTGCAGTAAATTTCGGTGCGGACATTCCAACATTCACATCTGAGCAGAATACTAAGTAGTGGGGATGTTACGTAATATTTGGGAAAACTATCAACCGTCGGGCGAGCGCGAGGGCACTCTGCGGCACCTGCGGCGGGAGATTGAAGGATTCCTCGCCATGTTCAGATTAGGGCAAAGGTCTGATTTGCGGCTTCAACCTTTCTAGACAAATTTTACTTTTCGCCGGACCAAGAGGCTGATCCAAGATCGGGACTAAGAATTGCGTAGGCTTTGACTTTGATAGAGGATACGACCTTAAAAGGTTCACGCTTTGAGATTCCACTGCGGCATTAAATATGCAGATGAGCGATTCTGACATTTGTTTGACGTAACTAAATATTAACACAATCCAAATAAATATGTCAATCTGACTGAATAGTAGTTCATAATGATGATTTGTTGAGTATGGAAAAACATTCATCGGAAAGGAAAATATACTTATTAAATTTAACGTTTTCTAATTACTACTGTACAATATATAATATTATGCCCTGAAATAATTTATATTTTCGCTCTTTTAAACACATTTATTTAATGTGAAAATGAAATACTTAGATGCAGCTACTAATCATTAAAATCAAACATCGTTAATTTGAAAACAATAAATACCTAGCAGTTCTAATAATAAAGAATGTGCATTGTCTCTCACGAAATGACATGTTCTATGAGCGTTAATTTAATTTTATTAAGTATTATTATATATTCCATATTAGATTCATATTGAGTTAGTTTCTTTTCAACTATTCTGCAGTCTGTCAAGTTTCGTCGCAGCCAACGCACAGGGACCACATTATAATGTATCTTGTGATGAAAAATAAAGCGGTAAAGGCAAGAAGCTGTTATTTTCGCTTTTTTTAATTAGACGAATCCCGTTATTGATGAGAATGAAGTGTGGCTGAAACGTCAGTCAAGAATAACACAGAAAAAGATTTATCACCACTGTGACTGGCATGAATATTAATAATTACTTGACAATATGTAACCAATATGGTGCATGCTATTATTTTTATTATAATCAAAGGTGCTCAAAACAATTTCTTGTTTAATTATAATTAGTATAAAAACACAACAATTAACATTATAATTTATAAATAATTATTAAAAATAATATTAAATTAGTATAATTAATCAATAATTACAAAAATAACAATATGCTTCCAATCGACATAATTTCTGAATATAAGCAGACTCAAATTGATGTGTAAACAATATGAACTTATATATAACGTACAATGAACCTGTGATCTGGACACACAAATAACGAGTTGGCTTAAATTAGGAATTTCCTTGTCACTCTTGTTAGATTTCTTTGAAATAGCTCAGTCCGCGCGCTTTTGATGTACCGCAATTTTAAATAATAAAATACTGCGAGAAATTAAGGTGTCAGCATTAAACTCACATTTATTTGTAATTTTTGTGTTTGTAAGCATTCTCTCTTACTTTATAAGAGGGATATTTGTCAATGGTCGTTTTGATTAAAAGTCACATTTTCATAAAATATCATCACTTTATGAAAATGCATAGAATACAAATATCCTTAAACCAAAGCGTGACGACAAAAGACAGATTGTGTGAACTTATACGCAATATTTCCCTTTCAAACTCTGTCATAAGTTTCCTTTTTTAAAATGGATGAAGTGCGTACACTACACCTATCTCAAATCTCTACACATTTAACAATATTAAACCCAACGACTAAATCCGATAACATACCAATAAGCTTATTTTTATGCGGGCTTTCGCTTAAGAAATTTCTTTGGGAATGTTATATTTCATCATCATCATCATCATCATCGGGAGGCTAAACATCAGGAGGCTGAGCAGTGAAGGCGTATGATGTGCAAGTTAGAAAAACATCAGACATAAAATGATATATAGAAATATTACGATGGACTTATCAGGTTCAATAAAGCTTCGATTTTAATTAAAATATATATTTAATAGATTTAACCCTACGAAAAAGGCCGCGGGGTCATATATCTCAGACTAATACACACCAAATAGTTTTGTAAATGTAAATAGTTTGGTTGTCTTTACAACCCATACAAAAAAGAAACAAATTTATATCTAAAAAGACAACATATTTTTAATAGGTATGTTTTTTGATAAATAATTGTTATTGTAATTCACCTGCCACGTAAAACATTTTCAAAATTTGTCAAAATAAATAAATGGGTATCTTATCTTATCTAGAGCAAAGCCGTGGTTAAAATGTTGACGGATCTGGGCCCCGGTAATGTTTCGGTGTGTCTACCAGCAAGTCACGATTCTAAATGAATAACTGCAATATAACCATTGAGAACCAACTTGGATTGAGTTTATATCATCAGTAATGCCCCCTTTAGATGTAATATATGAAGTATAAAAGCAAAGGCAGCAATAGAAAAAAAAACTGAATGCAGTCATCGAGGGTTACTAATTTAGAATGTATTGAATTCGAGATTTTACAGGAAATGTATCCTATAAATTTATAGAAACATGATTTTGGAAGGGATAGATACATAAAATCTAGAAATCAGTACATTCTTAATTAGTAATCCTCGGTGACAGCATTCAAAACATTTTTTTTTTTTAAATTGCGATCTTTGCTTTTATGCCCCTCAAATTGTACATCGTTATTCTACTTAATAATAATAATAATATTGGATTATTTATATAGCGCCATTTTTGTGAAAATTTCACCTCAAGGGCGCTTTACACACAAAAAACTCTTACATCCTAAAATCATAGAATCACAAAATGAAAAAGAAAAGAGAAAGAAAAACAGTTCAAAACATAAAATAGTAAAAAAAAACAAAAAAAACAACAATATTAAAAAGGTTCTGGGAAAGATTTTGTAAACAAGTGCGTTTTAAGTCTTTTCTTAAATAAAGTCTCTGAATCCGTGTTTCTTATCAGGGAGGGCAAAGAGTTCCACGCTTTGGGGCCCGCCACCGCAAATGCCCGTTCGCTGAACCTAGTTTTCTGGAACTGACTTGCCGGTTCCACAATCCTTTCCACCGCTGAAGTAGACGCTGACCTAAGAGTTTGACGTCTCCCATTTATGTTGTCTGGAATACAGAGCTCCTGAAGATACAGAGGCGCCATGTTATGAGTTGCCTTGTACATCAACCAACACAGTTTGAACTCTACTCTTTCAGGAAAACGAAGCCAGTGCAATTCTCGCAGAAGGGATGTTATGTGCGAGAATTTTGACGTTCCATATATGATCCGTGCTGCAGCGTTTAGAACAGATTGTAGTCTATCGAGCTGAAACATCGGTAGGCCAGCGTAGATACCATTGCAGTAGTCCACACGTGATACAACAAATGCATTAATGAGTAAACGGGCTGCCTCAGAGGGAAGATGTCTGCGAATACTTTTAATCTGTCTCAGTTGATAAAAACATGCACTGACAGTTTTGCTGATGTGTGTATTCATGGAGAGATCTGAATCTATGTGTACACCCAACAACCTGACTGCAGATTTTGCATTCACAGACATTGATTCCTGGATTAGGTGTTGCCTTCTAGGTGTCGCCGCCCATAGGAGTTCTGTTTTTGATGGATTTAAGGTGAGTCTATTTTGTGCCATCCACTTGCCTATTTCTTCGACGCATTTTGCAATTTTTATTTTTAACTTTTCTGTCTCATCCGGTTTGCAGAAAAAGTAAATTTGCGTATCGTCTGCATAGCAATGAGGCCATAATAATAATTTTTTCTATATCTCTTGTATATAAGATATACAAAAGTGGTCCAAGAACTGATCCCTGAGGCACCCCGATGTTTGCTGTAATAGTTGGTGATGTTGAGTCTTGAAAGCGCACCGATTGTGATCTGTTACTCAGATAAGATTTGAACCAATCGTGTGCTTTACCACCTATTCCATAGGTTTTCTGCAACCCTCCAACAATATTTGATGGTCAACTGTATCAAATGCGGCGCTCATATCTAAGAGGGCGAGCAAGACCAGATTCCCTGAGTCAATGCATGATATAATGTCCGACAGGACTCGAAGCACCCCTGTTTCTGTAGAGTGGTGACATCTGTATGCAGATTGCATTTTTGGAAATAAGTTATTAAATGTTAAATACAAATTAAGACGACGTGATATAACCTTCTCCAGTATTTTAGAAAGTAGCGGCAAATTAGATACTGGACGATAATTGGTGAGGTCTTCGGGGTCCAGTTGAGGGTTCTTCAGTATTGGAGTTACGTGGGCCATTTTTATAGTATCCGGAACATTTGAGGACTCTAACGACTTATTCAATAACTCAACTAGGAATGGAACAATTTCTGATTGGCATTCCTTTAGTAGCCATGTTGGTATTGAATCCAACCCACATTGTTTATTTGGTAAACTTTTAATCAATTGGGATATTTCAGTGATTGATGTCAAATCGAGATAATGAAGCCGCGATGAAGTTTAATATTTGTTAACAATGAATCTACAATATATTACAATTAATTATTATTTTTATTAGTTATTAAATCATTAGAGGCACAGTTGATACAACTTCAGACAGCTGATATTGCATTGTCGTAATAATTTAACGAGTAATAAAAAGATAGAATCTCGAGGTGGTGTAACGCGGCGGCGTTACAGTAACGGCCGTTGCTAACGATCGGTTCGCGTTACCTCAGTGATGCTAATAACGGTACGGATTACCGACGTCTGCCGTCGATAACCCAAATTTGAAATGATCGTAAAGCGTGCCGCATTCAGGAAGCAAATGATTATGAGACGTAATTCGCACATTAATACAAAATATGTATTAAGGCAGTCGGCGAAAACTGGTATTCAGCATTACTGGTTTAGAATAACAACTTAAAAGATAACAAACTCTAAATGAAATGAACGCGTTAAAATGTATATTTTTTTGTTAAATACTTAGGTCAAACAGTAATGGTCAATAATTTTCATCGTATTCGTAAATTCGAGCTTCACGAGACCTTCAAAAATCGCAGGGCTCTAAAAAATCTACCGACTCTGCTTTTACCTTTCAGTCAGACTCCGAACAAACGATTTTATACGAGCGACAGATAAAGAAAGGGACACTTCACATACAGTTCTCCCGATAAGTGGTTAAAATAAAACATAATTTAAAAAAACAGGAGTCACAGCAAGGCGAATTCTGACGATATCAACTCCACAATTCAACTACGACTCGACAGTTTTGAAAAATAGTGACAGTTTTTAAATCGAGGAGACTGAGTGGGCTGGCCCTGTACAATACTGTATACAATGATGCTTCTCGATAAAGGATAAAGGAGTATGAACGCACCCGATAATCGGGAGCGGATACGAAGCGCATGATGCGACCGCTTCGCTATTTTCTCCTCGACCGCGGCACCGACAACGGCGCGCGTACTAATAAAGTAATAATTTAATCGATAAAATTGTAAACTCGCTTCAATAAACTCAGTGAGTAAACCACGGGAGTAATTTATCCCTAACTACCCGTGCCGCATTTACTTGCTTGCTGTCCTTACATAACACTTACAGGCATCACGACATTTTACAGAACAGTGAAGAAATCGGTAGGTAGAGACGGACTTATCTATTAACCTTCTATAATTTGGTAGTACACACCACAAACCTTCTTCCTAATTCTAATTCCTGAAGCAGTTAAATGCATTCGATCCACCGGAATGAGATGCAGACTCGCATACAGCGTTGACCTGAATTCCATAAAAAATATTTATAAATAAATAATATTATTTTAATTGTACAAATTATTGCAGAATAAGGCGGCACTGTAGATAAATTGTACATATGTGATTTGTCCTTTTAGAACAGCAGTAAAATGTCTAGGTCTGGAGGGTTTTAGTATAACTTTTTACTCTTCCAATTCATATATTAGGTCCTAACCCATGGAATTTCCGTTTTCTATTACTGGCTAGTTTGAAGTTCGATATGTTAGATATCTTGCAATCGACATGGAATTCGAAATTCAAACTTTTTAAAGTTTATTTTCCAGCCCATTTATTGTTTTTTCTTTGATATCGCTGTATCTGTGGAACATGGTAAAAATGAAATCGCGTTATGTTAGAATAGGAGTTCCATCGTACACGCAATATCAACGACGTATATGGACCAGGTACCTACCTACAGCAAATGAATGCACGGTGCGTTTTTGATTTGATCGCTACCGTTCTGGACATTTCGACTTCAACAACGAGCCCCGTGGACGACCGGAGACTGGAAGCTGTAGTGGAAGCGGATTCATCTCAAACCACGTCAGAATTAACATGTTGATTATAATAAGGTAATTTGTAAAAGTGTTAAAGCGACTAGTAGAATAGGCGTTCTAGTCATATTTAGAGTACCTACTCAGGGTATCGTAGAATCTAAGGAATTGAAAATCTAAACTCCTTTAAATATTCTGCGCTAGTTCCAAAGACAATTATCGTGATTTTATTATAAAATACAGAAGAGGGTAACCCTACTACATATATTTATTTGCCGTTTTTACAAATACTTGTATTAATATTTATATTGCTAAATCATCTACAAATGTGAAGACATATCTAAGGTAACCTACTTGAATGACAAACGCGTGCTTTATACTTTGTTCAAGGCATAAACCGTTAACGTACGGCGCGGGTTATAGGTCAATAGTGCGCGGCGACTTCCTGGTTACACATCAGAAGTGGAAAACTAACAGACACTTATAGGAATATCTGGTAGCGGGTTAGCACAAAGGAGTTATTTGACAGCGGCCGTTACGGTTGTCTTCGGAAAGAATCTTCCAGGTCAATAAAAAGTACCACTTCAACGAAATCTGTGCTTTCAAACTGTAAATCATTGTTAAACAAACAAAATTATATAACATTGTTGAATAGTTTTTTGCCGTTGTATAATTTATTAATCTTCTTCTTTTATTAAGGCAATCTGAACATGAAGAGCGATTTGCACCACGAACAAATTCGTGGCTCCTAGACAATGTCCAATCATCATTATCGATATTATTGAAACATAACTTTTGGAAATATTCCCATTCGTAAACCAGGGGTTGCGGGAAACAATTTTTCGGATGCTTTTTATCCATTTGATAATTTATTTATTACCTAATAATTTTGATTAAAAATACATAAATTATACAAAAAATACATAAAATATACATCAATACATGATTTTTTCAATTCATAAGGACTGAACTGAGTCTATATCGCTCAGCAGTTATACTCATAGTCTATTAATTCTAAACGAGACAATTTCGGAGGCGTGGCTACGAAATAATAACAAGGAAGTCTAGCTAAATGAACAGGTACTTTATAACATAGACTTTATAACTACATTTACATAACAAATTTTAGATAATTCATAAGAAGGATACACAGAAAAATATAAAAAAAAAGTTATCACCAGAACTCGAAACCTGAAATTTGTAGAAATGTAGACAACTTAAGATATAATTAATAATTCGCCAGATATCATATAGGTCCATTTTTAGAGACATATTTATTAAAGTAACTTTTTAACTATACAATTACAGCAGCGAGTCATTCTAAACACAATCTAACTTGGAAAAATTACATTGATGTGATGAAAATCACATGATTCCCGGTGAGCTCACAAGTTCACCGGGTATCGAACGCGGAACTCGCGATATGAGAAGACAGTGTCACGCCATTAGACTACGAGGGCCGCTATATTCCGGTATGTATGTAATCTAGTATATAAATGATTGCTGGCAAGAAAACGATGTCAATATGATTGGGGACGGGTAATCGAGTGGTAGTTTAAAAATAAGAACTTACCCTCTAATCTCTTTAATATTATAATGGAGCCTTTTACGTTTGCTGGTGCATATGAGAGGGTTGATCGAGGGATGTGCTGAATTTTTAATTTCGAAGGTTGTTTATGTTCAAACCTAGATTTTCTGAGAAATAAGAATTCCGCGCATTTTTCGATCAAATTTCATACATGTGTGTTTATGCAGATGAATGCTTATTTTTTATTTTATTTTTTAGGAAAACTTATCAACAAGTCTTAAAATTAACGTACATAAGATAATAAAGTTTTCCTATATTTTATTTTTTTTCTTCTCACTTCCTTTTTTTTCAAATTGAAATAAGATTTATCCTTTCTTCCCCACTCTTGATCTCTCTTTCACTATTTATTCTTAGATTCTCTCTTCTTAATATTTCTTTTTACCTTTCATTTTTGTTTCACTTTGTTTGTTACTGAGCAGTTGTTGATTCTGTGGAAACTTGTAAGATGTAACTAGAACCCCTACGTTTAAGGATCAGGAAGACTGTGATTAAGATACCTGAGAATTCACAAGGATAGTATTTTTTTTAATTTCATTTTTATTTTGATACACTTATTACAAGGTAATAAACAAAATACAAGACATTTTCAAATGCAACCCAATACGTATCCCAATTAAAAGCGTCTTCGGCCTGCTATAGTAATATGCGCAGGTATATTCAGAGAGGCAATGATCATGTAGTACCTAAATCGCGTCCACAAAACTAATTTCGGTGATCGTGCTTTCGCGGTGGCTGGACCAAAGTTATGGAACAAACTACCTAATAAACTGAGACAAACAGACAGCTTACCACAGTTCGAAAAACAACTTAAGACGCATTTAATTAGATAATCCTATAAAAACCTTTAGAATCTGACCACAACAACGCTAGCTAATGTTTTCCACTCCTATTGTGCACTCCGCGAAAACACCTAATTCTTTCAGGCACTCCCAACTATTATAGTACTCAATTTTAATTCCATTTCTTGTATGCCACCTAGTGAATAAGTAATAGTAAAAAAGTTTTTTCTTTTCAAGCAGTAAGTTGTTTTGTAAGATAATAATTTTTCTGTGTAAAGCGCCCTTAAGGTGAGTATTCGCGAAAACGGCGCTATATAAGTTATTCAATTATTATTATTATTACGAAATTGATATTGATATTTTGTGTTCTAGGGATTCATATTATTATCAAGAAAATGGATATTGGAGTCACTTCTTAAACGATGAAGAGAGAATATCAGCATTAATAATAGGGTTCCAAGGACGGTCATCGAATATCCGAGAAAAAGCTGTAAAAGGGAATTAAAGAAGACGCTCAATAAATATCGAAAAAAAATGACATAGAGAAA
The DNA here is from genome assembly GCA_016648135.1 of Agrypnia vestita. Classification (NCBI taxonomy): domain Eukaryota; kingdom Metazoa; phylum Arthropoda; class Insecta; order Trichoptera; family Phryganeidae; genus Agrypnia; species Agrypnia vestita. The sequence goes on along the minus strand of JADDOH010024618.1, from coordinate 25,751 downwards.
GGATCAACAAAATGACCGATTGGATTAAAATTGTAGCACGATTACATACGATACAAGAGTCAGAAATGAACGGTTAATAATAGAAATGAATGCAGATGCGGAAGGAGAGGCGGACGATGGCGTGACTCGCAGCTGGAGTCGTAAACAGATTGGAAATGCAATATAATGCAAAAGTAGGGCGAACTCCAGGGCAGTCGCAGCGCGGTGACACGCCACCGTCGCTCGGCGCGGGACACCGATTCGGGGCTAATCTGCCAGACTGTGACCCGAATTGCGGGGTGGCCCTGGGACACCGCTGATCATAATTCTAATTTAACCGCATTCAATTCGCGACATCAAAAATCACAATGTTATACGACATATGTATGTTGACCGATATACAAACTTTAAACGTACTTTAAAAGTAATTGTAATATCTTCCGCAACATAAAATAGATGTTATATTTTTAAATCAATATATATACATATATATTATATTTTTTTTTATTTATTTAATATTAAAACTACATTTAAATCATAATACATTTGTCTATTACAATCTACTTTGATACATTTTATTTTATTGCTTTGCCTCTACAAAAATGAGACTTACTCATGGGCTTACACTTTATTAGTTTATTTTGGATTTGGCTTATTTGTTCCTTAGCTATATGTCGTGTTATGCATTGTAATATCTATATAGATATATATCTATAGTTATTAATTATATATCCATATATATATATATATGAGTAATATATTATTATATATAGAAATGATACATGTTTCACTTTTTATTGGCTTTGCCTCTACAAAAAGGACGTACTCATGGGCTTACACTTGGATTAGTTTTAGTGGCTTGGCTATTTGTCCTAGGTATATGTGTGTTATACATTGTATATTATGATATATTTATATATATATAAATATAGATTAGTAATAATAATATATTATATGAGATAGATAGATAGATAGATAGTATATATATAATTGTGACGTAGCAACCTTTGTTCGTCACACCTCTTCGCGAAACCTCTGAAAAAATGAATTTATCGATCCCCGCACCAACGATCTGCACCAAAAAATGATTTCTAACCGCGTAGGTACCGCAAGCACTCTATGGAACAGAATAATGTCTTTGGTCTACTGCAGATAGTTTCACAGCGGTCGCGAACGGCGGGGACGAGATTACAAAATGGCATTCGGAATCTGACACTTGAGCAAGCGAGATGTGAACCTTTCTGTGAACCCTCGTGTTAATAGGTAAGCTCATTCCGAGAGACGCAATTTGAAGTGGCATAAAGATAACATGTGAAATTACATGATTGGTTGTTAATAATGTCTTTCGTCTTAATAGAGGGTTTTTCCACGGGAGCGCTTCGCGCCATGGCCAGGTGACGCAGCATGGAGTGAAAGGTGGATCCATTGCAACGCCTGGGGGGCAGCTGCAGAGGTGATGTTCCGGTAATCATCTGCATCGGCCGCCCAAAGCCTCGGGGTGGGGTTATTCTCTGGACCCTTATGGGAGCAATCCTCCTCAGATGCGAGGCCAGCAAAATAAAGACCACGACTTGCCTGGTATTCAAATTCTCTCTATTAATCAATTTCACATCACGCCTGGAGCGAGCTGCGTGTTATCTGACTCCGTAAATACAAGAACATGTGCATCAGGTCGAGCGGTTTTAGAAAAAAGGAACATTGCTAAGCACGTGCGGAAGCGGTGTTTGTGCCAGACTATTGTGGCTTCATTGTTTTAAATGTGATATAGAAATTTTGCCCAAATGTTCATTAATTTGCAGATTGTGAATATGACGCCCCGACACCTGCGCTGCGTCACCGCAAGTAGTATAAAAGGATTTAGTTCCACTGTCTTTTCCCTCCATGTATGACGCGGCCGCTAGCGCTGATGTCGAGGCGTGGTAAATTAAATCTTCGCCTCTATTTATTGTAAAGAAAAGGGTTTCAATGTGTAAAATTCCCAAAAACACTTCATAAAAAAAATTGTCACCTTCTGTGGCATTATTAAATTCTGTTTAAAATTAATTTGAATAAATTCCCCTTCATCTAAATAATGTTTCGTTGTATTACCCTAGTCATTGAACTGTTGCAACTTAAAATAAGTTAAAGGGAGAGACAGCTGAAGTGCGATGTACGCGACACCGGAAGTACCCTGAGTTTAAATTGTGGAAGTAAGGTGAGTCCGATTCTTTTCCGACTGAGCGAAGCTGGTGGCGACGAGGAGTTCTGTTGGGAGCAACAGAACTTCACGTCGTAAAATATATCTATTTTTTCAGGTTTAAATACTATGATTCTATTTAAAGAAGTAGCTTCTGGCCTTCGAAGTGATATATTAGGGTGTCTAGCCATAAAATTATAATACCAATCCATTTCTGCCACTCCTGTACCTTTATTGAAATTATGTTTTATGTTATTAGCTGTAGCAAAATCGAAAGCTATTTTACTTAGAGTAGCTATTGTTACCCTAAAGAAGGCTTTACACGATTTTAAAATGAATTTCAGCAGTTAGTTTTCGCGAGTTTCATTAAAAACTGACATTATACCACACATTTGAATAGTAGTAATACAGCCCATTTTCACTTGGTCAAAAAGTATAGCCCTGGGAATGCCGTAGGTACTTCTCTTCCGCCTGACGAAAAGTTGTATTTTTATCCTCTATTTCTTGTGCAGCTCTTTGTAAGGTTTCGATGATGTATGCTAGTTTATTTTTTTCGAATATATTTTCGAGACATCTGAAAATGTGCAATAAATTGGTTTAGGTTTTGATATATAATCGAGTCAGAGGTAATTGCAGACGTCCGAATTTACCTCAGGGAGCTTGTCCGCAATAAACCCAACTAGTTTCAAAAATAACAGCGACAATTATTTGTTGGTTAACAAAATTTATCATCGAAAGTTATTGTGTAATTTATTCTCCATTATCGAGGTAATCGATAGAAAATATTACTTTTTATTGTCACTTACTTCATAGACATAGCACTCAAAATAGTAAACACTAAAAATATGATCAAAATTCACAAAATTGTTTTATTTTATTTATCTTGAAAATTGTGCACAGCTTTCTTTCGTGAATGTTTGCTCGGCACTAAAGATGGCGGAAAGTAACACGTGATCGTGGCGGCCGGGCGCGGAAGTAAGGGATCGAGTAGATATCTGCTAGTCCGTATTTACCCCGCGTCCGCAATCACCCCATCGTCCCCTATCTAAGAACACAGTTACTCAGAGGGATGAAGAAATGTGTGTGGAAGTATTTTTATACGATGACCCAGTGCTAACAACCTGTATGAACTGGCTCGAGTATCACTCTACTTAATGCAATGATCACCAATTCTATCCGTAAGAACATCCACACATTATCATAATCAAAAAGTTCTAGGTATGTTTAAATCTGAGAATCTTTCATTTATTTGAATGAAATATGCATAGAGACATCTGTAGGCTTTTTTTTCTTATGAACTAGTAAACATAGATTTTTGCAGCTGGTAATCTGTTCTTAAATCTATGTAGACTTTTATAATTTACCTTAATTAAAGAAAACTTTGGTCAAGATTGATTCCATAATTTTTAAATCTAAATATAGGAGTATGTACAGTTACATTATTTATTTATTTATTATTTGAGAAAAGGCATGACTTTTGACAATTGCTTTATAAATAAAAATGAGCTTTCTTAGCGTGTAAATGAGATTAATACCTATTAAGTGTTGCGAGCCTGCGGGATATATTTTGCTCAATGATTTTGAATGAAAAGAGAACATAACGTTAATAATTAATTCTTACGAGTAAGGAGAAATTGACGAAGCAATGCCAACATTAGAGCCATCTGTCGACAAATATATTTAGTTTTTTTAATATAATATGAAATCTATATTACCAATACCATCTAATATTACTGATAGGAAAAATGTTGGAATTCAATACCTTTAACAATTTCGAAGGTTTTTTTAAAAAAGAGTATTAAAAGTAATTTTTTACAACCATTTATTAATTTCATTTTACATTACAAATGACGGCGGGAAAAATCAGGGCAGATTTTTGGCGATTGTTTCTCATGATTTCATTAACTATCAATAGATGTCAATGATTACAAATTTTTATTTTAGAATTTAAATTCAAGCGGTTTTAGAACGGTTTCCATTTTCCATTTAAGGCATTTATTGCAAAGATTGAAACATTAAAAAAAAAATTAAATGTTACACATGTCGTAAAAGCCATAAGATATAGAACACTCTAGGTGTGTAGAGCTGAAATTTTCATTAAATAACTCGTTTTTTTCTATATATATTTTTTTAAGTTTAGTAGTGTAATGTTATGTATAGAATAAAGTGTAATATTATGTGAGGTATAAAGGTTGTCAATTTGTCAAGTAAGGTGAGAGAGTATTTATTACCCGAAGCGATCCCCATCGTTAATTTTAATTTGTATCTCAAACAATATCAACTATAAAATAAATTCCCAGAGAATTAGTTGATTTTACATTTTTTTTTGTTTATGAGAATAAAGAGAAGAACTAAGAATATCTTCGTATATTATGTAGTCGTAATTCTTAAGATAAGTATTCCTATATAGCCCTCATTATATTTTTTTAATATCATGAGGACGAAGGAGAAAATACGTTGGACTCCACCACCGAGACTACCTCTTTTTTATTGGTCAATTTTATTATATAAATCTTCTGTGTATAGTTTTCTGGGTTATTCTGCCGTGTATATGTGACTTTTCTGGTCTTAGCGGAACTTGTGAATCTTGGACAAACCCTGACTTCGGTACTGTATTGCAAGGCAATACTTTACCTACACTTTAACACACACCCGTCACATCAGCTCTGATAATGGATCCTGCAATGGGATTCGAACCGACGAAGAGAAGTCACATATACACGGCAGAATATCCCAGAAAACTATACACAGAAGATTCTGAAAGGCCGTGAAAATCTAAGGACATTTTTATTATATAAATGTTCGAATAAATTGGTGAACGGATTTTAATTTTTACAAATTAGTTGGAATTATTGCAGTCTGTATGAAACCGCAATAACCATTTTGACAGATAATACATATTATAAATAACTGAAAGACTTGTGTTGGGGAGAAGATAGTTTATAAATCACAAGTTTTTCATAGGTCATCGATTAAAAATTGTTTATTTCTTCTGTGTTATGGTTATTAAGTACGTATAGTGTCTTATGTCATCTGATAAAAGCATGTATTTGATGCCTGGAGACAAAGCATTTGTTTTTATTTTTTATTTTATTTTTAATTACTCTGTTCTTATGTACTAAAAATATTAATGCAGATAAATTAATAAAATTAAATTGAATGAAACTATATTGCATCACAAAGAAAATCTCATCCTTAATCATTTTACTTCTTCTTCTTTTTCTTTTGGTAGATCTGTTGATCTGTTGAGAAAACTACGCCTCTTGGTATGACGAGGTCCAGTTATCCCTCCACTTTTTCGGTGCTCTTCCCGGTGGGCGTCGTCCAGAGAAGATTTCATCCGCTGCTGTATGCACTGTCACTGCTCATTCTGGCTACGTGATCTCTCCAAAATCTCCTTCTGGATCTACTCTAACAGTAGCTATAGATTAAATTGAATCATAATTATTATGAATATAATTAAACTAGTTAACTTAGTTTACACCACTAAAATTTATTTGGTAAAACCAACCGGTTTCGGAAACGACGTTCCTTCATCAGGGTATACCCAATACTAATTGAACTTTACAAAAATTATAAACAATCATACTTCAGTGTTAAGTGTCCAAATGGGGGTAAATAGTGGGGGGTGCGAAAGAAACAGGTGATAGGGTGAAAGGGAACATATTCAAAATAGGAATGTAAGTTAAATTTTTTTGGTTGTTAATAATAGATTCATTATTATTTATAGCTTTCTTAATCTCTAGGGCCTCTAAATTATTAAGGCGTCTACTTTTATTATTAATGTGAAGAATGTTGACCCCTGTGACCACAAGTGTTTTACCCACAGAGTATAAAAATGTACAGAAATTAACTAAACGCGCTTTTTAGGAAATGCAGTTTGGTTACAGCGGAATAATGTCCCCCCTCGCGTTTGTTTAAGACATTAATATTGCAGTATACAAGTATATAGTCTTGCGCAACGAAATCCCCTAATAAAACAACGTAATTTTTACAACATACATGTTTTTTCTTCTTCTTCTTTTCATGCCCTATCCGTTCAACGGACGTTGGCTATCGTGTTAGCTAATAGAACTTTGTTTACTGCGGCCCAGAGCAGTTTTACAGTCGACTGGCCAAATCACTGGTTTGAGGTTTTTCAGCACTGATGTTCTCCTTCTTTTAACGTATACGAATAATTTTCCGCGAATTTTTTTATCGTGTCAAAACCATACATATATTCGGATGATATAAGACAAAAAAAAAGAATTACACCTTGACTAAACTTAATTATTTATTTCCATGATATTACGCATATCTCTGCACTCCCAATGATATAGAAAATGTATGCAAAGACATGAATGTAAATGTTATGAATAAGGTTAAGAATATGAGTTTAAAAGATTTTAGTTAAGTTAAAATGGTTTCAGAGGAAATTTTTCGCTAACGCATTAAAATGTTTAACAATCGATACTTGTTAAATATTTTAGTACTCGCCAAGAAATTTCACTATTTACATGAATTAATTAAACAAGTTAATGGGTACGGGCATTTCAATTGATCATTTGTTTAATAGAAATTACTTCCATGTATTTATTTAGTTAATTGATTAAAACATACTTTCCATATACAAACAAAAAATATCACCAACCAAATAGGGTTTTTTTTATTAAAAACCATTTCTAGGTCAGTTAATTAATTCTGTTTGAAAAGAAAAAGGACAGTGCCTTAATTTTTCAAAGTAAAAAAGTATGTAATTAGTATAAATTATCTCTAATCTTTAATCTCTATTGTGTTGTGAAGCTAAGGTATATTTATTTATTTGTGAGTACATAGTTATTACATTTTTTCTGCTTTGGAAAACCTCATATGTAAATATCCTTGGTTTAAGCAATCGTCAAAATATTATTAGATTTCAAAGAAATTTAAGACATCGGTTTACTTTGAAAGAAATTTAATTGCAATAAATAGAAAATTACATACAATTAATTACAATAATTAAAAATATCTAAAATTTGAGGTATTAAAGCAAAGGTAGTAATATCAAAAAAATGTTTTGAATGCAGTCATCCAGAATTACTAATTTAAAGAGTATTTTAAGTATGTAGTAAGTTATTTAAAAAAATAATAAATTTGTTTTTAAATTTCACAGAACTTTTTTCTGAAAAAATTGCAACATTACAATAAGATGTGTTCTTTTATAAAATATTTACATATGTGTGTTGTATCAAATGTGTCAAAAATTAAAAAAAAAAAAAAAACTATCAGTTAATTATGGCGTACTTTAGCGGCAGACACACAAACACGATAAAGAATATCTAAATTTGTGACTACCGCATTAAAAAGTGGATTGCTAAAAATATATATTAATATATATTATATATTAATCATAATATATATTATATAGATAATATATATTAATCAATTAATAAATGAGACTTACAGATGAAATCGATATATTGACGGAAAGGTACAAGGCTGATGTGGTGTAATGGCAACACACCTTCCCGGAAAGATAGGAGATGTGAGTTTGAGTACCGGTAGCAGAAAAAAATATTTTTTCGTTGATTTGATTTTTCTGCATGTCTTTCAAATCGATTAATAAATTTGGTTTCAAATTTTAGAGAACTTTGTTTTGAAAAAATTTGCAACTTCAATAAGAATGTGTTTTTCAATATAATACATTAATGATATCATTTTTAAATACGTAAATAACGCAAATACGAAATCAAACATACTCGAATTTATATAAATATAGAATTATTAATTTAAAAATGAAGATTCTTCCTTTTCATTAGGAAACTTATGTTAATTCTATATGCTGGTATTTAAACATAACTAATTGAAATTGTAAGAATAGTATACAAATATCATAAAAAATATGTGATTTGTAGATTGTTAAAATTAGATTCATGTCGATTCCGAATATTTCAAAAATAAACATAAATAATTTAATAAACTATCCAAAAAATTTATTCCAAGAGCGCTACAACTAAGTGTTACAAAATATTGTATTAGAAATCATACTTTTGCAAAAATTTTTTAATCTTGTAAATAAAAATGATTCAGCCCAGATGTACTTTTATAAAAAATAAGTTTATATGCAAAATAACTAAAATTACATTCGATATATAATGATGACATATGAAACAATTGCTCCAATGAAGTTGTAAAACAGAGCGGCATCTACTTTGAAGAGTCTGCAGGCTGTCAGAATCATCGGTCTGGACATTATCTGGTGCTCCAGGGCTATTAAACGGCAGCGCCTTAAATCATCTGAAAGCATCATTTATAAAATTTCCGTAAGATTCGCAATAATTTCTTTGACGCTCATATACGTCACAGGGAGTGGGTTTGCCAGGTAAAAAATGAAGTTTCTCACGTTTTTCTCAGAGTCCTAAAGAGTACTGAGAACAAGACTTAATTTAGTTCTTTCAAAATATTAGGTCCTTACATATGAAATTGACGTTTAGTATGGGAGGAACATAAAGCCGATTTTTTTTATTACAATATATTTATTTAATCAAAGTATGTACCATTGCTATCTATGCACTTTTGCCATCTCATAGGTAGTTCATCGATCCCTTTACTTAAAAAACCATTCGGACGGGAATCAATAAAATCTTTGAAGGCGGTTTGGACTGCCCCATCGGAGTTGAATTTTTTCCTTTGCAAGAAGTTATCCAAATTTCGAAAAAAATGGTAATCTGTTGGGGCAAGGTCCGGAGAGTATGGTGGATGTCTTAGACATTCCAATTGAAGCTCCTCTAATTTGGTAGCCGTCTGTTGTGCAGTGTGTGGTCTAGCGTTATCATGAAGCAGCAGTGGCCTAGAGCGATTAACCAGCCTCGGTTGTTTAGCAGCTATCTTTTCCATCATGGTTTGCAGTTGCTGACAATAGACATCTGCCGTAATCGTCTGGCCAGATTTAAGAAAGCTGTAGTGAAAGACACCAGCACTAGTCCACCAAACGCTCACAAGTAACTTTTTTGGAGTCAATTTTTGCTTGGGGCATGGTTTGGCTGGTTCGGCAGGGTTCAGCCATTGCGATGAGCGCTTCCGATTATCGTACAGGATCCACTTTTCATCACAGGTAATGATTCGATTTAAAATCCCTTCATTATTGTGCCGGTTGAGTAATGCAACGCAGCAGTCAACGCGCGTTTGTTGATTTGCTGCACTCAATTCGTGAGGTACCCACCTTTCAAGCTTTTTCACCTTACCAATTTGCTTCAAGTGGATTAAAACAGTTTTATCACTAACACCGCAGCCTGCAGCTAACTCGGATGTGGTTTGCGATGGATCCGCTTCCACAATAGCCTTCAATTCTTCATTATCAACTTTGGTCTCCGGCCGTCACGGGGCTTGTTCTGCAGGTCGAAATTTCCAGAACGAAAACGTTGGAACCAAAAACGCACTGTGTTTTCTTTTGCGGCACCATCGCCATACACATCATTAATTCTTCGAGCCGTTTCTGCAGCACTGGTACCACGGTGGAACTCGTACTCGAAAATAACGCGATATTTCAAGTTTTTCATTTTGTAAACTGAGTGACGCAAAGAAAAAAACAATTGAGGAAAAAACAAATGAATTATAATTTTCAAAACACAAATACATGAGTAAATAGCTGTATAAATTTGGATTTGGAATTCCTAACCAAAGAGAAGATATTTGAGATCAAATTTGCCAGTACGGCAAAACGTGAATTTCATATGTAAGGACCTAATATTAAGTATTCTTTAGAGAACAGAAAGAGAGAGATATGTCACGGTCCATATGTAAATATAATGTATACCTATTATCGAAAATGCGCAATTTTCAATTTTCTTAAACTATCTATTTTACGTTTTTATTTATTTATTTTTATTTATTTTATGTTTTCGGATAATGTTAAAAAAGTTTATACTCCTTTATATTTTATATTCGAAAAGTAAATTCAATTTTTTTAACACTATAAAACGAAAATCGATTTTTTGCACATTCAACGTAGGGTCCGTTGATTTAATAGTTATTATTATAGGTAGACCGCATTCAAAAGAATGTGCGCAAAAAATATGTGTGTTGTTACGATGCAAAAAATGAACACAAAATAAGTTAAGTAACAAAGTAAGTTAGTAACCTTTTTTAAACTGAAAACACTATATATTTATTTGGAATATCATATTGAGGCTTGTAATACGGGCTTGCCAGGCAACTTTCCCCGGCTCTCTTCCTACCGGACAAAGCTAGGGAATGGTCTTTTGATTGTGGTTGACCTGTAGTTGTAACTTTTGGAATTCTCTTTTGAACATTCTCTTTTGAATTTGAAATTGTGTTAGAGAATCTAGAAACAAGTACAAAATATACATGAGTATGATTAGAAGACAATGATAGATACTCTAAGGGCCATGGCCTCTGGCCGCCGCCGGAGGTAGGTGACAGACTGATATGCCCACCTTGTGCCTCTTTTTTATATAATTTACGAACAAAGGAGTGTTTTGGAGTGCGGCAGTGTGTGTGAATAAATCGTCCGAAATGCTGATGGTGCAATGAACTGCCGGCCGCGCGTGTCTTGCTCGTTCCTCGATTTGTTTATGTAACATTCCTTGCCACTGTGTATGTGTGTATCCTAGATTGGTGGTTTTCTGTCTATACTAGCATATAGTCAGTACATACATATAATAAGTTTCTACATTAACCTTGTACCTATCCCAGAGAAGCCTACAAAATTACGGAGAGTTCTAGTCGTCTCGGAGTACCCTTGGCACTGGACAGAGCCCGCATTATTGTGTGTGGGTAGTACTGTGCCCTTGAACGATCCCACGCATAGGTCTCTGTCATGGCCAACTTCAAAAGCCGAGGCCATGCTCACACCAATAATTAATAACATGGCACACATCGTCCTCGCAATGAAGGATTGCCGAAGAAGTGGTTTTGATACAAAATGAATAGAGATTATGTAAAATAAAAAGTAGAAGAAGAAGTTTTTTAAATCATTTGTTCTTATTCCCTCCAATATTTTATACAGAAAAAAATTGGAGGAAAATTGTATTTATAAAAATCAAATTTCAAATTCAATGGTTACAAAAATTCCAAATCTCATTCAACCAGCTTTCTACACTAATAATATATTTTTAAAAATACATATTTCATGATAAGGATAAGGATATTTAAAAAAAAATCGGGTGTTTATAGATTGATTTTAATGACTGTGATTATTTTTATATAGAAAAAACGTGTAGAAATTTTGAAGTTAGAGTTAAGGAACACTTGAGGTGTTTAAGCAGCAGTAATTATTCAGTCAAACATTTTTTGCTCACTGTCTTTTGGCTATGGATCAATCTTTTGATATTAATAAGGGTTTACAAATGTTACATACAAATTATATAGAATCCCAGTTTGATAAAATATAAATTATGAAAATAAGAAAAAGTGTTAATAGTAAATTGAATATTATAAATAACCAAGTCCTTTTTATAAATAGTAATCTTTTAAATTTATTTTCATGTTAAGTAGGTACTTCATTAATACTCATTTATAATTTTTTTTATTTTGATTGTCTCTACTTCGATTTTTTAATTTAATTTGTTAGTATACAATTGTATCCTGACGAAGGGGCCATGGGCTCTGAAACATGTTGATATTTTTCAATACAAAAGTAGTGAAAACGAATTTAATTTTTATTAATTATATTTTGGGGGGTTTGGAGACGGTAATGAGCAATTGCTTTTTCACGTCACCACCGTCATGCGACGGAAAAGCTCCAAAGGCGTAGGACATTTGATGATTTATTATCTCGATAAAACAAGTACAAAATATACATGAGTATGATTAGAAGACAATGATAGATACTCTAAGGGCCATGGCCTCTGGCCGCCGCCGGAGGTAGGTGACAGACTGATATGCCCACCTTGTGCCTCTTTTTTATATAATTTACGAACAAAGGAGTGTTTTGGAGTGCGGCGGTGTGTGTGAATAAATCGTCCGAAATGCTGATGGTGCAATGAACTGCCGGCCGCGCGTGTCTTGCTCGTGCCTCGATTTGTTTATGTAACATTCCTTGCCACTGTGTATGTGTGTGTCCTAGATTGGTGGTTTTCTGTATTGTGGTATGAATTCAACATATTAATAATGTCACCACAAAATTATTTACCTCTTTTTGAAGAAGAAAATAAGTTTATTTCAAAAATAAAAATAAATAGAATTTGTTTTTTTTTTAATCTTTATGTATAATTAAAAAATACTCACCGATAAAATAGTATATTGTAAGTTTGTTGATAATATTTACTATTCGGTCACGTTCGATGTTAAGATTTTCTGCGACGAGTACACATGCGCCCATTACCATCACATAGTGTACGAGCCAGGCTACCAAGTCCAAAATTAAAACAACATCCTAAAAGTTATATAAATATAATTTTATATATTTATTTATTATTATACATAAATCAAATTGATGTTTTAAAATACGTATAAGTAGGTACTTACATAACTGTGAGGAATTAACTTCATTTTCATTAGCGAGTATGCCAAGATTAATGCTGTTTACAAACAGAATGCTGATATAAGAAGTATCTATAAATAATAGAAAAAATATTAACATTTTTCTGTATTAGCTATAATCCGTCAACAATTGCGGACTTTTTATTTTGAATTTCAATTTTACATTAAGTTATTAATTATTAGTGATATAATAATCAATCAAAGTGTATTGGGAAATATTATACATTATTATATTAGGTCCTTACATATGAAATTGGCATTTAGTATGGGAGGAACATAAAGCCGATTTTTTTTATTATAATATATTTATTTAATCAAAGTATGTACCATTGCTATCTATGCACTTTTGCCATCTCATAGGTAGTTCATCGATCCCTTTACTAAAAAAACCATTCGGACGGGAATCAATAAAATCTTTGAAGGTGGTTTGGACTGCCCCATCGGAGTTGAATTTTTTCCTTTGCAAGAAGTTATCCAAATTTCGAAAAAAATGGTAATCTGTTGGGGCAAGGTCCGGAGAGTACGGTGGATGTCTTAGACATTCCAATTGAAGCTCCTCTAATTTGGTGGCCGTCTGTTGTGCAGTATGTGGTCTAGCGTTATCATGAAGCAGCAGTGGCCTAGAGCGATTAACCAGCCTCGGTTGTTTAGCAGCTAGCTTTTCCACCATGGTTTGCAGTTGCTGACAATAGACATCTGCCGTAATCGTCTGGCCGGATTTAAGAAAGCTATAGTGAACGACACCAGCACTAGTCCACCAAACGCTCACAAGTAACTTTTTTGGAGTCAATTTTCGCTTGGGGCATGGTTTGGCTGGTTCGGCAGGGTTCAGCCATTGCGATGAGCGCTTCCGATTATCGTACAGGATCCACTTTTCATCACAGGTAATGATTCGATTTAAAATCCCTTCATTATTGTGCCGGTTGAGTAATGCAACGCAGCAGTCAACGCGCGTTTGTTGATTTGCTTCACTCAATTCGTGAGGTACCCACCTTTCAAGCTTTTTCACCTTACCAATTTGCTTCAAGTGGATTAAAACAGTTTTATCACTAATACCGCAGCCTGCAGCTAACTCGGATGTGGTTTGCGATGGATCCGCTTCCACAATAGCCTTCAATTCTTCATTATCAACTTTGGTCTCCGGCCGTCCACGGGGCTTGTTCTGCAGGTCGAAATTTCCAGAATGAAAACGTTGGAACCAAAAACGCACTGTGTTTTCTTTTGCGGCACCGTCGCCATTCACATCATTAATCCTTCGAGCCGTTTCTGCAGCACTGGTGCCACGGTGGAACTTGTACTCGTAAATAACGCGATATTTCAAGTTTTTCATTTTGTAAACTGAGTGACGCAAAGAAAAAAACAATTGAGGAAAAAACAAATGAATTATAATTTTCAAAACACAAATACATGAGTAAATAGCTGTACAAATTTGGATTTGGAATTTCTAACCAAAGAGAAGATATTTGAGATCAAATTTGCCAGTACGGCAAAACGCCAATTTCATATGTAAGGACCTAATATATTACATACTTATTTTGAAAAGCGAATGTTATTTTTATTTTATTACATGCCTATACAATATTAAAATGAATGAATACTAACTACTGTATGGAATGGAGACTTGGGTACCCTACAGAAGACAAGTTAAGAGTTTAGAAATGTTCCGCCAACGATTCCTTCGCCGCATTCTACAGATCCACTGAAGCGATCATATATCTAACGTTACTATTCTGCGTCGCTCTAAATGTTGGCCAATTGAGGACATGATCGTGGAAGCGAGATTGAGATGGACGGGACATGTGTTACGCATGGGCGATCACAGAATTCCGAAGCGGGTCTTATATGGGGAGATAGTGGGCAGTCGAAAGGCAGAAGGACAGAAGAAGAGGTATAAAGACTGTCTCCGAGAATTGTTGAACCTATTTGGAGGACCCGAGAATTTGGAGCAGCTAGCATAAGATCGTGTGAACTAGAGGAAAGTTTGCTCTCGGGCTGATGGTGTTGCGGCGGCCAGACGAGTAAAAAATGAGCAGCGAGCCGCAAGCATGCGTCAACGGGACCGACCTGACCCCTTCCTATATGAAATACACGGGAGAGAGTGCGCCTCTCGAATAGGGCTGTTTTCCCATCCCAAAGCTCATGAGAGGCGCAGCAACAACTAAGCCAGAATGGCGAGGGGATACTCGATCACGAGGCCCGGCTACAACAACAACAACAACATTTGGATTGGAATGACATTATTTATTATGATTTGTCATTATTTGGTCAATATTTCGATTAAAATGAATAATTTTACCATTATTACTGTACATTAAACGTAGCTTCGAGATTCATAAATATTACAATGAAAAAATGTTCCGATTTTAAATTGATTTTTTGGCAGAATCAACTTTGACACTAGGAGATGGAACAATATTTCAAATTCGATAAATTGTGGGGTGTAAAAACAAAGGCAGCAATATCCTAAAAGTTGAGTGCAGTCATAGAGTAATTTATAATTTACTGAATTCGAGATTTTATAGTGAAAATTTCCTATTTTTATAGTAAACATGTTTTTAGAAGGGATAGATTCATAAAATACAGTAAGTACATTTTAAATTAGTAATCCTCGGTGACTGCATTCGAAACATTTTTTAGATGTTGCTACCTTTGCTTTTATACCCCAAAATTATGGTTATGTTGAATTTAGGTTTCTAATATCTCAGAATTCTTGGTTTAGAAAAAAAATGTTCGACAAAAATAATGTTCAACATATTTATGCTACGGTTTCAAAGATTGTTGATGCGCAATATATGCAGTATTTTTTGCAATCAGCCTCTCTCACTAATGTGCCATTCCTTCAACTTCCTGCGGTGAAACTGTTACCCCATATTGCATGTCTTGAAATTTTTTTATTTGTACAAATAGCGTTATAAATAAAGATTAAAGATAGAGTAAAAGTTTTATAATTTTGGAATACAATTATAGGGCAATAAGCTGTGATGAACACAACTAAAAAATGTGCATGCGCTCATTTCAAAATTGTTTGTCGCTTATTGGTCCGCGCAAGGAGAGCCACAAAAACAGTGATGCACTCTGTGTAATGTACACAATCGTATCAGTGTATTTCAAAGTGCAAGGTTATAGAACATGGACAAAGATTTTTTCGGGCTTAAATCAAAATGTTATTAGAAAATTTCTAAATAATGTCTCAATCGTTATCACTTAATTTAAAAAAAAAAGTAAGTGAAATAGGAAAACATGGAAAGATCTTAGACTGGATTGTGTTTTAGAAGTAATTGTTTTCTATTACTATTGTATTTTGGCACAGAATGATTATAACTTAAATATAAGGCGTGGAGATTAAGGCCAGCGCCACACTGCGCGGATCTTCCATCGCCGATCTTCCGCAGCGTAACGTTGCTACATTGCATTCCACATAATATGCGCTTATCAAACACACTGCGCGGACGATCAGTCGATCCAATTGTTTTGCCGAATTGACGCGACGGAAGATCCACGCAGTGTAGCGCTGGCGTAAAGAGAATGGAATGATAATAATAGCGATTTTAACATGAAGGGTTAGTAAAGAGAAACTAGTGAATAATAGGGTCAATAATCTTAAAATAATATTTCACGCAAAGATATACCCGCCTACTTTTGGTCATTTTTTTGATGGAATAGAACATGTAAAAAAGTACCTCCACAAATTAAAAAGCAATATTTTATAATATATGTATACAAAAAACGATTTTATGAAAATAGGTAGCCGAGTAGCTTGTTGTAATAGTGGTCACGACGCTCCCCTAGTGATCTAGTCGTCGATGGTTTGAGTCTCGTATCAGGACACCGGTGAATAAGTCCTATTTTCATATTGGCTTTTGGCTTTGTTTAAAAATAGTAAGAATATTGATGCGATTTTGTGTTTTCATCTCAATTGAAAAGGAACCTAGGCCAACTTAACGAAATATCTAGAAAACCGAAGGAGTTAATTAATCATTTATACACAATAAAACCGTCATTTTTCTTCTACCTTCCCCTTTTCTCCAACTTTATATTTCATATTAATCATTTTGGTCGGTCTTAAAATAAACAAAAAAATCTATTTATAAAATAATTACTGATGTATGAACTACATTTTATACAAAAGATTGCTCTCACTTCTACCTTCACTACCTTCCCCTTTTCTGCAACTTTATATTTCATATTAATCATTTTGGTCGGTCTTAAAATAAATAAATAAATCTATTTATAAAATAATAACTGATGTATGAACAATATTTTATACAAAAGATCTTATACCAAAGATAGCTCCCAATGTCTGAGGAAATCATTGGCAACTACCAATGCGGCTTCAGGCCAGGCAAATCATGCATTGATCAAATTTTCTTCTTGAGACAGATCTTAGAAAAAACGTTAGAATACAATGTCGAAACTTATCATCTCTTTGTAGACTTCAAGGCCGCGTATGATAGCATAAATAGGAATGCATTGTACAATGCAATGAGTGAGTTTGGAATTCCGCGTAAGCTGAATCTGGTGAAACTAACAATGTCCCCAGTAACGTGTAGTGTCAGGGTTGGCAGTGATCTGTCCGAGCCCTTTGAGGCGCTCCACGGGGTGAGACAAGGAGATGGATTGGCCTGCCTCTTATTCAGCATAGCCTTAGAAAAAGTTATTCGTGACTCAGGAATTGAGATAAGAGCAACGATATTTGACAACTCTGTGCAACTATTAGCTTAAGCT
Organism: Agrypnia vestita; assembly: GCA_016648135.1. Taxonomy (NCBI): domain Eukaryota; kingdom Metazoa; phylum Arthropoda; class Insecta; order Trichoptera; family Phryganeidae; genus Agrypnia; species Agrypnia vestita. The sequence continues at coordinate 8,410 of JADDOH010024618.1, read as the reverse complement.
GATGATATCGATATAATTGCGAAAACTCCCGATGCTTTATGTAAGGCCTTCATAAATCTTGAAAGTTCTGCCAAAAACTGGGTCTCGTAGTAAACCAGCTGAAGACCAAATACATGGCCGTAGGATGCACCCAACAAATCCCAACTCTCTCGTGTGGAAGTCAAAATTTTGAAGTGGTGCCAAGATTTAGATACCTAGGATCCCTGATAACAAGCAACAAAAATACTACAGAAGAGATCCAGAAGCGCATAGTGAGCGCAAATCGCTGTTTTTTCCGCCTAAAAAAGCAGATAAAATCCAGACCGCTGTCCAGAAACACCATTATATTAGTGTACAAAACGCTTATTAGGCCAGTGCTCACGTACGCAGCTGAGACGTGGGTACTAACTAAGAGGAATGAGCGAGCACTGACGTTTTTGAAAGGAAAATTTTGAGGCGTATCTTCGGACCGGTTCTAGAAAATGGACTTTGGCGCAGACGTGACAACAATGAGCTCTATACTCTATTTAAGGAGCCAAACGTCACAAAATTTATAAAACTGGGAAGACTTCGGTGGCTGGGTCATATGCAGAGAATGTCCGAGCATCAAGCACCAAAGTTCCTGCTGAACTCAAGGCCAAAAGGGCGAAGGAGCTTAGGAAGGCCAAAATTAAGATGGAGTGACAACGTCCTCAAAGATATCTCTGCCTTAGAGCTTCGAAACTGGAGAGAGCTGGCACTTGACCGAGATGAGTGGAGGAAAATTATTGACGAGGCCAAGACCCACCAAGGGTTGTAGTGCCAAGAATGATGATGATGATGAACTACATTTTACACGCAAATGTAATAACATTTTCAAAACAAATATTTTTAAAATGTTAATTTCTTACCTGTCCACCGTAGGAAGAATTAATTATATTAACATTATCAGCCAGTTTATCATAAATCGACATCAATCGTTGCATACCGTCAGCAAAACTTTCATTATCATCGATTTCATCAACCTCATCGATTTCTTCCTTCAGAGACTTATTAAAGAAAAATGCACGGGAATAATCTACTTCAATGTTACCACATTTATAAAGTGAAGGCACAACCAGATTTATCATCCGAGTTGTGAGAAATTGCAGGCGGTATTGAATTACCCAAATGTCGAACACATATTGAAAAACTACAATATCAAAAATGATTAATAAAAAATAAAACGCGTACTGAAGAGTACAACCGTTCCAAAACTGTATTAATGATTTAATTAAAATAAAAAATGTGACGATCAGAAAATCAGAAAAAATTAAGACTTGTTGATAAATCGAGTTTTTTCGTACCAATAAGCTGGTATACGCAATTTCTCATCGACGTAGGTAATGTTATATATTAGCTTCACGTACAAATTATCGTTTTTAATAATTGACGATAAGAAAATGGAAAACAAAATAGCATAAGACGCTTGTTCTTGTACTGCTAATGATACAAAGAAGCTTGAATAATTCGCCGCGACGTATTTTTTTACTGTGTTATAACCATATATCCCCAAGAGACTGAACAGAAGAATGATAGAATAAATTTTAGCTTTATTCGTCAAAGAAACTAATTTGTTTCCATAAAACGAGTATCTCTGGAGACCGAATACGATGGAGATTTTATGCAGTGGGGTAAATGCGTCACTTATATTCAGATTATCAGACGACTCTTTATTATGCGTGAATAAATTATTTAACCCAGTTTTTATTTTCTTTACATTTTCTCTAAGTATTTCCATGTCGCTCTAAACGAAGAAGTCCCGAAAGAATGTATAGTACTACCATTTTGTTAGAAAACTTTTATTTATCTTTCATTTAATTATTATTCTGACAAAATTACAGAAAAAACACTTTCATGTATTAATGAAAACATAAATTATTTTATTTGATCAATTAATTACTAACATGATGATTACTAATAAATTGAATCTACCACGCATGGAAAAAAACACTCCTATGTTTTAAAGAAAACAAAAATTATTTAGATAGATGAATATATTGATATATTTTATACCGAATACAAGATTATGAGAAATTCGAACCAGTAAATAAGCAAAGTAGATCATTTTTTTATTTAAAATATGGAAAAATAAATTATATGTTTTTTTAACAATTATGTATTGACATAAAAGTAGGGGTAGTAGACTTAATATCTATTTTAATGTGATATAAAAAAGCCACAAAATGAGAGTATTTAAAAGTGCAAGGTTATAAAATGCGGGCAAAGCTTTTTTTAGCTTTAATCAAAACGTTAAATGAAAATATCTAAGATTTCTTTCAATTGTCGTCAGAAAATTCTTAAAACAGTGAGATGATAGGAAAGCGTGCGTTACTAAACCATGTTTTAGACGTAATTGTTTTCTATTACTTTTGTATAATGATAAAGAATGATTCAAAATGATATAAAACAATACCTCGCAAACCACAGTTTTGTCAAAATCATTTTTTTGTGTAATTGTCTTTAAAATATGTGGATATGTAATTTGGCAAAAAATCTTAAAAACAATTATTTGTGTCTCTTATTCCATTAAATCAATTACCATTGATTGATTTATTTATTATTCTATTTATTGTAAAGAATCCTGGTATTGCGCGGTTTTTTATGGCGTGAAAACAAAAGGAAATGGAATAATGGCGATTTCAATGTGAAGGGTCAATAAAGAGAAAAGAGTGATTAATAGGGTCAAACCCGTGAAATGAGAATTAACTGGCAAAATTTCTGGCATTAAATTGGCTTTATAAAAACAAGGACACGGCACCAGCTTTCTTGCATTGTATTGGTGGAATGGAACACGTTAATTGCGCACAATAAAAACCAAGGTAATCTTTTATATTTAATAATTAACATTATATATGCAAATAGAATACGATTTTATAAAAATTAAAAAAAAAAAAAAACTAGTTAGCTAACTTAGGTAGTCGAATAGCTTGGTGGTCGATGGTTCAAGTCCCATTCCAGGACACCAATAAGTTAATTTTATTTTCAAATCACAAACGTTTACCTTATTTTGGAAATACTAAGAATATTTATGTCACACTTATTCCGTGCTCGCATCTCGTAATATAATGGTCGTAATAATCAGATTAGATAAAATGGGAAAACCTTAAGGCAGCGCATTCACTGCAAATGCATATTTCGGCGTTTTTTTACGAAATCGTGGGTTTTTATTATTCATTTATATCAGAATGTATATGATAGATTGCAATTTTTTAGGGCAATAACTTAGATAGAACCTTCGTTCTTATATAAAAGTAATAAACTGAACATTATTTACAATGATTAAGAAAATATAAACATTAATCGAGAGGCCGCGGCCAAAAAATCGTTATTGTTGTTGGAGAGCGAAGAGAGGTTTTCTTAATTTTTGTATGTGGGCACAATATGTTTTTTTATAAAGTTTACTTAATTATCTAGAATCCGTACTAATAAATATTCTATATTAATAAAGTTAAAGAAATTTTTACGTTTTTTGATGATTTTCAAATGGGTTTTTTTAATATAAGGAGATGATTTTAAGCAATAAATTGTATTTATTCCTGCACTTTAAGACTTCAAGCGTTATGTAAAAGTTAGTTTTTTTTTTATTAAAAACACGTTCATTAAAATGTAAAAGTAAAAATTCGAAAGTGTGAAATATGTCAAAAAACTACGCCGTTTTCAGATAAAAATCCGCGCGCCGGCTGAGAGAGGTGGACGTTTTTACGCAGCCCATTCATTTTTTCATAAAAAAAATCACTTTAAAACGTGTTTTTATGCCAAATTTGACATTAGTTCAAAATAACATCATATTGTATATTCGAAAGCAATGTATTCATCGCAGATAATAAGGTTTTTTTTTAACAAGTTTTATATTAAGTTGCCTTTCTACTCATAATCTAATATTCAACGAACGTCACGTTCTCTGTCGTGGTCCGTGACCTTGAAGGCATCGCTATATTATTGATATTGTAATTTGTAAGATAAGTCAAGTAAGATATTAATTTACGACATAATTTTTAAAATATAGATAAATGGTTGTTAATTTTCATTTTAATTTAATACATATTGTTGTAGTAGTTTTTGTTTATTTTAGATAAAAATTATTCGAATTCAATTAAATTCATAGGTGTTTTGAGATTTCAGTCAGGAGTCAAAATAATATCTTAATTTGCTTATACGACATAAGTTTTAAATTAAAAAACGGTGATATAAGAAAAAAATTTGTTTACTATTTTTTTACAACACATAAATTATTGGAAAAATATTAATATGCTTTTTTAAATTCTAGACTTAAAACATTTAAAATTCGGATAATAGATGCGAGCATGACTTGCGTTCCCATATATTTTAAGCGTCGGTACTCTGTATGGTTGTCTGGTTTCCTCGCAACCTTTTTGTCATGCAAGGATACGTAAGTAAATACGCTCGTGCAAGGTTTATCTGATATGATGTTTGTTCATGTTTTGCTCTCGTATTGAAATAGCATGAATTATCGACGCAATTTGTCACTTTTGACAGTTTTAAAAATGTATGACTAGCCTTAAATTAGAAATGTTCGATAATCAAATACAAGGTATCTGAGGAAATATTTTCTGTTCATTCGAGATTTTTTAAAAGACTTTGATAGTAAATTGCTCCACGGAGTACTCAATATTTGCCAGGGATTGTAATTATTATCTTGAAGGTAATTTTCTAGAACGAAGAACGTAGACTATACTACATCATGTAGATCCGAGGTGTATGTGAGAACAATTATAAAATATTTTATAATTTATTCCCAAGAATCTAGCGGGTAGTCGTTAACTTTGCTGGAACTCGCTTATGTGCTTCAAGTCCACGAAGCCGACGAAGGAGCCGAGCGAGAAGGACCAATCAGGGGGCTCGATGGTGTTCCGGTTGATTGCACAGGAGAAAACCAAGAAGACGGCCGGGGCCTGACAGAGGATGGTACGGAGGGAGGGAGATCGGGGTATAAAAGGCTATGAGATCACGATACGGCCTTTTTTTCAGCTTGAAGGTTCGCCGGAGGCGCTGTCGATTTCTTTGGCGGTCTACATCTGCCGTAGACCCAGCCGGATCCCAGGATCCGCCTTACTAGGTAATAATTTGGAGACTATATATGGAGTACACGGGAAGGCCAATCAATATAAGGAACTAGAAGGAACGAGTGAAATTAACCGAGCCACAAAGGGAGGGCGATTACATGAAACACACAGAACATCAACACAGCTAAGAATTTTAATTAATTTATATTATCTACTTGTTCTGTTATAAATGACCTGGAGCAGCTAAATATCAGAGGCAAAAATACACAAGGAAACACTCACTGAACTAGAAAATACTAAATACTTAGGACTCAACATAGACAGACAACTCAAATGGACCTTTCGAATAGACAAAGTAATTGATTCACTGACTAAACTTGTGATGAATTTAACCTGCCAACCTGTTACAAGAAATAATAAATAAAATAGTAGCTTGTTGGTCTTGTGGTTAGGACACTGGCCTCGTGATCCAAAGGTTGCGGGTTCGATCCTCACTCCAGACTAGCAAGTTAGTCCTATTTTCATAGTACAAGCGCTTAGCTTAGTTTGAAAATAGTAAGAATATTGATGTGACACGTATTTCCGTGTTCACATCTCTATTTTTTTTAAAAAAAAAAAAAAATAATAATTATATCGAATATCTCCAAAAGAACTATTTAAGATTAATTTATTACTTGTGTTGTGAGAGTCACGACTGCGCCACTGACGACAGGACGTCGATTCAAAAAAATAATAATATTATTCGTATTGGAGAAAAGTTTCACTACACCCATGGTAGATAGACGCGTAAATAGGTGTTGGCTCGTGATAGGCCTGATTTGAAAACATGACAGAAATTAACCAATGAGATCTTTGGTGGAGGGGGAAGCTTCGAGAAGGAATTTTCGATGAAAAAAGTTTATAAGTAGGTGTTGAAGCGTTAACTCGTGAGTTTTTTGGAGGGTTTTCAACCGATAGGCCACGCTGGTTTCGTTTGTTTCGCGCGTTTTTACGGTATCTGAGATATAATTTCCAAAGCAATTTGTTTCGGTATTTGACAATCAGTTACGAAAGCATCCAAATTCATCGCTGTTATAGTGTCAAAATGTCAGTATTAAAATACAGGAGTATTACAAATGCCTGCGTTTTGCCGCATTTTCGAAAGATAAACAAAATTTTAGCTGTTATGACGCCATCATACAAGCGTCAATATAGAGCGAAATAATTAACGTCTGGTTTATAGTCGAAATTTAGGGATGCGTTACTTGGTCTTGTGCTTCGATTGTTTTAAAATCATTTTTGAATTTAAATCGGGATCTCATTATTGGAATAAAAGCAGTTTGGATTCTTTTAAATGTATTTATAACCACCGAGAGAATGAAGAGATGTACCAAATGGGAAACTGGAGGAACAAGAGACACACTTATGCAGAGTCTGGAGGAAGGGCCTTCTGAGCTACGGATTCAAGCCACTACAAGATTTCAGGATGAGTACCTTTTAGTTTATATAATAGTATTGTTAAACTGTTTTTAAATGTTCTAAAATTCTTCTAAAGCAAGTTTATTTACAGTTAATATCGAAGTAGGCAGTATTTTCTTAGGAAAGATACATATTTAATTTCATTAAGCATAATTCAAATCATTTGAAAGAGGATTTAAAATATAGTTGGGTTGATTGTTTTGGGTTGCCCCGCTTCTTGCCAAGGAGACGTTCAATCATGAGGACAAAAACCCATAATTACGTGCATATTCCCTATATATAAAGAACTAGTTCTAACTAGGGAATTTCAAGAAGTACAGATGGGTCATTCCTCAATGGGTCGAAATTTCGCCTGTACTTGATTGAAGGAAGAATCTTCTAGGTGAGAGCGCTGTGATTGCGAAATAATTCATTCTGACTTATATGAACGGGAGGGAGAGAAAGTGAATCGGGTTATTAATTATGCGCAGGAAAAAGACAAGAAACAATCCATTTTAATCCCATTAGACGTAATTCAAATCATTTGAACGCAAGAGAGGGAGCGAATGAAGTGGGTTGATTGTTTTGGGTTTGCCCCGCTTATTGCCAAGGAGACGTTCAATCATGAGGACAAAAATCCATAATTACGTGCATATTCCCTATATATAAAGAACTAGTTGTAACTAGGGAATTTCAAGAAGTACAGATGGGTCATTCCTCAATGGGTCGAAATTACGCCTGTACTTGATTGAAGGAAGAATCTTCTAGGTGAAAGCGCTGTGATTGCGAAATAATTCATTCTGACTTATATGAACGGGAGGGAGAGAAAGTGAATCGGGTTGTTAATTATGCGCAACCGATTCAGGATACACCACTGAATATTGCGATTTCGTTCGGACGTTAAATTTTGCTTCAACGATATTTGAAATAAAGTATTCCCGTTATCTACACGAATTATTTTGCTCAGATAACTCGTTTAATTATTGTATAAATATAGTCACATGGTCATAGGAAGTTGGTGGGGTAGATTTATTCACTACGCTTTGGATATCTATGAATGTATTGACACTTGGTTAATATATTCTGTTCACCTGGAATGTTCCATTGGTTAAACATACTTGTCTTCATTCTACGAGGAGGAATTCACATTTTCAATTACCAAGAAATTATCTTTATACTCTACAGAGGATAAATTGCAATAATTAGCTTTAAACTAATAACCAACATTCTTTTAGACGCAAGGACCCCTAAAAAGAATTAGGTGCCACTATTAATATCTTCCAACTTAATCTTTAGACGCAAGTGATCCCTAAAGTTTTGGTATACCTTGGATTTACATTTTCTTCGGAATGCTGACGATTTGTCGAGGCAATGGAACATACTACGTGACTATATCAAGATTTAGCTTCGGATTGTTTATCAAGGTAAAGGAAACGCCAGAGAAAATGTATAGAAGGAAGTTTTTCATGGCCATAAAGGGGGCGAGCCGATGGGGCCCCTTTAGCGCGGAAACCGAGGATATGTCATTACCCACGGACATAATCCTCCATTCCATAGATTCATTTTTAAACTTGTTAAATAAATTCCTAACGAGAAAAGTGAAGTATTGTTAGCGACAGACACCACATACTCGGAAGTAGACCTATTTTCAAATCATTAGACTCTCGGTTTGCAGATAAATACAGTTTCTACCAAGATAACCAATCCAGAGGCGAATCACTGAAACAATCTGAATATGTGTTTTTCTCCAAACTATAAATTGTATATAGAAGCAGCCAACAAAAGTAAGCAAATTTAAAAACAAAATGATATGTAAATGTGCTTTTTCTTTCAGATATTTTACGTTTCTGTTATGGTTAGTTATTCCAGTAAATGTAAACTCTAAACAATAAATTTTATACGTATTGTAATCAAGTCCGAGTTAAAATTATAAGTATATTATTATCTTT
>JADDOH010024617.1:0-287732 GCA_016648135.1 Agrypnia vestita | reverse complement strand
TTCCTCAATGGGTCGAAATTACGCCTGTACGTGATTGAAGGAAGAATCTTCTAGGTGAGAGCGCTGTGATTGCGAAATAATTCATTCTGACTTATATGAACGGGAGGGAGAGAAAGTGAATCGGGTTATTAATTATGCGCAGGAAAAAGACAAGAACCAATCCATTTTAATCCCATTAGACGTAATTCAAATCATTTGAACGCAAGAGAGGGAGCGAATGAAGTGGGTTGATTGTTTTGGGTTTGCCCCGCTTCTTGCCAAGGAGACGTTCAATCATGAGGACAAAAATCCATAATTACGTGCATATTCCCTATATATAAAGAACTAGTTCTAACTAGGGAATTTCAAGAAGTACAGATGGGTCATTCCTCAATGGGTCGAAATTACGCCTGTACTTGATTGAAGGAAGAATCTTCTAGGTGAGTGCGCTGTGATTGCGAAATAATTCATTCTGACTTATATGAACGGGAGGGAGAGAAAGTGAATCGGGTTATTAATTATGCGCAACCGATTCAGGATACACCACTGAATATTGCGATTTCGTTCGGACGTTAAATTTTGCTTCAACGATATTTGAAATAAAGTATTCCCGTTATCTACACGAATTATTTTGCTCAGATAACTCGTTTAATTATTGTATAAATATAGCCACATGGTCATAGGAAGTTGGTGAGGTAGATTTATTCACTATGCTTTAGATATCTATGAATGTATTGACACTTGGTTAATATATTCTGTTCACCTGGAATGTTCCATTGGTTAAACATACTTGTCTTCATTCTACGAGGAGGAATTCACATTTTCAATTACCAAGAAATTATCTTTATACTCCACAGAGGATAAATTGCAATAATCAGCTTTAAACTAATAACCAACATTCTTTTAGACGCAAGGACCCCTAAAAAGAATTAGGTGCCACTATTAATATCTTCCAACTTAATTTTTAGACGCAAGTGATCCCTAAAGTTTTGGTATAACTTGGATTTACATTTTCTTCGGAATGCTGACGATTTGTCGAGGCAATGGAACATACTACGTGACTATATCAAGATTTAGCTTCGGATTGTTTATCAAGGTAAAGGAAACGCCAGAGAAAATGTATAGAAGGAAGTTTTTCATGGCCATAAAGGGGGCGGGCCGATGGGGCCCCTTTAGCGCGGAAACCGAGGATATGTCATTACCCACGGACATCAATCCTCCTTTCCATAGATTCATTTTTAAACTTGTTAAATAAATTCCTAACGAGAAAAGTGAAGTACTGTTAGCGACAGACACCACATACTCGGAAGTAGACCTATTTTCAAATCATTAGACTCTCGGTTTGCAGATAAATACAGTTTCTACCAAGATAACCAATCCAGAGGCGAATCACTGAAACAATCTGATAATGTGTTTTTCTCCAAACTATAAATTGTATATAGAAGCAGCCAACAAAAGTAAGCAAATTTTAAAACAAAATGATATGTAAATGTGCTTTTTCTTTCAGATATTTTACGTTTCTGTTATGGTTAGTTATTCCAGTAAATGGAAACTCTAAACAATAAATTTTATACGTATTGTAGTCAAGTCCGAGTTAAAATTATAAGTATATTATTATCTTTGTATGTGTAAATATAGAATTTCCAACACGTTTTCTGAAATATTAGGGTTGCCACGTGCGTCACAATAGAGGGGGAGTTATAGACTAAAGACGATATCACGAGCCAATAATTTCGACGTTTCTATAGTAATTGAGTGAGAGTATAGTGATTTATTTATTTATAAATTAGGAAAAAAACGACATCATGAGCCATTTAATAGATAATCTAGTATAGAGACATATCCTGGTAAACTAGGATAAAAGCCATTAGGTAGTATTTGCATTTAGAATGAAACTTGCGATAACTTAATAGGATTTTGATATTAATTAAACATCGATAAGAAACATTACGACCGCATCGCGTTCTTACAAAATAATCCTTTCAGTTCATTCAAAACGGATAATTCTAACCTTTTATCTACGTAGAGATACTTATAGGTTATTATCTATTTTATAATGCGTATTTCGGAACAGTACGATCGAGATCAGAAAGAGTATTTTAGTTTACGTATTGGAGTTAGAATTTATATTAGATGGTTTATTAATTTTGGTTAGATTCAAAAAAAATTTTAGTTGGTAGCTTCGGTTCGGTGAGCCAAGGCTCAACCACTTTATACACGGTTAGGTCAGGTTTATCACAAGTTGACATTTAGAATTCGGGGTACCAATGTATTTTTCTCTGTTAAAAGATTGACATTTTACGTGCGGTTTCTAAAAAATCGATGTATCTGATGTTGAAAGTTTAAGTTTTCAGAAATAGACGTGTTGATTTTTTTCCGAATTCAACGAAGCCGTGAGAGTTAAGTTTGGTCAAAAATAAAAGTTCGCGGATGACCACAGAGAAGTGCCTCGTTCACTCGATTTACTATTATAAACAGAGTTCTGCAAATCCCAGAACTAGAACAGATTCCGTAAGTACATTTTCAAATGTGTAAGTAGCTAGTTGTTGTAATAGAGACATTTCGAGTGTCTAGACAGACCATGTGCTTTATCGGCAGAGATGGAGGAGGAAAATTTTTCTTTCTTTACTCCGACCCACGTTTGGTGGTGGCAATTCCGTCCATCATCGTTCACACTGATTAAAAGCCTGTTGTTCTTTTTGGAATTCTACTTCTGGTTCTTCTGGAGTTCTAGGAGGTTCTATACGGAGATTTTTGAGATTAAGCCCTTGAGAAGGAAATAAATAAGCACATGCTTGACATGCATTCGATATATGGTCTTTACTACTAAACTTCATACAAAAAAAAGTATGGTGTCCATAAGTGGGGAAATCTTGGCATATCAGTGGGAAAATATTTTTTTTGTACTGTGAGTATGTTGCTAGAGCGAAGAATACAATCTGGAGAAATGTATAATCCATGGTAGTGTGGTGGCCCAAAACGCATACACACACTCCTCCCGTGTAATGAGGAACCGCATACGCTGACATCGAAATCGGCAGGCCGTCGCCCTCGATACAAAAGCCGAGGCAAGAAAGCTGAGAACAGCAAACAGGCGACAAAGTAAGCCAGACCAATGATCGAGTACAAAGGCAGGGGGCACGGAGAGCGAGGAAACTTGCCTTGATGATCTAAACTAAATACTACACGCGTGGCCGAGTAAAGACGAAATCATAACAACCCCGAGCCTTTGTTCTGGATCACTATATAAATCGTCGCCTGCAGAGCCGAGTATCTCACTTGCCCAGGGTCATTCTTACGGTTAAGTGCTCCCCAATCGGAGCCTCACTTCTCGGGAAGCTACCTATTGAGCGGAAGCTCTCTTCATCTATCGATTCTTTATTGTGTACCTATAATTATTGTACTTGTAACTTTTGTCAATATTTATACTTCAAATAAATTCTGTCAAACCATTGCGACTTTTACATCCTCAACAACAGCAGAAATCTCCGACTCTAAAAACGGAGTGGTGACCATTGAGTTCAACTCTATCCAAAACCGGAGGGCTCATCCACCTTCAAAGTAATATTCAAGGACTGCAGGCAAGAGGTTAATCGAAAATAAGATAAACAGACAAATTCGAGATGTGAGTTGGCATCTTAGTGGGAAAATTATTATTTCTAAAGAGATGGAGATCAATTGAATATTCAAGAACGGTGAGAGAAAGGTAGAACTGAAATAATATAAACAGACAGGACAGTCTAAAACTTGTCTTTGCATCTCAGTGGAAAAATATTATTTCATATTTGCACGCTGCTAGAGAGAGGAAGATAACACGGAGAAATCGGTAATGGATGGGAATTTCAAGAACGGTGGGCGAAAGATCGATCTAAAATAAGATGAACAGTCAATTCTGCGACATGATTTGGTATCTTAAATGGGAGTTTGGGCATCGCAGAATTAAAATAATTATTTTGTATTTTAGGCATTTTGCAAGAGAGAAACAGATAACCTAGATAAATTGGTGGTCAATGGGAATATTTAAGGATGATGGACAAAATATTGGTTTAAAACAAGATGATTAGACAAGTCTGGACCTTGACAGCTGTCTCATTTTTCGTCCCTTAAAGTAGTTTGCGCTGTAGAAGCAGACTAAAGTATTCCTCAACTAAGAGAAAGAAAACCACGAATACCCACATTTATCAATGTATTAAAGGTTATTTCCATTTCTCAAAAGTTGAAGAAGTATGACGGGACATCAAGACATCGCGTGGTCTGCAAAGTTTTGGAATATATGATAAGGAAAATGATCGATTTGCTGAAGAAGTAACAGCGTTACCCACATTGTTTGTCACCATAAAATTTTGAAGTTTTCGTGATACCACGTGTCATCCCCATAATTTGCATGACAATTTCCATTATTTATTAATGTTTAACTATTTGCGACGTACATAAATTTAAATTTGGTGAATACAAACTTTGCACTTCGGGACGATTAAAATCATATGAATTCTCAATTAACTGTCGAGTTTAATAATGAAGAACACATGTAATATCAAATTTTAATTTAAAGCAGTATTTGTACGATAAGTAAGATTAAGAAAATAAACACTGTTAAAAAGCTACATCTATATATAAAAAACTACATGACTTACATAATATTATAAAAGCAGCTTGTTTGTCTAGTGGATAAGAGCCAAGCCTTATCAAATTGGTCGGGATTTTCAATTTCAAGCCTCGTTCCAAGAGACCACCAAGTTTTCCTATTTTGTAGCATAAAAGTTGATCTTAGTTTAAAAAATAATGATACAATACATATTCCTTGTTCGCATCACTATTTTTTGTCAAATATCAGGGAAACGTGGAAGAAAATATTAATAAGATGACAAATATGATGAAACACAACATTACCAAAATTGGAATAATAAGGTGATCTGAATGTAGGCCTTAAATTATATTTAAAATTTTCAGGCTTTAATCGGACCCAAGATGTAGGAGTACGGAACTCAGATACGATATTAGCAAGTTTAATTTAAGAAATACTGCCTACAAAATTAGTAAATATGTTTAAGAAAGTATCGCGTCCAATTTAAGACCACCCTCTAATTAGGTGACGTTTTTTATTATTTTTGGAAAATTGTGAGGTACAATTACAGTATACCCAGAAGTAGTTTATCTCCGGCCTGTCGGCGAGTTATTAGCCTACTCTTGCGTTGACGCTAGGGTTGTCACTTTATTTTTACTCGTCTGAGATTCCGACGCATAAGGTAGACACGAAACCCGAATTTTTCTGTAATTAGTGTACCTAGTTTCTGCACTTAAATTGCAAGAACGCTGATTAACATCAACGTAGACTTTTAAAAACTCACATTCTTTGTGATAATCAACACACCTTTTTTGTAAAGCACCACAAACATAAAAAAAGGCATTTTTTTCAGGAAGCGTATTTTTTTCTAAAGCGGCGGCTGCGGGCGCGAATGGCATCGAAGGCATGGCCCTTACTGCCGTCGCCTTGTGCCCCCATATTCTATGTCGATGTGTGCGTCACAGTGCGTGCGTACACGGCGCCGAGCACGCACGCACACATTCTAATGGGTAGCAGCTAGTTTGTATGAAGACGTATTACGGTTCTTAGTATACTGTGGTATAATCTTGGCCCCAAAATCTGAAATGGCTTTGTCCGAATGTCATTTTTTTAAGATAAATTTTTTCATCATTTTGGTGTTTCGTACGTGTCTTAGAATTTCGTGTTGATATTTCATATTTTTTAGAGCTACGAAGAAGCGCTGGCGTGGAAATGTGTTATATTCATCTAGGATAATGTGTCTTTATATAGTTTTTCTTAAGGATTGTTTATTGAGCTGTGACTAATGGAAGTAGGAGTGCTTTTGCGTATTTCGCCCCAACAAATATTCCAATACACGTTCTGTTGGTATCAGCCCACGTAGTTTTGCATGTAAGCAAAGCTTTGAAGTAATTGTAAAGCGTTTGAAAGATCGAATATTTTGAAACTAGATATACAAGGGGTGAATTTAGCTTAGAATTTAGAAAAAAGTAGCTGATTTAGCAGTAGGATGTGTCACTTTGTATGGCGAAAAAAAAAGTTTTTTATTTTTAAACTTAATAGTTATCAAAAGTTGCATTGCATTTACAAATACACAAAAATGCAAAAAAAGTTGCAATTCAAGTATACTTTTGGCTGGTTCTAGCGAGCCAAATATTCTGAAAATGTTGGTTTTTAGTGATTTTTCAGAGGTAATAAAAATGCTGTTTTCTTTTACATAATTTTTATCAGAATACTTAATTTCGTTAATATATATATAAATAATATACTAAAACAAAAATTTATTGCAAATTTAAGCTGAATTATTTTTTAAAAAAATTATAAAACATACAAAATTTTCCAAAAAGAGTATTTTTAAAGACAGAAAAAAATATTTTTTAGAATAAAACATTGGCATAATTTTCCTGGAATTCTGCTTGGTTGCAATAAAACCTTCTCTAAATGTTTACCCTATGACAGAACCTGCAGCTACAGTCGTCAATTTAAGCCATCCACACATTTCCCTGCCACACAGTCAGTAGATTTCTTTCTACTGACTGTGTGGCAGGGACTTGGGAAAATCAAATATTTGGACATTTCGTTCGACGAAAACTATTCTCAGCTATTATTATAAGTACATAGCTTAAAAGCGGTAGTTCAGTCATTATAAGTTTCTCATCCTGCCAGGAAATCATGTCGTAATAATGATCGCTCTCAAAATTGATTTGTGGTATCACAAAAGATCTCGAAAATGATTTTTGCGAGGCACGAGCTTTCAAAACTCTCGTATACCCTATTCTATTATAATTTTGAAGTCATTTGTCAACATTTGATGTCTCCATGATATCACTCAGTGTAGCCGAAGCAATAGCAGCGCCTGCTCTGTGCGATACGCCATAACGATCACATACTTCAGCCAACTTTTCGAATTTTTTTGTACGTTCTCAATTTTCTCTTCCTTTAACTATGTTTCCAATGCCTATGCATCTGAAAGTTCTTTGGTCTTCAAGAAATGGGTGGTCTTTAATCGGAATAGTTTTATTTTTTCCACATTTACAAGAAGAATAATTTTTACATTTGCACGCAGCAATGTCAAAAAGAATTGTTGATTTAGTTATAAAGTTTTCTATTTTATCTAAATACGATTGACTTTTTGGTTCTTTCTTGAATTTTTTCGATAGTAGCCTATACTGTTTGCAATATGATAATAGAAGCTGGCTCACAATGCTTATATTTTTCCAAACTTCAAGAACGGTTCGAGCCACTTGAGAAGTGATGACTTTTGCTCGTGGTTCTAAACTACTTGACTGTTTCATTTCATGACACGCCCACTCATAATATCGTTAAACATATCCATAAGTTGGTAACATAGTACTTTTGAATTTTTCGGTATATTTCTCAAAAATACGCAATTTCGTACGACCTCTGGTTTCTTCTGAACTTGACGGATTCGATGCCATTGTGATTCGTTTCATGAATGAATTTTAAACTTAAATTTATTACGTATAATATAAAGAAACTTTACGACGGTTGAAAACAAGTAAGCTAACAAATACAACCGTTCGGTATGGAGTCTGATCTAATGAGGCACGGGATAACGGGAGCGCGACCCGAAACAAGCCGAAATTGCCCGAACGGGGGTAGGTATTTAAGCTAACAGATTATCAAAATGAACTTAAATATGGCGTTTTCCTTATGCTGGCTATATTATTATTAGAAGAAAGCATTTAATTACTAAGACAATTGGTAAATACAAAAAATATATCGTTCTGATTGGAACGTTATTTTGCAACTTTTTCTATATTTCAAGACCTTTTAGCTAGCCAAAAGTACCAGTATTAAGGAAAACTGTAAATACAGCATTTAATAACATATAAAAATGCATCTTTTGAGAACTATTAAATTTGAATAATCGAAAGTTGAAAAAAGTGACACACCCTATTTAGCAGGTATTTGAGGCACTAACAAGGACCTCAAAAATAAAATAAACTATGAAAATATACAAGATGAATTGAGTGATATCTAACATAAAAAGAAACATATTTTATAATGACATCCGAGTAATTTTCTAATTACTCCCGTTCTTTTAACTCGTAGCATCTGCTTGTCTGCCGAAAAAACTTTGGATCGGTTTTTAACCCTTTTCTCGTGATGCAATCGAGCTGAAACTATGCAGGCAGCATAAAAATAGCGACTTCGTGGCGACGATAAAAATGATTTAACAAATTTTCGTTTTAAAAATTAATTATTATAGTTTTGGATTTTTCGAAATTTTGACGGTTTTTTTTTAAATTGGAAACCATACAAATGAAAAAGGAGCCCGACACGTAGAAAAGGCGCTAAACCTGTTTCAAATAGTCTGACTCGAGCCATGGGTCTGATTAGACGGTTTCACTGACGCCGTGCCCCCCTATACCAATTATTACGTTTTCAATATTCTGTAAGTTTTAAGGATAAAAATATATACATAGATGCTCCACATGAATTTAAAGTAAGAGAAATATGTTGATACTATGTCAAATTGGAAACAATACAAATGAGGAAGGGAGTATAATTAAACTTGGTTTTTAGGGGTTAGTTTTTTTTAGATAAAATATACATAAAATCACGGCAGAACTTCCCGTTTACAATTTTACCTGTTCTATACGATGTACGATTATATAATGTGAATATTGGAAATGAATGAATCACTAAGTGCCAAAATTTTTTTTTAAATATTTTTTAGTATACAAAAGTTAATTACATGTTAATAATTTTTAATGTATACGTATTATTACTATATACTTTTGCCAATACATTAAACACTAAAGTTATTTTCCTAATTATATGGGAATGCATATCGCATAAGTAGTAAGTGTCGCGTCATTTTTTTTATAAATAAGGCAATAAATAACATTGGTGTTTTATAATAACCAAGGTTTTATAATAACCAACGTGAGGTACCAGCGTTGAAAATATTAATGAATATTCTGGCTCTTATGTTTGATTTATTTCCAATAACCAATATTGAAATAGCCTATTTTTATTTTAATCATTGTTGAAAATATATATCATATTTTTAGAATTTGTTTTTTTGATTAATTCATACAAGAAAGTTGGCGGTGTTGAATTGCTCAGACGTAGTTGAGCACAAATCAAAATATAGCATGGATAAGATAAAGCATCGCGGATCTTCTTGCAATCCTATGCCCTTAATAAGGTGGCGCAAACTGGAACAAGGATGGAAATTGAGGCGGCGTCGGCAGCGGGTGGATGACGTAATAACTAGTATCTTGACACGATTTTCGTCTACGTGAACGAATTTTTGTTTTAATATTTGTATATATAAAACAAATGCGGAAGTAAGACGCGCAGAAATATATTAGTGATAATTATTTTTTAACTTTAAAAAAAACCAACATGATTAAGGGGTTACACCACCTCAATATTTTCAAAAAACCGTCTTTCTATTAGTTTATCTTACAGCTTGAAGTTTTAGGAATATCATTACTCACTCAAAAATTCCAAAATTGGAAATTTAAGGCTAGCGTGTTAAGTGAATTTTCTAGATAAAACCTACCCATATTTTTATATATTGTGGGTAATATTTTCAGTACCTTTTTATCCAACTAGCTACATTTTCCTCGATGTCAAGAACCTTTTCTCTAAGTTTTATGTGGTAATTTAATTTAATTAATTTTTCTGTGAATACTTTTTAATATACTCCATTATTACCCTTATCTAGGCTTTGTATATACGCAAGGTTTCATTAGTAATTGCATCCGTGTTGGTTGGTGCGTAATATTTTATTGTTTTCAATCAATTTCAATAACTGAAATTTTACATTTTTTTTCAAATATTTTTCAATAATTGAATTTCAATAACTGAAATTTTACATTTTTTTTCAAATATTTTTCAAAAATTGGTCGATCGATAAATTGTATAACAACTGTGTGTTTTACATTATTTTAATATAATTTGATTTTTCTTGTTCTTGTGATTGGTAGAGAATAGAAATATCTACTGGTACTGTAAAATTTGAAACTTTACAATAAAAGAAAAAAACTGAACAATTCATAAGAAATTAATGTATAAGCTTGTTTTGTGAAAGCAGTAAGGGGGGTCCAGATTAATTGTTTTATACAAGTGTTCCAATTAATTGATCTCATTTTTTTTTCTCATTTTATATTCAGTGGAAAATTTGTATTTGGCATAATTGTAAAAACCATTATTTCATATTTTTAAGATTGTTGTTTTGCTGTTAATTTTCCCCAAAACAAAATAAATAAATAAATCTCAAGAAAATATTCAATGAAAAAATTGGATCAGCAATAAATATAGATAAGATCAAAATTATGAATATTAACTGATACGAGACCGATAATCATTAGAATGATGTATATGTAGATAGTTTCTACACCATCACAATATCTACAATCACAATCTACAAGATAATATATCATTAAAGCATTTGTTGTGTCACATATATCTACATAGAGTGCGTATATATAACTTATAAGTATAACCTATTCAATCACATATGACTGTAAGTCTAGACGCATCTCAAGGCGTGAGAGTAAAAATGAGTAGCTTGTTACTCTAGCGGTTGAGACTCTCGCCTGGCTACACACTGGTCTTTGGTTCGAGTTCCATTTCAGGAGAGTAGCAAGATCCTAGTCTTATTTTGGTAGCACAAACATTTAACTTAGTTTAAAAATAGTAAGGAAACCGGAATTCGTCGACTTAAGTGTTCTTTAAGGATTTTATAATATAAATTAAGTAAATAATATAAGAAGAATTTGTGTATCTTTATTATCTCTCATTTTAATGTCTTGTAATTGTTCGTTGTGTTTTTCGATGTTTTTGTATTCTTAATTTCTTATCTTAATTTCTATAATAATCTTTGTTTGTTTCGTTTTATTTTGAATACATTTCCTCGAATTATTTGAAGGATAGAAATATAAATGGATTATTATTTTACATTTCAATATATTTTTTTGTCAATTATAATGTTGTTTCTAAAAATATTGGTGTTTATAATATTATATTCTCAAATATTTTTTTTTTGTCTTGCGTTTCTTTTTAATTCTGGTTATTTTAACATAGATACTATATTGATAAGCTATAAAATAAGATTCTTACGTAGTTTAAGGCGGGCGCCACACTGTGCAGATGATTCTTTTCCGTCGCATCAATTTGGCAAAGCAATTTGATCAACCGATCATCCACATAGTGTGTTCGATAAGCGCATGTTGTATGGAAAGAAACGTAGAGGCGTTCCCCGATGGAAAAGATGCAGCAGAAGATGTGCTTTGTGTGGCGCCGCACCAGCCTATATTTTCGTGTTCATTTTTTATACAAAAATTAAAATAATAAGAAACATTTTCATTTTCTGATGACGGTTAAGACTATTTAGCTGGTTTTTGATACGCAAAAAAACGAAAATCGTTTTAAAAGCCCGATTATATAATCCAATAATTATTTTAAATGTTTAAAACAACAAAGCTTCAACATACTGAGACATTTATGTAGATACAAGATCGACATTAATTTGGCACAGGGGCGTATCGAGTATTATGTTAACTAGGGGGTCGGGATCCTGGTCAGAGAATACCAAAGTTTAGCATTATGCATTCTGTTACTGAATTCAAGTGGTTACGGAGTACGGGAATGGTACATTTTAGGACGTACGAGTCTAATTCTATAAAAAATATACTTTGATAATTGGACAGCTTATATCTGAAAAGGACCTACATTTAGCTTTAATACCAACCCGCCTTGAAAGGATGTGAGGTTTGGAATTCTCAATAATTATTATTCAAACAATGTTATTTTTTAACTACAGTGCACAAAAACCTTTTCTGAGTTCATGTTTGAAACATCATATGATGAATTTTGCTAAAGTGACAATGGGCAGGGCATGTTGCAAAGCAGGATACCACAAGATGGACTAATAGAATGAAAAATGGCCAGCCCTCGCAGCGCAGTGGGTATGACACTGGCTTCTCACACTGAGAGTTCCGGGTTCGATTCCCGGTGAGGTCACAATTTAATCTGTATGATTTACTCAAGCCTGGGTGCTTTCTGATATATTTCGCTTCTGTAATTGGGCCTCCTGGCCTGTTGAAGCGTAAAAAAATGGAGACCTTGGGAGAATAAAAGATACTTTGGAAGACCTCAAAAGAGATGAGCCAAAGATAGAGCCGCTGTAGAGGGGAAGTGATGGCTTCAAGAAGCTAATAACAGGGAGGAGGAAGGAATGGAAGGATATGTAAAAAGTATACATCCAGCAGTTGAAAGTTGAACGCTGAAAAAGAAAAAGCAGAAGTGATGAATTCAATCGTTCGCCATTTTCTTAGCCAAAAAATGTTTTCTTTACAGACAAAACCATAAAAATTTACCGAAAACTAAATTAAAAAAACAAAACTTATTAACAAAATACTGATTTACATACGCTCTAATTCGAGCCGGGATCGACCATAAAAAATTATTGTCATCCCAAAAAACGAACCACATTATTTTCACGTTAAACATTGTTGATATTACAATAAACATAAAAATACATAAATATTTGCATTTATTTATAGTTTACTTGATTATATTTTAAATCAATATATTTCAAAGATGTGCTGCTCTAAAGGAGATACAATTTCTTGATTTGACATTTTGAAATATAATATAGTACTCGTAGAAATAACGGAACTCGTAATAACGACCAAAATATATGGTCAAAATTGAAAAATGTTTTTTATTTATTTAACCGAACAGTACGGTGAAAAAATGTCCATATACAATTACATAAACAATAAAATAGCATATACAATATTGCAGGAAGGTACCAATTTCACCTCCGGGCGCGCGATTTGAATCTCAGCCTTTGACAATCGCGGTTGTGTCTATTTAGTATCAAATAAACCACACTAATACGTAAAAGACTCTTTTACTAGAAGACACCCATTTCCGTCCCAATCCTCACGCCGTACCGCACTATGATAAGTGTCTTCTGGGTTGAGTTTTCTTGGCTCCATAATTTTGGATGTTTTGGATTCCATTTAATGGTACACGTGTTTTTTATGTAATCTTCTAGAAAGTTTGCATCACTAATTAAAAAAAGTAAAATAATTTGCAAGAATCGTTTTAAATTACGGTCCAGGATTCAGTCAATCACGTTAACAGTCTCCTTAATACATTTTAAACATGAGAATATTTTAAAATATTAAAGCTTGTAAGCGAAATAAGTGATGAAAATGATCAACAAAAACTGAAGAAAAAAGTCGGCGAAGCCCGTTCTTGTGGTACATAAGGGCAGTTTTTTTGCGGCGTCAAAATAAAAATTAACGATACAGCCGTCATAATTAGGTTGTATTGGTGACAAAAAATCAGTAGTTACTTTTAAACTAACATCAAAAAACTGTAGAAACTGATGAAAATTTAATGCAATCGAGGATTTTCCAGTACTCTAGATGTTTAACAGTAAATTAGAAATTCCTAGAAAGGTTTAGAGGTCAATCGGTTATACCCAAACTTTTGAGAAATAACAAGAAAAATCATTCCGTATAAAAAAGGCGTCATAACCTATACAAACACAGTTGTTTTTGACAGGGAAGGAAGATCATAGAAGTGAAATAAACAGCGACTAATGCGAATCATAAGCGATTAGCGGAACAAAATAAGGGAGTACCTACTAGCCGTCCGACAGCGATCAGTGTGATAAGAAATAAAGAATTTAAACTGTTCCATAGATGAGTGAATACTCCAATTATGTTCAATAATGTTAGTGAATAATTTTTTAAAATTTATTTTAAGTGTAATTTGTCTCTTACCGCCGCGTTCCCGAAACAGAATAAAAACATTTATTTGTGAAAAATTATTCCACATTTGCTTGTTTTCTTCCATTCAATTTTAACTATAATAGACTTCGTTGACAACAAAGAACATAAAAAATACTTAATAATCACATCAAATGTTCAAGATGTTAGACATAATTATACCAGCGGTCATTTTTTTAATGTACGGCCGTTTTGTGGCAAAAATGTGAGTTACGTGATTATTGCGACTTGAGATACGAAACTTTTTATTTTAGAAAGTTAATTTAAAAAACATCAAACCTGAAAAATTCTAACAAAACTTGATTTTTTTAAAGAAGATTACCGAAAGCGTGCGCCCCAACATTGCTCATCAGCCTCACTTCACAAAGGATTATCATCCTTTCTGTTTCATTGTATCATCTGATTAGGAATCGATCCGATAGGTTTTTTTTTTCAACTTATACCTTCACAAAATTAACGTATCTTTTTGGAAAATGTACTTTTTATTTATATATATTTAGATAGCCTTTTTTTGTGAAATTAAATTTTCATATATCCTTCACTTTGAAAAGTCATATTTTATTTTAATAACTATTTTCTTTTATTGTATACAAAAGAAATAGATGAAATTTTATACAAAGCATGACATTTATATATAAAGGAGACCGTCCGTTTGACAAGTGCGACATAGAAACGCGAAATAACTAACGATAAACCGTAACTATGTAGAGCAGTGTGGCCAGTGCATGTTTATTTGAGTGAGAAATATTCGGGTGAAATACTTACGACCAAAATTGAACGGAATACTTCGAAAGTGATCGATACATTAGAAACAGTGTAATAAGTGCGAATCAAAAAATTGAATAAAAAGTGTATGAAATTTTCTAGAAACTTTTAGTGACTGTTATAATAACAGTTCTCCCGTTAAGTGCGTGTCAAATCAAATTTTTTTATAAAAATCTTAATTAAGTTTATGTGTTTTATTTGCCTTTCACAGCCACGTTCCGTGACAATGCTTTACCTGTCGAATGCACAAACAAAGTTTTCCATAATTTACTTCATTTCTTATGAAAATCAGGAGTTAACATTGAATAACTACATAACTTTGGTGGTGCTGGTAGGGTTGTTTTTATGATGCACATTTATTGGGATTTGTTCTTAGTACAGTAGAGTTGTAGACAATAACAAAAATGTATATAATCTAATAGCTTAGTTTATTATGAAATGAGCCATATCAATATTTCAATGCTCAATTAATAAAAACACTTTTATCATTTTTATACTCCTGAATAAGTTATAATTTTTAATTTTTTTTTTATAATTTCATCCATAAATAATTGCATATTAATTTTAAAAAATCCACTCACATTATAAGACGTACTTGAAGACTAACAATCTATTAAATTTTGAGAAAACCTTTAAAACTTTTCTGAGAAGCGGGAGCTTACAGAAAGGTTCTATCAACAATCTTCAACGACAAAAGCTTTAACTTTGATGTGTCGCTTTTGCAAGGAAATTTACCTGTGATTACATCGTCAATACTACGGTCTTCGAATTGAAGCAGATGCTTCAGGAGTAATACAATTTTCATAAAAGGTTTATTTTGTGTACATTTTTAGGTATTTAGGTAGATAAATAATATGGTGATTTTGTGTTCTGATTGTGATGTACTGTTTTAATTATGAATTATGCGATTTATAAATGATCAATATAAAAAAGTTTAAACACTATTTGATGTAAATAGTTAGAGTGTACCAATATTTCCTTTTTTTGCTAAAGCTTTGAGTAGTCAACTAAATCTGTAAGGAGTAAACTTGATTGAAATGAGATGACACATTTCCCCTCATGTATGCGCGTAGTCATGCACACATATAAACAAACATTTTCAGGCTCACACACATATTTGTATTAAGTGAAAATCTATCGTAAATCTTATGCAATCGCAACACTCATCTGTAAATTTGCCATGTTCACATTACTTTATGTTAATAATAATTCTTACCACTTATATTTTGTTTGCTTGTTCACCACGTACACTGCACATGCCTATGGCCGTACAGTACATGTCAATTCTTTGGTACACTTAATACACGCATGTTGCTGGAGCAGGAAAAAGACATTTGTAATTGGGACATTGGATTTAGTATTAATATATAAGTTTGTTTTTGTATTTTGTATAAAGTATTCTGTTGTAATACTGTCAAGGGAAGTGGCCTTGGGAGGCAAATGAAAACACTATAATTTTTTTACCAAAGAAAGTCCTGGATACATGTTAATTTTCAGTACTGTTCTTAATTTTGACTTCGCCAAATGTCTTCCAAATATTTTTCACACTTAAGACACACGTACAGACATTTATAATATATATATTAAGATGAGAGTTAAAACATAAATTGATAAGTTTGACTGAAAAGAAAATATTTTTTAAGAATCTTAGGTAATATACATAGCTAAAGACATATATTTTCAAAAAGTTCTGCAAAATTATATAGTTAATAATAAAAAAAACGAAAAAATATTCAAAATTACCTATGGTTTTAGTTTCTACAAAGTTCGATTACTGAAATGAGGGGTCAAACCTTTTATATATTGTGAACAAACTTTTATGTTAAAATTAATAAAACAATCATCAGGAAGTATACCTACAAGTTGATAATTCATATTGTGTATATTATATCAAATTCTACGTATGTGATAACTGTATGTCTCAATTTTTTATGTATTATTCAGATCAAATTCGCAAATAAACATACATAATCACTTTGTAAAAAAATATTTCGCGCAGCCCAAAAGTAAATATGTCGCAATCACGACAGGAAGTTTCGAAGAATTTTTATCGAAATATCAAATAACAAAGACCGAGTCGAATCGCTATCAGAATATGTAAGCAATAGGTATCTTGTCACGAAGTTATTTCAAAATAAATTTCCTTACGTAACGAGAATGAAAGAGATATGGCTGTATTTTATTTAGGTTGCAAAACCGTGTACTCACGAATAAAAATATATAATTTAAAATGTGAATTTAAATCCTGTATAATGTCATATTTCCCTATTCATACAAAACGCTGTGTTGAAAGGGTTACAGGCATTTTGATATCATATACTTAGGTGTCAGATTAAATTATTATATATTATAAGCTTGTTAACTTTTTGATAAGGATGGGAATGATTTACGATTCTCGAAATCCACAATTAAACTTTGATTTCACTGTGGATTTTATCGTTGGAAATAACATTAATTTTAATTCACTCCATTACGTTACTGGTAGCCTAACTCCAGCATAATATTTTATTTTGTTATATTTTTAAAAATACAAATTGTCAGCATTTAATTAATAATTAACAGACCTTAAAATAAAGTCCTAAAATGACATTTAAATACACTTAATGTTAATGTCCTACAAAATACACTTTTATGGTTTAAATCTTAAAAATTAAACACTAAAGCACACGCGTAGACTATTTTAGTAAATATTACTATAATAGTCTATTATATTAATAATACTAACGGACTATTATAGATATCCCCCTACACCAGTATGCTTTTGCTGCCTGGGGACTTTCAGTTTTTCTTTTTCTCTCCTCTTTCTTTTAATTATATTTGTTTATTTATTTGTAATGTATTTATGTAAAATTAGTTAATTATAATAATAATAAAATATTTGATAATGATGATAAATTCAGGGTGACACTTTTGTCGATATTTTTTTACCTGTGGGTAGATATGTATGTTACGGTATGTATGTTATGACTCGTTGGCTCGCGAACCCTGGATGCGGGTGCACGCGAGAGCAATTTGTCGTCAAATCGAAGGGACTACCATATTACTCCCATCAAAATATGAAAAATGGCGTAAAACGCCTGGGAAATGTGTATGCCTCTATCATCAGACTATTATATGTACTCTAAATACTATTCAATAAATGTTATCTAAGATTTTTTGTTAATCTATTTTTAAGGTTGATTGATCCTAATATGATCCTTATAAATTCAAAAAAGCTGTTTTTTACTATTTCTAGAATTTGTGATTATTTTTAATTTATAAACAATTTTACAACTTTATACTGTATGTTCATCATCATCATCATCTTCTTCCCCTTGTCCTAGTAGGGTCGGGGGCCCAAAAACTCGACAAGGTGCTTTCATGATCCCCCTGTCTTGCGCCGCTTCTGCTCGAGTCAACCAGTCCAGACCTATTCTGTTTTCAAATACATTTTTTTGTTGTCTCTCCCAGCTTAATCTGGGTCGACCCACCAGCCGTCTTCCCTCCGGGGTTGCCAAGATTCTGCTTGGTAATCGTTCCTCTGGTATTCTGAGCGCATGTCCAAGCCTTCTCAGTTGTGATTTTTCTATGTGCAGGAGTAGGGGAATCATGCCGAGTGTGTGCCTTATGTCGGCACTTCTCACTCTGTACATCAGTGTGACTCCCGCTTCTTCCCTTAGAAAACTCATCTCGGCAGCCTGGGCCCTTTATCTCACTCTCTCAGCCAGGATCCAAATTTAATGGCCATATATTAGAGTAGGCCTGTACACAGATTTGAAAACAGTCAGTTGTATTTTTTATCTTTAAAAAAATCTTTATGCATAGAATCAAATATACCCAAAACAATGAAATAACTTATACTATTTTGGCTTACTGTAGTAGATCACGTGAGCATTGAGGTAAAATTTTATGCGCGGGTAGCCTAGTGTTGAAGAAATATTGAAAATAAAATAAAAATTCTCAAAAAGTTTTACCATTTACTACACTGCGCAAGTGTGGAGTGCATGAAATCCAAGGTCAATGCAATATTATATTGTGTGGCATAGGTACGGCCCTCGGTAAAACCAAATGTTGATAATTTTGTCCATGGCAAGCGCGTGTTCCGCGTTCAAAGGATTAATTAACCATGTTTACGAAAAACCTAATTTATAAATAATCATATTTCAAATTCCATACTAAAACAAAGTTCATTTTATTATTAATATAACTAGCTATACCCGGCCACGCATTGCTGTGATTCAGTCTTGTTAAATGGAAAAGAAGGAAAAGATAAAGCACACGTTTCAAATATGTTTTATTTTACAATGCTTGTGGGTATTCGGTTTACTACTTTTCAAAAAAAAGCATTTTTTTACCTCTTACAGATGTGACATCTGTAAAATAGTAGTGGTATAAAAACGTAGTAGATATATAAAAAAGTCAATCCGTGAAGAACTTTCTGAGATTTAAGATTTTGAAGAAACGAATATTTACATTTTTATATATTGATAGCTGTTCATACCCGGCATTACTCGGGTTAAGGAGTAAGTTAAACAAAAGTTTGGGGGGGACAAAAAGGTTTCATTATTTCGTAGCCTTTAATTTGAAAAAAAGATCCATTTTACCTAGGCTGGGAGGGATAAGGTGTCCAGGAAGGAATTGTGACCTATGTATTCCACCATGACCTAAAGAATAAGAATGAAAAATTTGGATTAGATCGGCAAACGTTATAAATTTGTACAAAAATATATCAGGTGTGGGGGTGGGGTAAGAAGGGAGGGGGAAAAATTTATCGTTATTACCTGCCGGGTCTTGAAAAATGAGTATGCAAAATCTAGGTCAGATCGGTCATACGGTGTAGATTTGTACGGAAAATATAACAGGGGGGGGGAAAAGTCACCTTCGTTACCCGCCTAGTCCTTAAGAATAAGTTTCCAAATTTTGAGGCCGATCGGTCGAACGGTACAGATTTGCATTGAAAATATATCACGGGGAGAGGTAATGATAGAATGGGAGGGGGGAAATATCCTATACCATAAGTATGAAAAATTTGAGTCGATTCGGACAGATGGTGTAGATTTCTATAGAGAACAGACAGACAGACGGACAGATAGACAGACAGGCAGACAGACATTGAATTTTATAGATATAGATATCGCGATACGATTGGCTGCACTTTCTCATCGGTTCAAACGTTTTATTTAAGCAGACGACCGAATGTTATAAAAAAATTTGAATTTGAAATATGTTATATCTAAATATTTGTCAATATTGACAGGGTAGGTACCTGTGCCTTTTTTTTCCAAATAATTTGTGCGAATTCGAATGCAACGATGTGTCAAAAAGAACTTTAGGAGATTTATGATTTTGGACAATCGAAACATACATTTTTTTTTATATAAATTAAAAGAAGATACCTACATGAAAACAAATTAGGTATACAAAACATCCTCGTAATCGAATGCAACGTTGTGCCAAAATTTCAAAGCAATCGGCGAATAACTTTTAGAGATTATCGATATTGTACATACGAACATCAACATTTTTATTTATATAGATAAAAAAATTCTTGAAATAGAGCCCGCGTCATTTCTGGACGAAATCCTATTGTGATAATGACCATTCTAGGTCAACGAGAGAAAAGAACCTAGATTTTGATACGATTTTAATATATTTTAAAAAGTTAATTTTGAATAGTCTCCAATAAATAATATAGATTAATTCAACATTATCAAATATTATCCTTATTAAAAGTAATATTTTAAGTATTACCGAGTTTATTTATTTCTGAAATAACACTAAATAACTCTATTAAATGACCTCCCTTTAAGGCAATTAATTAACTGTTGCCATTGCATAATCACATTAAAATTGTTCAGGAAAGTTGTAAACTTCTTGGATGAACTTCTCAGTTGTTAGATTATCTCTTATGACATTGCGAACAAATTTTTTATAACAGTTTATGAAATATTCTAGCAATTTTATATTGCTCGTAAATGTTATGTTAAACTTTCAGAACTTCATACTTAATTTAAAATTTGAAACAACGGAATATCTAAGGAAGATAAAACTTTGCGAAATGTTTTGAATTAGTAAAAATTTGTTAAATGTAATGATGAATGATAAATAAAGTAAGAACAATAATTTTTAAAAATTAACGCAGCCAAACCAGCAATAGCATTCAACATTGTTTATAGTAATATAACTGAATTTAATAAAATATTGATATTTTAAAAATATTTTACGTAATCCGTGAAGCCGGGAGCTGGCAGAAGAGGAACGAAAGTAGACAGAATGCAATGGAGATGAGATCTCTAAGACATATGTGTGGCAAATCCATTTATGGTAGCGTAATAAATTGAGATATTAGGAATGAATGTAAAGCTGATTTTAGCACAGTTGATAGAATTAAAAAAGGGTCGCTTGATATGTAGAATATATATAATTCTCCCACGTATAAGTTGCTTTGGTTAATTTCGCCAATAAGGAACTTTGCTCGATTATTTCGCTCAATATATTATGTCGCTTCGCAATTTTACGACTGGGCACACTTGGCCGTCGTCTCGTGCGTACTTAATGAACTGTCAAACACGTCAACTCCCAGCGTCGCGGCGTAGTTCCGTACTTTCTAGATTATTCTAGTATTCAGGAGAAGATCCTAGTCATTTCTTGGTTGTTGCAGGCATTTATAGTTTGATTGGATGTAGATAATTGTAGACCCTACTAGATCCTACAATAGTTGATCCAAGTGACATTTAACCAGGAGTTCTAATAGTGTATCAATTCTATTTAGCATCTTATTTCACTATGTTAAAATTGAGATCCCAAATAAAAATCTTGTAGATACCGTAATCTAATAAAATAAATTTAGTATTTTTTGTTAAATAATAATTAATAAAAATATTTGTGATATTTTTCCCCACCGTTTTCAACTAATCACTTTTTTAGGTTGGCCAAATAACGAAATCTTTTTTATAATATAATAATTATTTATTTCATCGATATCATTATCTGCGTCAATACAGGATAAAAATATTAAATAGTCTTAGACCGGAAAAAAGTTTGTTTCTATTATTATATCAAGTCACATATATTTTATATTAGTAAGAGATAAATCTAAAATTCTTTCAGATGAATTGAGTAAACAAATAACATTAAAGACGAATCAGAAAGAGATTGATTGAAAAAGTGAGTAATATTGGGAAATTTTCTCCCTAAAGTAGCAAAACATTTTTGCAGAGAAATGTGCCCAGACCACGAAGCTGCCTAAAGGCTCGAACCAGCTCATCTTGTCCATAATCCAAGCGGTTTCAAAGGATTAACTTCGGGCTTGGCCAACGGCTGGTGAAAAAAGAATCAGGCCAAAGAAAATAATGAGGCCGCAATTTTACAATGACCCGTTAAAAAATTACTGACCCGAGGAGATGAAGTTTTCGTTAGTTAAACGAGGAAGATAAAGTTTCCGTTGGTTTTTAAGAAACTAATTAATAAAGTTGTAAGAATTTACGGTTCAACCATATTTTATTTGCAACTGAATAACATATAAAAAGTCAGAATTAATAATAACTTGATCATCTCTACAGATATTTTTTTTTTTTTTTTTGGACGTGTATAAATATCAATTATCGCATTTTTGTTCTATTTGAGATATGTGATTCCTAATTTTGCATGTTTTTATGTGGGAGTTTAATGTCAAATGAAGAAATCTAGATGTTATGGTCAAATACAGAAAATAATATCTAATTTTAAACAAAGCAGACCGAACACAAAAAAATAAGTTTTGGCAAAAACTCATATGAAGTATGTGCCTAGTACTATAGAGATTATTGAAGAAAAATACTTTGTAGTTGGCTTTCTAAGAATCTAAATAGGTATAAAGGTGTTGCTGGTAATATCGGTAAAATTTTGAATTTAATACCAGTTAAACGGAGATTTATGGGGCTTTTTAGGTGTCAAAAGATGACATTATAAATTATGTTATAGAAAAATTGTATAAAAGCATTTGAATCATACCAAATTTTCAATTTATTTATTTCACATTGTATATATTAAAATTGTCACATTATTTATTTTACACACAGATTATCAATTATATTAAACACAACGTTAGCTTATATGAAACGGCTACATTTAAATGACATTAATTTGAACAAAAGTTTATGAGTTCTTTTAATAAATGGTCAAATGTGTTTTAGTCTGTGTAAATTCTTTTTTTTAGAATATTCGCAAATCCTCCATTTAAAATAATACAGTAATAAAATGAGATATAGATATTATTAAAAAATCATTCCATATATAGGAATTTATTTATTATAGTAAATAATGAAATCGCAGTGAGGAAATGTGACTTTGGGTGGTTTGGAGATGATTTGGAGTAGTTGCTTTTTCGGGTCACCACCGTCAAGCGACGAAAAAGCACCATTTAGAATATTTGATAATTTATTTTCTATCCAAGTAGAATATTTGATGATTTATTTTCTCGATAAATCATGGACAAAATATACGTTAGTATGATTATACAGACAATGATAGACTCTAAGGGCTATAGTCTACAAATGACTAACATGCCTGCCTAGGGCGTGTGCCTCTTTTATATAATTTACGAACAAAGGAGTCTTAGAGTGTGAAGAAATCGTCCGAAATGCTGATGGTGCAATAACCTGCCTGTCGCGCGGATCTTGTTCGTGCCTCTTATTTGTTTATGTGGCATTCCTTTCCACTATGTGTGTGTGTGGCCTAGATTGGTAGTTCTCTGCATTGTGGTATGAATTATATTGCAACTGGCCTTCTCAAAACTTCAGAGTACACAAAAAAGTATTTGTGGTTATCCTCACTATCATCTTTGCCTTTTTCTTTCCTTAGTAAGATCGGGGCCCAAAGTATTTCCATGTGGCATATTTTGACAAGGTTTTTCCATATTTTCCTGTCAACCTATCCTGTCTTCTTACACTATTTTCTGTTGTTTCTCCCAGCTTAATTTGGGGTGATCCACCGACCGCCTTCATTCCGGTATTGCCAAAAGTATACTTCTTGGTAATTATTCCTCTTCAAGTATTTGATAGAAGACAAAATAGCTGCCAAGGAATGAATAATTAAGTATTGTAAGCTTGACTGCTGATTTTTGTGATATTTAACTTTGTTTCCCCAACGCAAGTGCGCACATAATATTAAGTACGCAGGAGAAAATCTCACGAAATTGAAGGGAGATAAACCATACAACAAAGCTCTCAAGGATCTAATTTTTTTTCAAATATCGTCATAAAATATCCTAGTTTATAATTGTAAATTTATAATTCAACAAAAATGATTTACCAATAATTCGGTAAACCGGTTTACCGAAAACTAGTTGTTGTACTAAGGCATCGTGGAATTTTGTGGAAAATTTTATTATTTAGAATAAAAATTCCAATCATTACAGCATTTGAAAAATAAGTACGTAATCAAAAATAAATAAATATCCATAAAAAGAATAGGTGCCTACCTAAAGCAAAATTACAAAAAAAAACTGCTTTTTTAAAACAAGAACGTTGTTTCCACTAAAATTGAAAAAAAACTTTGTAACGACAGAATTTAAGTACATAGTACCAGTGCCCGCAATATACAGAAGACCTATAAATTAAATATCCCACAGAAAACAAAGTTTTCTTTGTGCACAGGTGCTACTATTTGCCAGAAGCTTTAGCTGGAACTCACTTCCGGTATTGCATCCAACACGACAGAGTCGCGGGTGCGGACATCCGGTACGTTGCGTCAGTGGCGTTAGACGACATAAATTTACCCACTTTTTGTCAGTAAAACAAATTTTATTTGCATTTAATTAATTAATTTTAATGAAGAACCAAGATCAGTTGGATAAAATAAATCTATTTATTTTTTTATTTAATGAAAACCAATGAGTTTCCATGCAACGGATACCTTATTTGAGTAATATTAAACTAATCTTTAATTTTAAAAATTGTTTTGTGTCTATTTATTAAGTTCGTTAAACCTTGGGGTGTCTTTTTTGAGAAATGTGGGAACATAAATTCCACATTTATAATGCGTGTTTATTTATTTCTTGAGGTATGCCACAAGAATTTAAAATTGTGAATAAAATATACAAATATAATTCTCATCTAAAAAATAGACGTGTATTAGAAAAAGTTTTAAATAAATATTAAATAAGTTTATTTTTAGAAAACAATTTTATCAACAGTAATTATATTGGAAGATACCTACGTCAATGAATAATAAAACAGTTAATACAAAATAAAAAAAATTGCCACTAAGAATGTTATTTTGAAAGTTGTATATTTTGGCGATCACAATTAAGCTTTTTTTAAAAATGCAAAGACTTTTTCATTTTATATAGATTATCTACATACCTATAATTTTTCATTTTTTTTAACTTGATTCCATGTAGGTACTTAAATACATTAATTATTACGTGTATACTGATGTAATATACACATATTCTATGAAGTATAAATGGCGTACACCTAATATTATTTGTTAGAAAACCTACAATACTACAATCATTTATTTTTATTTCATTAGTTCCATGTCCTTAAATATATTAATTATTATGAGTATATGTAATATACATATAAACATAATAATTTAGTCTTTGACCTATAAATGGCGTGCACCTAATATTATTTTTCTTTACAATCTGATTAGTTGGTGTCATTACGCCAGCTACAGGTGATTCAATCAATATTCCTACTATTTTCAAACAAAGCTAAACACCTGAGCAATGAGATTGACTTTTTGGTCTCCTGGATGAGTTCGAACTCAAGGCCATTTGATCACAAGGTGAGCGTCTTAACCACTAGAATAATAATAGAAACTACCTACGAGAATATACAGCTTTCCTCGCGGAGAAAATATTCGCTAATTATAGGTATTTCTTTAAAATTTACAATAAGTACCGAATTATTAACTCTGTTTCTCTGAAATAATGAATTCAGTAACAATAATATGAGTTTTCAATTTATAATAATTAATTACCGGTAACGATTAAGAACATCAAAATTGGTCGCACAAGATCGTATCCACGTAAATATCAATCTTTTTCCAAGTATCTATTATTATCAACAATAAATATTTTTAGAATTGATATCTAATTTATGAATTTCCCGAAGTAAGAAAAGTTGTTTGGAACTAGTCTATAAGTGGCACCAAAAATAAAATAAACCAAAATATAAAGCCTTAAAATTATTAAATGGAGATACTGCCAGCACTAAATATAATATAACCCTGTAAATATATATGTAAAAAATACACCCTGTAATTATCACTATTTTAAAGATGTAATCATAATTTTAATAACGCAACGAGGCTAAAAAGAATCACACACTCATGTCAAGTGCCAGTTGTTTAAAATGATCACAATACTACCGAAGATTCCATAACGGCCTAGCGTGGTCTATGGCTTTCGAGAAACATCTACAAAAGCCTGGAAGCCACGAGCGGGTTCTCGTAAACACTGGAAACGTCTTGAAGTTTCGATTTCAGCATTAGCTAATATGGGCCGGGCCGCGCGTTAGTTTGTTGTTGTTTTTAGGCGCGCTTGACAGTGGCACGGAAGTGAACAAAGCCGCGAGTTGCGGAGGCTAGGCTGGCCGAGCGAGTGATTATTCGACAGCGATATTCTGGAAAGTTCTCACGTACCGAAATAAACCGAAGCGAAATTAATACATGCGGAAATTGGATGTAATATTCTAGTGAATAGTGAATAAACTGCTAAAGCGATTATAAAGTGTCTATTTACGAGTCATAAATTTACGAAATAGTTAATAATTTAATAATAGAGTTACATTTAATAGTGTTGAGTGACTTTGTATATTTGATTATTAATTAATCAGTAATTAATAAATCCGGTATTCAATACCAGCGTTTTTATTAATTCCTCCTCCAGCCACGACACGTGACAATAATTTAAGGTAAAAAATAATGGATATTTCACTATTTATTTTTCAATGAAAATGCACGTTTTAATTTAACCGCTCGTGAAGTCGATAGGTAAATATTTGCGTCACGTTGCGTGGTGTAATATACTGCGGACATGTAATGGCGTCCGCTGTTTTCTCGTCTCCCAAGATAAATAAGAAGGTGGTTGTACCGAAAAGCTCGCGTGTTCTGCATATTTATGTCTCGAGATAACACATTGCCTCTGCAGCTAAATAAAGAAAGAAAGATTTCCTTCGTAAATTATGAACCCTACGAAGAAATTTCATAGCGCAATAGTTTCCCTACCAAGTTTCAGGGGAACTGAGCATTCTTTGTTCCGCAATGAACAAATACGTCGAGGCGGCTTAAAAGCTTTTGCGGTGCTTGAATTATTATTATTGAACATTATTTATACCCTCTTTATTAAATTTAAACACTCTTTTGATAATTATAAATATTCTATACCTCAGTTTAATTTTAATTTCATTTAAAAACTATTTAAACAATGCAAATTGAGCACCTACACATTCTCAATTAAATTTCTCCTGCATTACCTACATTAAAATTTAAAAAGTGCTAATTGTATATTGATTTAAAATATGAATAATGTACAATATCTATTCTTAGATAAATCAAATAATAAATATGAATATTTACATTTCAAACGACGATAATTATTAATATACGTTTATTAAAAAAAAAGTTGTTGTTTTGTCAATTTACATCACATTGAAAATCTTATTCTTATTTTCTTTGAATATAAAATAAAGTGTAAATTTCTGTCGAGAATTACTTCAATGTATTATTTAAATATACCTTTAAATAAATAAATAAAACTTAATTATGAATGAATGTAATGAAAAATGATTATTATTCAATATTTCAAGGCGCAATTCATGCTTTATTTTAGGCAATCAATCAAATTAACAGAGAGGTCGTTAGAAGACACAAATGAATCCGAAATTTGCCTTAAAATATCCTTAGGTTTGTACATTTAAGCTCAGTGAGGCTTTAGCATAAAGCCTTGCTTCGCACACAATATTGCAAGCCAGTACTTATATAACACCAAACTCACATTCTGACTTTGACACGGTGTTTCAAGCCAGTGATAAACAACCACACACTCTCATATCGACACGATATTGCTAGCCAACATAACACTTTACATTGTTTTGCATCTGCATCCCTGATGATGGATACCGTAATGAACTCTGACGTCTTCTATCACTCAATGAAATCCAAAACGTCGTCGGAGAAACACAGAGAACGGCCGAGAAACCTTATACAAGAACTTATATGAGATTATGATTAATTTATCTAGACGAGGTGAAAGTCTGGATGACAAGGGACCCACGAAGGAATAATTCTATTTAATGTATTGTTTCGCAGGTAAGTTAGTAGAATGCCATAATCACACGTACGTAAATAAAAAGTTATCTATTTTTTGTAATGATGGCATTCTAAATCTAATTATTTTACATTGACAACTTGTATTTATATGAAAACTATCAACAGAAACAGCTGTATAATTTTAAAAATTTGAGTAGGTTTTCGTGCTTTGGCACGATTATTAGTATTTTTGCTAAAAAACTAATGATATTTAAATGAAATTTTTAATTTTAACTATGATTAACACTGTACTACATTTTACACGAATTATATTGTGACCTCATTTATTTTAAAGAAGAACGCTCCCTCACGCCGTGAAGTATAATTATTAACTTATTTAAATAAAACGCGTTGTCAACCTTTTTATTTTCTTTAGTTAATGGGACTATAGACGGTAGGGGTGAAATTTTGGGAAAGATTATTTTATTTATTGTTGTTACTTCCTATGTTTTGGGAATTTTTATGATTCCTATGTTGTTATTTATTAATTCTTTAAAAGTGAAGAATATGATAAACCTTTCTATTTTATCCTCTAGAGTGGAAAATTCTATTCACACCAAATTTCTAGGTAAGTTTTAATTAATCGCTATAGAAATGGATAGTTTCATTTGTGCATTGAGAAAATTCTGAGAAGTTTTTATTTAAGGGCAACGGCGATGTTCTTTTACTGTCGTACTTATTTATTTATTGGTAGTTTTTATAAGTTTGATGAATAAAATGGTGTACGTGAGTTAAAGTTGTATGTAGGCTTATTTTATCCTGAATGAATGGTAAACGACCTCACATTTGAAACAGAGTAAACGTTCTACATTACTCACACTGTCCATTTGAATTGAACAACTAATTGAGTTGGATTAAATCCAAGGTCCTTAACGATTGGCTGTAGTTTCAGTGTATTCAGTTTTAAGTAGGTGTGAGTGTGATAAATGTTGTGAGATTAAGTTGAGCATCCCGAAGGAAGATGTGCTTTATGCCAATTTATTTAAAGTTTAACGCTTTTATGCTGTTTCTTTTTTTTTAAAAAATGTTTTTTAGAATAAGGCAATAAAAAATTTCTAATTTCTATTAAATCCAAAAATTAATAATATTCCGAATATTATTTTGATCAGTAACATATCAAAGTTTCAAGTAAACTTGTCGAATATTTTATAACACTGTTTGCTAATTTTCATGCATTATTATTTTAATAATTTATTTACCCAACTTTACACGGTTAGCAATGTCCCAAACCTCCGAAATCCCCTCACTACAGCACATTACTACCCTCTCCGTCGTAACACAATCTTCCCTAAGCACTCATTTGCCCTGATACAAAATAGTTTAAAGTAATCAATCAAGCAGTTTAAACCAATCAATACAGCAAAACAAAACTGTATTTAAATTATGAAAAAAATTTGATCACGATAAAAAAAAATATGTTGTCTGTTTATTTATCTGTGACAAACAATTGTTATCTTTGTACATTAATACAGAAAATAATGTATTTAATGTAAATTCTTGATAATTCAATCAATGACTATTTTTTTAAAATTATTTATTTATATTTTTTTACATAAATTATAATTGTAATAAAATAAAGGAAACAATTTATTTTATTATCTCTACGAGAGTCAGAGAATCGTGTAAAAAGAAGGATTTTAATATTTTTTAAATAAAGATGTGAACACGGAATACGTGTCACATCAATATTCTTACTATTTTCAAACTAAACTAATCGCTTGTGCTGCAAAAGTAAATTGCTGGTCTGGAGTGAGATTCGAACCTGCGACCTTTGGATCACGAGGCGAGAGTCCTAACCACAAGACCCCAATGTAGGATTTAAGTAATAAAAATGCATTAATCTAAGAAGCACAACATATAATTGAATGTATAACAATGACTGTTTATATATGAATGTATAACAAAGAAAAAGAGGAATATTGTATGAGTGAGAAATATGTTTGTTAAAATGCGGGGAAAGCCAGTGGGTAATCATCTCACCAATCCCACACCATTCAGAATATCATCCCCATCGTCGGCTTCCCGCACTACCTCACACCATACATGCCAGCTCACAATATATGTCAGAACCCATCACCATCCACGTATACTCAACTAATCATTATAATATTTTGTCCTTCTGATAATATTTTAGCTAACTGATTCAGGTTAATTCTTATGATATTATGTAAGTTAACGTTAACTTATGTGTACAATAAATATTTACCAGAATGTACCAAAAGTCTAGAGGACAGCCTACAATTTCTGAAATTTTATATACGTTTAAATATATTTGTATAAAAAAAATACATTAACGCATTGCACAAAACCATTATCAGAGCTGAGGTTTTAAAGATGAAATGTTATAATTTGAAATCTTTGTACCTAATAGGGAATTATCAATCTTTTTATTATAACTTATCTTTTTCTTAAAACTTAAGGTGGAATAATCAACCCTTAAGCTTGAGTGTGATTAAAAACGTGCTTTCATAATCCTTCAATGGATTATCAAGAGTGTGCATACGTTCCTATACGGAAGATAAAAAACATAAAAAGTGATTAAAGATCCAATCAATTCACCGTAACATCTATGTAACATATGAGCATATACTGACATTATTATAAAAGATTTGGTTTTAAAAAGTATAAAATGGTGGAGATGCAAGAAATGGGAGAACAATGAGAAAATTTATTCATAATATTTTTGAGTAAGTTAAATTTTTTCAAGAACACAGTTACTGAATTTTTGCCCCAGAGAAATCAAAAATACATTGTGAAATAATTTTAGTGTATATATGTATATGTTAATAATTCGGATGAATGTCATATACACATAAAAATTATATTGCTTCATACTTTAGTTAGAAATAGATATATCGTTAGCAGCGGCGATATCCATATTCTGGTTCATGGGGATGACAAATTTCAACCACAGATGGCTTGAGCATAAGTCAAAGTAAAATATGAAGCTTCGTTTATAAATAATATATGTACATCCAAATACTTGTTCTTTAGTGGTCAATCATGGGTGGAATCGGTGAACGTTACATTTTGTAAAGAGATAGGTACCTACTTAAGCCAGCCATGAGATATGTCGTGAGTTCTATAAATACTCAAAGACTTCCATACTTTCTTTCTCAAACAAATAGCTTCGTCTATGTGAGATATATAAGATTTATCTTGAGAAAATGTATATTTTTACACTTTAAAATTCCTTACCTGCTCACATTTTATTATTTATCCTTTGTCAGATAATGGAATTATGAAGATTTTGAAAATTAAAATGAAATAAGTAAGTATTTCTAATATATTTTTCGATAAACATGTACATATATATTGGAATATTTCTAAGCATTTAGGTACTGATAAACACAAAAAAATGTACATAAAACCTGTGCACAATAGACAATATTTTTTTTATCGAAATATACCCCACAACACGATAATATCATGGAACGTAACTGCGAGAGGGGGGGTAGGGAGGGAAAAATTCGTCAAAACAATTTTAAGAGCTTGTTCAGACACAGCGGGAACCGTTCAGTTTCAGAATCGCGTTTCAAAACATGCGATTTGTGTCATCTGTTCATACAGCCGCGGTTAATAAGCGATTTGTGCGCGCGAAAATAAACGTCAGTTTGAGAGTTCTGGTGCCGTTCTCCATCTTTGAATATCAGAGATATATTCGCTCATTACTTTGTTAACGACGGCCGTGTTCCATGGCAAGACACATAAATATCATTCTGTCAGTTCATTTTTGGTGAATAAATACCTACTTCTCTAAAATACTATTTTTTTCCACCATTTCCAAATATCTCCACCAACTCCTGCCAAGCTTGGTTCTTGGCATATTTGAGTACTCCTCACACTATTACAGGTCTTTTCTCCCATATTACAGGTTTTTTCTCCACTTTATCAATAAAAAATTCAGTGTCAAAGCGATCCATAACCATAGAAAAGAGAATATAATCCACACGTGCTCCTGTTGTGACATGGAACCGTGCGGTGCCCGCAACGCGACTGGACGCTCTCGTAAGGCCCCGTAGTAATAGGATCGTGCGGGCGCCGTGCGGGTCTATTTTCTAGCGGTTGGGTTGCGGGCACCGCAGCGGTTGACTAACCGCACGGTTGTGTCTGAACGACCACATACAAACCTAGGTAAATGAGACCCGCACGGATCTCATGCGATTCTGAAACGGCACGGTTCCCTCTGTGTCTGAACAAGCGCTAACTCTTATTTATGGCGCGAAAAGTCACTATTCTTAAATTTATGGTGACTAGATATTTCTAGAATATTAGGCTTCATACCCAAATAAGGATTGGTTTAATGTATGTATTAGGTCCTTACATATGAAATTGGCGTTTAGTATGGGAGGAACATAAAGCCGATTTTTTTAATTATAATATATTTATTTAATCAAAGTATGTACCATTGCTATCTATGCACTTTTGCCATCTTATAGGTAGTTCATCGATCCTTTTACTAAAAACACCATTCGGACGGGAATCAATAAAATCTTTGAAGGCGGTTTGGACTGCCCCATCGGAGTTGAATTTTTTCCTTTGCAAGAAGTTATCCAAATTTCGAAAAAAATGGTAATCTGTTGGGGCAAGGTCCGGAGAGTACGGTGGATGTCTTAGACATTCCAATTGAAGCTCCTCTAATTTGGTAGCCGTCTGTTGTGCAGTGTGTGGTCTAGCGTTATCATGAAGCAGCAGTGGCCTAGAGCGATTAACCAGCCTCGGTTGTTTAGCAGCTAGCTTTTCCATCATGGTTTGCAGTTGCTGACAAAAGACATCTGCCGTAATCGTCTGGCCAGATTTAAGAAAGCTGTAGTGAACGACACCAGCACTAGTCCACCAAACGCTCACAAGTAACTTTTTTGGAGTTAATTTTCGCTTGGGGCATGGTTTGGCTGGTTCGGCAGGGTTCAGCCATTGCTGTGATTGCGCTTCCGATTATCGTACAGGATCCACTTTTTATCACAGGTAATGATTCGATTTAAAATCCCTTCATTATTGTGCCGGTTGA
The DNA here is from genome assembly GCA_016648135.1 of Agrypnia vestita. Classification (NCBI taxonomy): domain Eukaryota; kingdom Metazoa; phylum Arthropoda; class Insecta; order Trichoptera; family Phryganeidae; genus Agrypnia; species Agrypnia vestita. The sequence goes on along the minus strand of JADDOH010024617.1, from coordinate 254,872 downwards.
GTAATGCAACGCAGCAGTCAACGCGCGTTTGTTGATTTGCTTCACTCAATTCGTGAGGTACCCACCTTTCAAGCTTTTTCACCTTACCAATTTGCTTCAAGTGGATTAAAACAGTTTTATCTCTAACACCGCAGTCTGCAGCTAACTCGGATGTGGTTTACGATGGATCCGCTTCTACAATAGCCTTCAATTCTTCATTATCAACTTTGGTCTCCGGCCGTCCACGGGGCTTGTTCTGCAGGTCGAAATTTCCAGAACGAAAACGTTGAAACCAAAAACGCACTGTGTTTTCTTTTGCGGCACCGTCGTCATACACATCATTAATCCTTTGAGCCGTTTCTGCAGCACTGGTGCCACGGTGGAACTCGTACTCCTAAATAACGCGATATTTCAAGTTTTTCATTTTGTAAACTGAGTGACGCAAAGAAAAAATAATTGAGGAAAAAACAAATGAATTATAATTTTCAAAACACAAATACATGAGTAAATAGCTGTATAAATTTGGATTTGGAATTCCTAACCAAAGAGAAGATATTTGAGATCAAATTTGCCAGAACGGCAAAACGTCAATTTCATATGTAAGGACCTAATATGTATATGCAAATGCGTATTATGAACTTTTTCAAAAATGTTGTTAATTTTTGTAAATACAATTCATATCTTGATGAACTTGAGATGTATTTAATCCTTTAGAACTTCATAAAGTAATCCCAATCATAATAATTTCGTTGGCTGTCTATCCATCCTTCCGTCCGTCCATCTGTCGTTACTTCGTCTAACGTCCGTAAATCCTTTTTAGTGTAAAAACTTTTTTTGTTTTAATTTTCTATTATTCTCTATTGTATTTCCTTTTTTTCTTTTTTTATTGTTTTTTTATAAATAGGTACTTATTCTTGAGGAACCGGCATGTAGAAGTACCGTAATTTTTGACGGGTTACAGCTAGTTTTGTATATTTTTGTATACCTACTATTAATGAAGGCTCAACCTTGATTGTATGAAAAGGTTGGTACAAAATAATACAAACATGCGAATCTATTTTTGACAATTGTTTGGGACATGACAAGTCACTGCCACATTCCCTAACAAGACACTCCATCATCCTTTCTTGATTGAGTCGTCGTATACGCGGTTTCCTACCATTGTCACATTCGCCTATTGTTTTGGAAACAAATTACTGTAATGTAATATAATGTGTACTCCACAATATAAATATGACATCACTTGAAATACTTTAATATCTCAGCCTGTGATAATTATTTTACAGGTACTATAGCTAAAATAAAGTATTAATAACACAATTCACTTATCAGAAGGCTTGGTAAATTGAGAAATGAGTAATGTTACACATTAGAAATTTTTTTCTGATTCGCTACTCAGTTTATTTGATGATTCTCTTTCAGATTATTTAAACAGTCCTTAATTTAAGTAATTAAAAGTATTGCATTTATCTTTTGTTCTTTATTACTTGAGTGTGTTTTGAAAGGATTGAGTCGTTAAAAAAAATTTATTGTCCTAATTTTTATATTATTTTGTTTCAATTTCTTTTGAATAATTTGAAAACTTTAATCATCCATTGTGGAAGAGGGATGCCGATGAAACAGTCACAGAAAATCTAAGTACAAGTCCCATCAATTACATTGAGTTATTTTATTTAAAAATAAAATCGTATAATTTATTATAAAACATACATCAGCAAACTATATGCTATGCAGTTTTCAGTCAGTATGCTAAGCATGGTACCAAATACCTTAAATATCTTACGTAACCCGACACACGAAATTTGTGACATTTCAACTGCAACAAGGCGAGACTGGTTAATCGTTGAGTTGCCATACCTTTTATGGATTAGGTGTTATCGGGAACTTCCGCAGATCAAGTTGAAGTCGACTGCTCACAATGCATATGTGCTCTATGTTATGAACAAAGAAAATGAGCATAAAATGTGACATAAGCCTGCGTTTTTAATGTTGGTAAAAATGTCATAATTAGTAAGTAGTTAACCATGTTATATTCTCTGTCAACTCTGTAATACTTTTTGTTTTATTTTTTGTAGTTATATTTCTTAAAATAATAAAATTTTAACAAAAACACATTCAATATCTTTTCATATATACCACTACAAAATAAACAAATAATCAGAATAAAATAAACAAATAAAGTAAATTAAAATAAAACACAAATCACTTTGTTTTCACCATTTTATTAGATTAAACAATCTACATGTTTCGAGAACAATGTTCTCTACTTCAGGATTATTGTGTATAATCCTTAAGGAGAGAACATTGTTTTCGAAACATGTAGATTGTTTAATCTAATAAGCTGTGAAAACAAAGTGATTTGTGTTTTATTTTAATAATAATGTCACCACAAAGTTCAAGCCTTCATACAGAAGAATAAAAAGTATTCTTCGAACAGTTAAATAAAGTCAGTCACCCAGAGGTGAAACCTAAATAAAAAAATTGCGATACAATGAAAAAAATTTACCCACTTTGAACAATATGCACAAACACATCCGACAAAAACATACATAAAATTTATCCAATTCGTTTTACTGGTCTCCACATGGGAATTGACGAGTTAATAAATACCAATAAAAATTATAAATAATTATTCAACCCCTCGCCACAAAAATCACCTGTTTTCTACCTTACATAAATTATATAGGTTAACTAGTAAACATTGTCATGAAATTTTACACAAGTTTTCAAGAACCATTAAGAAGTTTTCAATCACAATTAGCAGCGCTGTCCCGTTCCACAGTTTTCACGATAAATTACTGTCCACGGGTCTTAAACTCACTCTTCATGGTTTTCACAGCAATGCGATTGGCCTGGTGACTGGAATTGGCGATGGAAACCAATTGAATGGAAGGAATCCATTAGGTATCGACGCTGGAGAGGACGGCTGTGAATGTTAACCGGAAGCAGAAAATTAATGGCATTGCTGGTCCTCAATATACGGAAGTGTCGGCGAAGTCATGAAGTGAAACATTAAGGGCTTTAAAATAATAAATTGCATTATTGCGAGCCAATATCGCAACATGGAGCAGCACTTGGAAATCAGTATCGAGTATGTGCATTTCCTCATAATATAATTCTATCGGTCAACGAAAATCTACTTTGACGGCAAGAATGGAGAATCAATATACAAGCTATGTTTATTTTAATTAAGATAAATTATAGAAGACTCAGAGAGACGAAGCTATGAATATTGAAAACGTGTATGGAAATCCCTTAATGGCCAGTGTTTACAATCTCTACGTGCTGGCATTGAATTAATATGTAATTAATAATTAAATCTTGATTAAATGTTGCAATGCAGGATATAAATATAGTTAATTATATATATATATAGAACTCCGGTTCTAGAAAATGGACTTTGGCGCAGACGTTACAACAATGAGCTCTATAATCTCTTTAAGGAGCCAAACGTCACAACATTTATAAAACTGGGAAGACTTCGGTGGACGGTTCATGTGGAGAGAATGTCCGAGCATCAAGCACCAAAGTCCTTGCTGAAGGCCAAAATTAAGATGGAGTGACAACGTCCTCAAAAATATCTCTGCCTTAGAGCTTTGAAACTGGAGAGAGCTAGCACTAGACCGAGATGAGTGGAGGAAAATTATTGAGGAGGCCAAGACCCACCAAGGGTTGTAGTGCCAAGAATGATGATGATAAGTATATATATATATATATATATATTATATATTTTATAATTTATATTTATTTATTAATTCTTGCACATATACTGTACCTACTGGAAGAGCACTGTCTGCAATACTGTCTGCTATAATACAGTAACTACTAGTGTAGCAGGCAGGGCGTCAAATTAATGTAGTGTTTACTTAGCTGCCAAGACCCTCAGCAACAGTGCAACATGCTTATATATTTTTGTAAACATTATAAAAAGTTGTCACCTATGAATGTCAAATAAATCTATGTGTCTATCTAAAGTAAGACTTATCATAATACCTATATTATATTTAGTTTTGTTATTTATTTTTTTATGTTTTATTAACTACTGCGACTACTCATGTCTTTTATTTTAATTTAATTTTATTATTATCAGGTATTATTTCAAAATTATTGTTTTTGTAAAATACGCCAGAATATAATTGTCTACACTCTGCGATATTTCGGTTATCCAAGCATAACCGATATATCGCAATAAATTAAAATAACTTATTGTAAATCCGCGAAATTCCCGAAAAAAGTCTTACATCATGCATATATATATATATATATACATATAATTTTATTATATCGGTAAATATTTCCAAACAAAGTTAATAAATCCCCCTGTGCATAAATAGAAATTCATAAATTAATTTGAAGAGTTACACCACGCAGATATTTACATAGAAATTTTGCGATTTTTTTCAAGAAGGTGATTTTAAAAATTTCAGAAAACGACGCCTATTGTAAAATAAATCTCTTTGTTAACTGAGGGATTTAAATATACAAGAATTCTTTAACCGCATTATAAATATATGCGTCGGGAGATATTATTCCGCTTCACTCCAGTCGCATGTTAACCTTTGTGTGCGTTACCCTATTTACAAATTTTTATTCCAAAATGATATAATTATTATTATTATTTACAAGTGTAAAACATATGTAAAATTACGGAAGAATTCGTGATTTCACCATCATAACATAAGCTTCCAATCGTGCAACTTTATTACAACCGCCCCATTCTCTGTGTACCTATCTCCTACAACGAGTAAATAAAGAAAGAGACAAGCTATTGAACAGCAGAGTTTTGCGGATACTGATCGTGCGGGTCGGAGATAGAGAAAAAAGGAATTCCTTCAATATTCCAAGGTAATAATTTGTGGCAAGTAAATGTAACTTCCGTAACAAAAGTTACTAAATAAGTGCACATATTTAAGAATGTAGTAGTTTGGTTAAAAAATTTGACATTTGTCAAAAAATAACAAAGAAAAATAATAATAAAATGTTTTTTTTTTTAACGCGGAATGATAAGTGTTAGTTATATATATTAGTTTTTGAGTTATCTTAATTTCGCGATCAGACTATTGTTCAATTTTAATCAAATTTTCATTCATTAAATAAAATAGTATACTTACCATTACCTTAGAATAGTAAACGGAGCCTATTTGAAGAAATAAAAAGCGCACTCAATTGGATCAAAATCAAAAAAAAAATAATGCTCTCATAATAAAATGACAAGGTATTTTTAATTTATTAAAAACACAATAACAAAATAATAAATAGTAATAAAATATTATTACCATATAAGAAAACGTATACACACAAAATTGTTTATTTACTTATTGGATTAAAATGGGATGCTGGAAATCATGTAGAAAAAAATTATCTGAATGAATTTAAAAATTACAATTATTAATAATGGGTAGGAGATAGTATATAAATTATTGATTGTAAGATTATTATTTAATTAGAGATTAATCAATAGAATGAATTAATAGATTAATTCTATATTAATTAATAGAAGTGCTTGTTATTAAATATATGATGTAATTTTTATATGTACATACACATGTTCTGAGAACACAATGATTGGATTTTATCCACAGAGGGGTAATTATTAATTAAGGTAAATTATAGGATGACCCAGGGCTTATGAGCTCTATTAGCTAGCTTAAGTGATCATTCTGTACAATGCAACGTTCACCAATTCCATCGTAAGAAAATCTACATATTATCAAATTTTTTGTAGTTGTATATATCTTTGAAATTTGAAAATCTTTAGAAGGGACTATGCCAGAGAATAAAAAACTGGTCCTTCCTATAAAAAGACTTCGATACACGTATCTCATATAAATAGCTTCGTCTCTGTGAGTCTTCCACAATTTATCTTAATTAAAAAGAGATTCGTCTGTAAAATATGAAATGTTATTTAATATGCAAGTGTTATATTAACTAATTTAAGAAATACCAATAAAAAAAATTAAAATATTTTTTCGACTACAAGGCAACCTACTGTTCAAGAATATTGAAGTCTTGCAAACGGTTTCGTAGCTCGAAGGTGGGTATCACACTCCATCAATGCCCGTTCACAATGTGCGATATGTTATTGCGATATTTCAATAGATGGCAGGCTTAGCCTACTTGCTTTGAAAAAAGGCTCCCCATTCGGAAATATTGCCAAACATCCACCTCTACAACGTCATATTCGTCTCGAGAAATGTATAAAATGTATAAATGCTTTAATAAAGAGCAGATATCTTCCTTCAAAGTATTATTGCCAACCCTCGATATCAAATTTATTGAAAATAAGTCGGCATACGTAATGTCCTTTACTCCCTTTCACGTGCTTCGTAGAATCCCCATTACTAGCGGAATTGAATTTTTTTTATCAATAAATAAAAACACACATAAAATTATTTAATGTGGTGTTTATGTAGAGTATGACCAGTAATTATGAATTTGCAATTCATACGCGGAATATTAAAATTAAAGAATTTTTTGAAAGCGAATGCGCTTGATGCGCTCTCATTGAGATTTGTATGGCAAAAATTTTTACTCACTTTCTCTTAACTCGTAGCGTCTGTTTGCTTGCTTGTCTGTCGAAAAAACTTTGGATCGATTTTTAACCCTTTTTCCGTGATCCAATCGAGCTGAAACTTTTCAGACAGACTCGTGGCGACGATAAAATGATCTAAAATATTTTTGTTTTAAAAAAAAAAAATTATAGCATAATTTTGGATTTTTCGAATTTTTTTATTACTCGCTTTCGTAATCGCCCGACTCGAGCCCAACGCGTTGGTTAAGCGCCAAACTTGTTACAACTACTAAATGAGAAAGGGAGTGTGACAAAAATTCGGTTTATATGGGTTAGTTTTTTTCAGTATCACGTTTCAGATTAGTATTAATTTGATATAGGTAGATACATACCTTTTATATAATTATTTTTTATTTACGTTCAACAAAAAAAATACATAGATATCAAGTCCTATGCCAGCAAAGAAAATCTTCTCGCAGTTATATCACGTTGAAGTGTACAATTATCGCATTAAACAATGTAATGACAATACAATGCTACTAGCAGTAAAGCAGGCAGGTGTACTGGCAGCTACGCGGCAGCAAGTGACCAAAGGGCGGCTATCATTTAATTATTTTTGAAACTGGCAACGGAAATGTTACGCACTACGTGCATTGATTTTGGAGCCATTACAATATAGATACGACGTGTACGCGATTGAGTTTGACACATTTCTAATCATAACATTATAAAAATATTATTGTCTGAAGAAAAAATAAACTTATGAAAATATAAAAATGGATATTTTTCGTCTTTATGTGACTCGAATATTAAAAAATACATATTTCATATTTCAACACATTAAATAATATTTAAATATATTTAAAAATAATCTGTTTTCCTCGTTTCATTAATTTTTTTTTGAAACCCAGTACGAAATCAGTATTTAATGCTGCCGCAAGACCAATTACCGGCGTTTCAAACTTTGCGCATACTCACACCATCTTCAAAACCCTCACTGGCTTAAATGTCCAGAGAGGATTGAATACAAGTTAAGCCTTACAATATTCAATGCTATTCACAGCATGGCCGCTTAATACATCACCGACTTTTGTTTTCCATTTTCTGCATACAACAGACTACTATGTAACATTGCTCCTATGTAGTATGCGCTCCGCGAATCTACCTTTTTCTTACTGACACACATCCCAAGTGTAGTTTTAACTGTTAGTTCCATTTTTATTTGAATGTAAGTAATAGTAATAGTAAATGAGTATTTTAGCTAGTATGTTGTTTTGTGCTATATTTTTTGTGTGAAGCGCCCATTAGGCGAGTACTCACGAAAAAGGCGTTAGTTATTGGTTCGCGCCTAATTCCAGGATACCGGCAAGTTAGTCTATTAGTATTATTACATAGTCTATTAGTATATATATTAGGTCCTTACATATGAAATTGATGTTTAGTATGGGAGGAACATAAAGCCGATTTTTTTTATTATAATATATTTATTTAATCAAAGTATGTACCATTGCTATCTATGCACTTTTGCCATCTCATAGGTAGTTCATCGATCCCTTTACTAAAAAAACCATTCGGACGGGAATCAATAAAATCTTAGAAGGCGGTTTGGACTGCCCCATCGGAGTTGAATTTTTTCCTTTGCAAGAAGTTATCCAAATTTCGAAAAAAATGGTAATCTGTTGGGGCAAGGTCCGGAGAGTACGGTGGATGTCTTAGACATTCCAATTGAAGCTCCTCTAATTTGGTAGCCGTCTGTTGTGCAGTGTGTGGTCTAGCGTTATCATGAAGCAGCAGTGGCCTAGAGCGATTAACCAGCCTCGGTTGTTTAGCAGATAGCTTTTCCATCATGGTTTGCAGTTGCTGACAATAGACATCTGCCGTAATCGTCTGGCCAGATTTAAGAAAGCTGTAGTGAACGACACCAGCACTAGTCCACCAAACGCTCACAAGTAACTTTTTTGGAGTCAATTTTCGCTTGGGGCATGGTTTGGCTGGTTCGGCAGGGTTCAGCCATTGCGATGAGCGCTTCCGATTATCGTACAGGATCCACTTTTCATCACAGGTAATGATTCGATTTAAAATCCCTTCATTATTGTGCCGGTTGAGTAATGCAACGCAGCAGTCAACGCGCGTTTGTTGATTTGCTTCACTCAATTCGTGAGGTACCCACCTTTCAAGCTTTTTCACCTTACCAATTTGCTTCAAGTGGATTAAAACAGTTTTATCACTAACACCGCAGCCTGCAGCTAACTCGGATGTGGTTTGCGATGGATCCGCTTCCACAATAGCCTTCAATTCTTCATTATCAACTTTGGTCTCCGGCCGTCCACGGGGCTTGTTCTGCAGGTCGAAATTTCCAGAACGAAAACGTTGGAACCAAAAACGCACTGTGTTTTCTTTTGCGGCACCGTCGCCATACACATCATTAATCCTTCGAGCCATTTCTGCAGCACTGGTGCCACGGTGGAACTCGTACTCGTAAATAACGCGATATTTCAAGTTTTTCATTTTGTAAACTGAGTGACGCAAAGAAAAAAACAATTGAGGAAAAAACAAATGAAGTATAATTTTCAAAACAAAAATACATGAGTAAATAGCTGTATAAATTTGGATTTGGAATTCCTAACCAAAGAGAAGATATTTGAGATCAAATTTGCCAGTACGGCAAAACGCCAATTTCATTTGTAATTACCTAATATTAGCAAGTTAGTATATATACATGCTTTTGATTTAGTTTGAGAATAGTAAGAATATTGATGCGACACGCATTCCGTGTTCATTTATCTATTTAAAAAAACGTACGTTAGTAAACTCTTGAAACAAAAAATAATATTTTTTTCAAATCTTTCAGTCATATTGTGAGTCAATGTGACACAATGTATCAAACATGATTTGGAATTGAACCATGAATAGATGAATAGTGGCGAACGTAGAATCCGGCTAGAGAGAGCCTGAGGTCAGCTGTTAGGGCGACCCAGGACCGAGACCTGTGGAGATGCATTGCGAGCCATTTTTCATTTGATTGATAGAAAATTTTGACGTACTATTAAGAATATCTCGGTGTACTTATATTTTTTATATGTTTACTTATAAACAGAATTTAAAATTATTCACATTCAATTGAATTCATGCAAAATATTGTGTGTACAGAATAATGAATATATTAAGATGTTTGAACTATTATCCACCAGGAATAATCTTCAAAGCGCAGTATTATAAAGTTCTCCATAATACAAAAGCATAGCTTGACCACAATATCACTGCAGACCGAAGCTGCCAAAGTAGTAGTGCCACTGCAGAGTTTTGTGGTATTTACGGTATAAGGAAAGTACATGTCGAAGTTAGTTTACAAGAAATACCTTGCCTTAACCACACTTGTATTACTCTTAGACGAGAAATGTAGTGGGTATATGTGAAATATCAAAACCAAATACATCAGTTATATAAAATAACGATAAATTAAATTTTAGAAATCATAAAAAGTGTTGATTAGCTATACCGCATTCAAAAAAATGTGCACAAAAAATATGTGTGTTGTTACGATGCAAAAAATGAACACAACATATGATTTTCTAGTAAGTAAATAACTTTTTTTAAACTTACATATATATATATATATTTATTTTGAATATCATATTGAGGCTTGTAATACGGGTTTGCCAGGCAAGTTTCCCCCGCTTTCTTCTTACCGGACAAAGCTAGGGAATGGTCTTGTATTGATTATGGTTGACTGATTGTGGTCGACCTATAGCAAATTAAATACAACCAAACTAGCTGTGCCAGCGCGGCTTCGCACGCGTAGATTTTTAGAACACTGTTTGGATCGTCATAGAACTTTCGCGAACCTTCTAGAACATTCTCCTTCCAGAACTTCCAAGAAATTCGAATGTACAGGAACCTTCTAGATGCACTGACACATTCCGCCACTCAGTTTAGAACCTTATAGAACTTTCGTGAATTTTCTAGAACCTTCTCCTTCCAGAACTTTCCAGAGCAGGTTTTTCCGGAGCCTTCGCAGTCAGCGCGCCTATATTAAAACAATCTGAAGCATTTGCGGCCTTCCCATAACAAAACAATGTGCGAGAATGCAAATTTTCGTCACCCATTCCCACCCACGCTCAGCCATCCCCACCAAACTCACACATTCTCAATGGGACACCACGGGTATCCACCACCATAACCACCAGGGGGTGGTAGTATCTGGTTGTGGAGAAAACTTGGCGGATAGGGAAACACGGGTTTCTTTATATATATATATATTGATTATTTTTGCAAAAATTTAACTTTCAATTTTGTTTTCGTACTGGTTTCTGCAGATGAGATCCCTTAGATGTGTGTGTGGCAGTATAGTATGTGTGGCAAATCCATTTATGATAGAGTAAATGAAGATATTAGGAATGTATGTTAAACTGATCTTAGTATAATTAATAAAATTAAAAAAGGGTCAGATGGTTTGGGCATGTTGAGCGAATGAATGAGGAAAGAATGGTAAGAAAGATATATAATGCAAGTGTTGATGGCCCCAGTAAAAGAATGCAACTGGGGAAGACGTGGCATGATTAGATTAACCAGCTACTGAAATAGTGTGGCGCTCTATCCTCTCTGCCTATCCCCACTGTGAAACGGCGCGATATTAAGTAAGTAAGCACTGGTTTCTTATTAGTTATTCAATTTTTTGTTTTTTGTGTATGCCTATACTTCCAATTTTAAATTTTTGTAAACGTTTATTCTGATGAAGGGACCATTGGCCCCAAAATACGCCGATTATTAAATAAAATAGTGGTTTTATATAAAGTATCTTGTTTTTCTTAATATTGGGTTAACGCCAAAGTTCTGTTTTTATATAAGAAATCATTTTTTTTGTTATTTTTTAATCAATAATGTAATTTTAATCAGTGGTAACAACTATTTCCCACATTTCTAGGAGCAAGTTTTTTCCATTAAAGTAAAATTTTCGGTTCATTGATACAAAAGGAAAATGAGATAATGGTTGTTTTTGCCTGCCCTATTGCATTTTTTTGTTATTTGAAAAGAACATACAGTGATCTTAATACGTGAATTTCAAAAAGAGCAAGAATGATGAGACTGATTTATATCATTCCTTGAACTAACGTTGGATCATCATCGCCATAATATTATGTGGTCGCGCGTTTTTCTTGTAAACTACTACCCCTTTTTTTTGTCAATTGAGGTCTATTATTTTTAAGTGTTGTGTTTTTTCAATTCTTCACAACCGTTCACCTGCTATTCATACGTTTATAATATAGAAGCATACCCTCGCAATCCTACCATACACAAAGCATGGATGCCTTTTGGTGTTTGAGGTGGTCAACTAATAATAAAATTTAAGATCCGTTTAAATGTATATTGAATTGTGGATAAATTGTGTATTGAAACATACATAAACAGACGAACTTCATTCTTGTAAAAACCAATACAATCGACACTAAACCTTCCGTTTCAATTTTCCAGCTCGCGCTATCGAATGGTCAATCAAGGTGGCCACCACTGACAACAGCGGTTGGGGTTGAAATTGAAATATAGGTTAAATTTTTAGTGTTTATAATGGAATGGGACAATTACGGACTGCATGGGATAAAATCGCAAATAAAAAGTTCCCAAACTTTTAAAAGTTAAATAAAAATTTAAAAAACGAATAAATTCGGAATATACATATATTTTTCTAGTTTAGTGCAAAAGATTGTGTGATATTCGCATAGTGGCTTAAAATTAATATAATTTATCATCCATTTTAAACTATTACTATCTTAGACACTCTATTTAAGTACCTAGTTCACATTCAATTAGGTAATTTATTTGAATTCTTATTTTGAGCATATTTCACTGGACTTTGCTGAGTAATTGTGCTTTTTTTTACTATATATTTAGAGTGTTTGTAGTTGTAAATAATTATTGCCACCACGAATGGGGTTGTTTATTACCCAAACATGGATTCTGTTAGTCTTTTAATGTATGGAACAGTTATTCAAATCAGTTTTCAGGTCAACCCAAGTGTATGGCCACGAGCACTGGATCTTGAGCAAAAGACTCGCTCAAGGCTACAGGCTGCTGAAATGTAATTTGTACGAGGAATAGTAGGAGCCTCAGAAACAGAGAATCAGAAACACGCCAATTAGAGAAAGTCTCGAAGTGAATCCCTTACTGTCATTTATCGAGAAATCACAGTGGCTGGGTCATATCTTGCGGCTGCCGGCAGATAGACTGCCAAAGCGGGTATTCCAGGCAAGACCAGAAGGCATAAAACTAAGAGGCGGTTCTAAGAGAAGCTGGCAAAAGCAGTTGGAGGACTGCTGCGAAGCGAGGTTGCAATCGAATTGACGTGGAGTGCGCAGCCCAAGATAGGAAGAGTTGGAACCTCTTATGCGGTGCAGGGACCCCCCGACCCAATAAGATAAGGAGTAGAAGGAGAAGAAGAGGAAGGAACAGTTATTATGCGTGCATCCTAACGGTATCCAGTGGTATTGAAACCTATTGACGTTAAAAAAAAAAATTATCGGTGGTGACAGTATGCACATTACGAGAGATCGGAAAAAGTATCGAAGCATATCCGGTAGTGGATGCAGGCAGGTTTAAGAAGAAGAAAAACAAGATTTAGATTTAACGCCTGCGTAAAACCTAAAAGTTTACGGCATTACAACAAACATTTCGTACAATGAATAATATGTTCTATACCTTAAAGGTAATCAAATGTACATGTGTGTTATACCGATGGACCAAACGAGCACTTTAGTTAACTTTAGATTACCCTCGGGCATCATGTGGTTAGATACGGTATTAGTTAAATGAACACGTTTTAATGGCTTACAAGAAATAGCGGTGAGGGACATCAACCGTCTCGAGGGAATAGAGCATTAGTGGGTGGAATTTAGGTTGCACTGAACTGCATTTTATATGTGGTTAGTTATGATGAACCTTACTCTATTGTACACAATGTTGTCATACTTAAGTAGGATAGAGAAAATAAAAGGATTTAATTGAGAAGAATATTTATTAAATGATAGAAATAAGTGTTATATTCATTCAGTGGCTCAATTTAGTGACATTTAACATAATCATTATCTTGATTATCATAATGCCATGTTATTGTAGAAACAGAAAGAATGACTCTGGAAGTTTTACAGTAAATTGGAAATTTTCAGTAAAATCTTGAATAAACGGTGAAAATACCAACTAAATTCGCGGAATGTATGGAAATCTCACACTATATATAAAAGGCGACGCAACCGCCTTAATACAGTTTTAATACAGTTTTATAGTGATAGTTCGGCGGTCTCGTAGAAACGAATTCTAGAAAAATAAGCGGTCAGCTAAAATAAATTATGAGAGTACCTACTTGGCGCCCGGTAGTGAATAAGTGGATCACAGACGTCCAAATATTCCAAGACGAGTATAAATTGTTCTACAGACGAGTATAAAATTAGCCACAATTACATAATACTGCTTCAAATAATTTTGTGTACTGTGACTAAACGTACAAAATATTAGTTTACTAATTTTATTTGCCTCTAACTAGCGAGATCCCGTGACAGTAAACTCAGTGATACTTTTAAGGACGCGCATCGGTTTTAGATAACCGTAAAAAGCGATTTTTTATGGAGCGCCATTGGTTTGTCTCTGTGCCGGATTGCCCAGTACCAACCCTCGCGGTATGGAACGCCGATAGGCGTTTTCAATACCCAGCGAATGATTGTGAGAACGCCTATAGGCGTTTTCAGCACAGAACATGTATTAACACTGTAATTGATTACAATTATATGTACATAGAACATAACAGTGAAAAGCTCAAACTTTTTAGTAAAAATAATACCTCGTTACACTTTGTAGTATCTCTTATAAATATTTATTTTTTACGTAAAAAATCTAATAAGATATGTTTTTCATATTTTATTTTTATTTTATGTAAGACAATCTCAGATATGTTACCAGTGCTTTAAGCATTATTTATGAATTATCTGAAAAAAAATTAATTAAAGAATTAGAAGAACAGAAATAAAAAAATTCTTGTTTATAATATTATATATTTGTACACAAAAATTTAAAAAGAAAAAGCTGAATTTTTTTTAATACAGAATCTTGCTAACTGGTATATAGTTCTTGATAATAATATACACAGCATAAAAACTAAAAATACGAATAGAATAAGATAACCATATAAGAAAAAAGTTTATACACAAAATTGTGTAATGTACAGAGGTATATAAATTAACTAATGAATTTAAAAATATAATAATATTGTGGATTATGTGATGTGTATGATAAATTTTAGGAGTATTATTTTATTATAAATTGAAATATAATGTAAATAGGTATGTATTAATAATAAAATATAGAACGTTGTGAAAAAAATTTTGACTATAATTTTAGCTTAAAAACAATATGTGAATAAACTACTTAAGAAATAAATAAGAAAATAAAAAGTACTAAACAAGGACTCTTTATTTTCACTGATCGCAAAAATATTTTTTTTACTGCAAAAAATTGACTTCATTTGAACATGTAACTCGTGTGACTGAAAAAATACTTGGGTCTGAAGAAAATTTGCATTCACGACTCATTGAAGAAAAATCGTGGCCACCATCATCGTGTTCCTTATAGATGTAGTATAACATTAGTTTCGAATACTAAAACAGGCCAATTACTGTAACGAAACACTTTACATATACGTTTATAAAATATACTATACAATGTGCATTGAAGCAAGATGCAATATTGATTTTTATAAAATGACGGAGGATATATGTATCTAAGAAAGAAACAAATAATCTCCATATATAAAATAAAGCTAGTAAAATATGTGTTCATTTAGGATGGGTTATAAATCATATACCATCAAAATATCAATAACGTGCAGTCAGAACAAGAAGCATAACTTTTTCCTAAGAATAAATTTTGAAAAGACACCGAAATAAGAGATAATATATCTCGTAATATCATAATAATTAACATCTTATTCAGATTTTAATATTTCATTATATTCTAACAGATAAATATTTTTTCCAAATATATGTTTAAATAAAATTCATGCTTCTTGTTCTCACTGCGGGCCCCTGCAAAACATATAGACGTGAACTATCGCAAATATATTGCTACACAACCTGGTGTATTTAAATAACTACAAGTTTGTAAATTTTAAATAAATTGTGAAAAGGACAACAATTGTCTTTCTTAATAAGTCGCGTTTTATTGCAAGAAGTTTTTATCTAAAAGACTCGGTTTTTGAACTAAATTTTTAAAATTGAGAAAAAAGTAACCCATAAAAACCAAGTTTTTATTATACTCCCTTTCTTATTTACTAGTGAAAACTGGTTTGGCGCTTAACCTACGCGTTGGGCTTCGGTCGGGTGACGCTACGAAAGGGAGTAATAAAAAATTTCCAAAAATACAAAATTATACTATAATCGTCTACCAGACGCGTTAAAATATTTTCATACAACTTAATAATTTCTATGAAAAAACCATTCAAAATTTGAAAAATCCAAAAATTTATTAATTTTTTTTAACGAAAATTTGATAGATCTTCTTGAGCGTCACCACGAGTCTGCTTGCAAAGTTTCAGCTCAATTGGATTACGGGAAAAGGGTTAAAAATCGATCCAAAGTTTTTTTGTCAGTAAGCAGACAAGACGACAAGTAGACAAGCAGACGCTACGAGTTAAAAGAAAGGGAGTAAAAAGAACGTCTATTGTAAAAAAAAGTTTTGTTTGCTAGGGGATTTTATTGAGCAAAAATAAATAATAACTGCGATATAAATGTTTCTTCTCTTCTCTCTTCTTCTATGACCCGACTCCCTTTCTTGTAGGCATGATTTAGTTCACGTCTGTAATTTTTTTATACTTTGTATTGTAAACAGATGAATTTTTCTTCATAATTGTTTTACAAAACGTGTTTATATTAACGTATTAAAATATAAGAACAATAAAAAGGAAAAGAAAAAAATAATTATAGGAAGAATAATAAAATTATAATAAATAAACATTTTCACAACTTATTAACAATAAATAAGTGGTGAAAACAAAGTAAATTTCTATTAAGTATATAAAAAATTACACCACAAAATCATTTTGCTCTTGATGAAGTAGTAAAAGAATGTTTAAAATTATTTTTTGTAATTTATAATAATTTTATGTTTTAATATCAGTGTATTTTTCCAACTGGCAATTATATGAAATTAAAATAATTTTCACTTGTATAAATATACCTATAATATTTCATGTGATATTTCAAAGACGATCTCTCTAAAAATGCCTGAAATATTTTTTAATCAAATATTATTGTTAAATTACAAAGAACAGCTAGCTATCTTAAAACGTAACGTACATACCTTAGTTTCTTTTGTGAGAAAATTTTTTTCAAGGGAACTTTTCATTTACTTCTTATAGTGGAAAATTATATTTTCAAATAATTTAGTCACTCCACTAGCTCTCTGAATAAAACTGTAATTGGGTTGGTTGTTTTTCCCCTTCTAAGAATCACCTCCGATTAACAAATTTCGTTTTCTTTTCTCCCACCCCGAGGCCTCGCTAATTATATCGTCGGGCTTCCCCTCCCTCCCTCTCCTTACCACCCTACACCCGCGGCGCACACCACCTGATTGGCGTTAAGCTACCCCTAGGAACAACGGTAAAAAGTTTTCATTAAAATGTATTGTTTTTATTTAATTTAAATCTTTCAATAATATAACGATTTCTTTTTAAACACTACTACTCCTGTGTACTTACCATTTTATTTAATTGAGAACATATAAGTATAACAAAACTATATCAATAATATCTATAATTAAAGGACACAATATGAAGAAACAAGTACACGCTCATAGATAGTAAGGTGTAAATTTACAAAACCTGTGTCAGGCTCATTATTACATATAGTATAGAAACTAGGGCTGACACAGTTAAGCCTAAAAGCCTCCTTCGAACGTCTGAGATCAGAGTACTGCGTACTATAGCAGAGGGGATCCTCAAAGACGGGTTTAAAAACTATAGGTGTTAGAGAAACCATTTGAATAGGGCGGATGATACAAGAATTTCACTTGTGGTTGTCCGCAATATATCCCTGGGATATCGCATGCCAGGAAGACCGCCAGATGGAAAGATAGCTGGTTCTCCACTTCCCAAGAGAATTGCTATCGCTCAAGAGTAGATCAATGATCTTGAACAAGAAGAAGACTATGTTGTTAAAATTATTTAAAGATCTGCATTTTATAATGATTATTTAATAGCAATGAGCTGTGAGACATTTGATTATTACTCTTCAATGTAAAGTAATAACATATCCTAGCTACCAGTGGTTCGATCCCCAATCTTGGAGACCAACATGTTAGAAAATAATTAGAATACTTAAAAAATTAGCATATATGTTAAAATAAATAAGTTAAATAATTAAATAATAATCTTTATTTCTTCACTTGTAGATATAATTAACTTACTTGGTATAATTAACGAGTATATTTTTAAATAAAAATGCTTATTATTTTCATTATCTCAATAAAATCAGTTAAAATAAAGTTGTAACGCCAACATATTTTATTCTCGAAACAATTCCATTGATGGTACTAAAAGGTCAATTATGATTAAATGACAACTAAGGAACTAGCGTCAAAGTCTGCCCAGAGATGGCGCAACCATAGTTACAACACGCGCACGAAAAGTGTTCTTCTTTATATTATCAAGCACGATTTTGATTTAAGAGATGGCGAAATTTTCTTTCGCAAAATCCTATTAGAATATTATCAGAGATATCCAAATACTTCACAAAACATGTTTTGGCATGTTCTGCATTATCTTGAATAAAATTCAGACATCGTATAGAGATCTTTACTGATCTTGAGTCCGTGACTTTGATCTTCTAGCTAGCTGTCTTAAAACGTAACTCGCAGAGAATCTAATCTGGTAACTCAGTAGAGGAAACTGTAGTTACTCCAGTGGCAACAAAAGGACATTAACCCATAGAGGACCAGGTCTAGGGACCCAGCAGAGGATTCCGGGATTGGTTGTAGTATCGCAAAGCGCTTATTAGCCATTATTTGTATCCACGCTTTGGAAGTGGAAGCTCAATTGCTTGAGCGGATAGACCGCTGTCCGCTCAAGCAATTGATTTTTTGAATGATCTCAAGCAAGTTTATTTTATTTCATTACAAATATGTGGGTAGTTGATATAAAATAAAAGATACAAAATTCATCGATATACACATAAAGACAAAAGTCTTGGTAATAAGTACATTAAAAGGTAATGAATTCTTAAATAAAATTCATCCTGAATACTGAAGTATTCTTGAGGTGGGTACTTATGCATTAGGACAATTAAAATGAGATTTCAACATTTGCATTATGATGAAAAGTTATTTGAATTTATCCTCGAGGAAGGGTAAAGTTTCCCCGGTAAATTAAAAATTGTACCAAAAACTTAGAATATAAGTGATAATCTCTGTGAAGCGTTGCAGGTTGCAGCGCTCAAAGTTTGTTTATTTTAAGAACTTCCACTCGGGAATTATTAAAACTTGCACTTAAAACGTGCCATGTGTGCTGTTCCTAGCATTCTCTGTTTATGCACGAATTTGCATTCTACTTGACTGACTAGTTTGTTTAAAGGGAAAGATCGAGTAAATGTGATAACTGTACTGAATATTAATTTTTTCATATTTTAACCAATGATAATACATATCTGTCCGCAGCAACGTCGTTTAGTTGTATTTTAACTATTTTAAATATGAATATAATATTTTTACTAGCTAACATTTCTTTAAAGTATCTGGCATTGGCATGTGTACTTGACAAATAAAACACTTAAAGTTGAACTAGCAATTAGGCCATCAATAGCCGATTCGTCGCTGGTATTGACCACTGCGCGGCCATTGATGTTTACAATTGGCTGTCATCGATGGTAGAAGCCAATAGCTGGCCCAATGGGCGGCTGTGGTGGGCGATTCGCAGCCGTAGTGGTGTGAACGCGGTGTCAGCTTGCTGCAAGGTAACGTTGTTGGTTATGGTAGCCGCTTCGCGGCCGGTGATAGTTACTGCGCGGACATTGATGTGAGGTGATTGCTACTGCGTGGACAGGTCTTGAGGGCGGACATCTCATTTGAATATAATAATTTCGTTTTCTGTCGATACTTGCTGGATTTATAACTTTATATTTATTTTTATTTATTTATTAATTAACGCCCTGTAGGGCTTTTACAACAGATAGGTTAAGTGTATATTAGAAGAATATATAGTTTAAAGAAAAAATAATAATAACATGTAAACATAATGATGACAAAGTGGAAAGAAAATTCTTAAAATACAGATACAAATATATAAAGGTAAATAAAATTTAAAGTATAAGAAAAACATAATATAATAGAAATTTAAAAACAAAAAAGTAATAATGTAGAGTGAAAAGATATATCACAAGTTTTGAAAGTAATATTGTAAAATGATATACATAAGAATACAAACCAATTATTTAAGTCCAATTCGATAAATCTAGTATTCTTTCAATACACCTTTTAATATATGTTTGAATAATATATGGTTATTGGCAAAGACGTCCATTTTTTTGCTAGTCTAGGAATCTGAATGTGACACGCAGCCGGCGAGTGGGCCACGTTACACGCAAGGGTTGTTGTTAATTATCATGTCCCGTGATTTTTCATGGGTGAATGGCTGGTTTAGATATAATTGAGATGGGTCTTTGTAACCAATTAATAAGCCAGAGCGGAATTTTAAAATTAATATTTTGATCAAATGTTTCTAAAACACAAATTTTCTTTCAAGTTTATTAGGTAAAAAAAATCTTTTATATAAATAATTAAAAAAAATATTTATATGCAATTTGAAATAAACGAACACATCCTTAAGATCTTTATACAATTTCAAAATATCAAAATATAACATCGAACAACATCAACAAAATTATATGTATTTGGAAATAAAGTACTTCAATAGCCTCCCTACAGAAATTAAGAAGATAGTTGAGACCAAACAAATTAAGATAAGTTAAATGATCAACACAAATAACACCATTAAAAATTAAATATTTTTTTAAACACACGTATACAAAACAAGTAATCAAGGAAAAATGTCTCTTTGTGGAGAAATACAGTGATGAAATGAATGTATTAATTAAACTATTAATAGCCAAAAATAAAATAAAATGTCAGTTATATTTAAAATATATATTTAAAAAATTAGAACATTATTATAATAGAAATATTTGGTGGATTATGAGATACACTAGGTTCATTTTGTGGAAATTTTAGTTATGTTTAGCTTTAACTGGATGATCTCGGCTGCTAATTGATAGTTAAATTTCACATGGTTTGTGACAATCTAGATAGCTATTTGTAGTTGAAGAGGTTATTAAATTTAACCCTGCGATAAAAAATTCACACAATACCAAAGCCACTCGGGATCACGTCACAAAACTGGCACTAAAAAAGGATGCCGTAAAAGAAAGGAGGCACCGCCATTTTTTGCCCGTTTTGAGGACGTGCGCACAAAAAAAGGGAAATTGTTTCTGACAGCCTAAGACCTACACGTGTTTTTCTTTTCAATTGATAAACTAAGTTACAAACTAAAGAAACGGAAAAGTGGCTAATTTATGTACATAATTTATAATTTTAATACAAATAGGTAGTTTTTATTTTATTAAAATCATGAAACAATTCCCATTATTTTGTCTTATGACGTTCATAATATATTTTTTTAATAAAAATATTGTGGTTAATTAAAGTTTATAGCATTTTATTTTTTTTATTTAACCAAATAATCATTTAATTCAAATTTTTAAGCATAATTGTAAAATTTAAAATTTTCATTTAAAAAATTTGAAAATCGGATTTTCGGAGACCTCTTAAAAAAATATCCTCGTGGTGGTTAGGATAACCCATGACAGCCTTGTTTGGAATCATAAAACCAAATATTTTATAGAGTATATGAGTTTAGGTCGTGATTGAATGTAGGATTTTAAAAAAACTGAAATTTGAGGTTTTGGCAGAGTTGTATGCAAAAAAGTACGTTTTTCGGTAAAATCTACACAATGTATTATTGCCTTGTAAAATATATAGTGTTATCAGATAAAAAAAACTTAATTTAATCACTACACAATCCTCTTTAGAAGAATTGTGAAAATTTTGAAAATTGTGTCCACTACTTCAAAAATAGAGTTTTGAGTATAAGCGATTAACTTTTTATGTAGGAATAAAACTGAGTTAATTTTTTAAAACGTATGTAGAATAATTAATTCCAGCTCTACTAAGCAAAGATTCCGATACAGTTGCAAAATCCAGGGCATCCTTTTGGTTTTGACTGAGACGATTTCTTGCCTCTCAAGAAAAACAGAAAAATAATGGGTAAGCAGCTAGCTGCCTTGATATATTATATACTCCCGGCCGGCCGAGCATGATGATAGGAATTTTGATATATTTTCAATGCAAATCTGTACCGTTCGACCAGTCGAACTCAAATTTTGTATACTTACGATTTAGGACCCGGCGGGTAACATAGGCACATTTCTCACATCGCCTTTCCCACCCCTCCACTCCACCCCTTCCCCTGATATATTTTCTGTACAAATGTACACTGTATGACCGATCTGACCCAAATTTTGCATACTTATTCTTCAAGACCCGGCGGGAAACAAAGGCGACATTTTCTCCCTTTCTCTTTACCCTCCCCTCCCCCTGATATATTTTCTGTAAAAATCTACACCGTTTGACCGATCTGACCCAAATTTTACGTATTTATATTTTAGGACCCGGAGGGTAACAAAAAAAACTTTAACGCACTCCCATTTTACTCCACCCACTCACCCGATATATTGTCTATATAAATCTATTCCGTTTGCCGATCTGACCCAAATTTTTCATTCTTATTCTTTAGATCACGACAGAATACATAGGCTATAATGCCCCCCTGAAAATTCCATCCATCTCAATCTCGATTAAATGGAAATATTGTTTTTATTAGAGACTTTCCAAAACTATGGAATCTTTATGTGTCCCCATAAACTTATTTTTTATCTCAATCCCTAACCCAAGCAACGCCGGGTACGAACAGCTAGTAATATTATATAACACAGTTGTGTCAAAAACAAAAATAATATATTACAATATGAATCGATGTTCTGAGTACTTCCTAAGTACTTTAAATATTTATGATGTGAATGTGGCTGTCCCGCCTAAAACACTTTCGTAAGTGCATAAGCTCCATCTCCTTTGATGCTTTTACCGACTACATACTTAGGTATTCATAGGTATATGGAATTGAAAGGTCAATAAATTCCAAGAACGAGCACTTACGTGTTTTACCTTAAATTATATTTCACTAAAGTTTACATCAAATAAAATATATTTTTTATAATAGACAAATATCCTGGCAAATTAGATTTGATATGTATATAAAACATATTAAATTAAAAATATATATTTTTAAAATTAACATATTTCATTGTTACCTGCCTAATTTTACATATGATGAATAGATTTTACGGCTCTGAATATAAGAAAATGGCTTTGCGTAAAAAAAAATTATACTCGTAAATTCAATTATTTTTATATCAATATTAAACTTTTCATTTTAATGAGATCATGTTATGGACAAGTTTATTGATAAATTTTCATTTTATTGAAGTGACTCCACTGCTTAATAATATAAATGTAAAATTTCCTAGACTTAATATGTCTGTGTATGTTGCTGGAGCCAATGACGTATTATAATATAGACACGTTATTCCCATATTAGCTGGTTTTCGTATGTACCAAATTTTGCATTGAAAGACACAACAAATCACGGCACACAAATGCCCTGCGTGTAGACAGAAAAATCAGGTAATTTGAAGTCACGGTGACTAAAATAACATGCCAAATCTTACAATAGTGTACGATACTTTATTCCTTTTTGCGCGTGGCGTCGCGCCTGATCCCAACGAAGGTCCGTAGATTCGTGAGTTCAAAGTTCAGAATTGAATACTTACATTGCTTATTTGCTTCCAATCCGCATTAAAGTAAACATGCAGCTTAAAATTTAACAAGAGGTAATAGTTCAAATATTAAAATAATCTTAGTAAGCAAAATCTAATTTATTCTAATATAAAAGTTAACACTAAATCCCTAGTTCATTGACGTCGTCCTCAGAATCCTGTACAATTTGCAGTTACAGATTGAGGTCGTAATGTACTCTCTGATCCATTGATTGAAAATATGATGTAGAATTTCAGCTATATTTCGACGTCCGCGCTTTCGTGAAATTCATCCGCGTGTTTTGTCAAGTCATGCTCTAGGACAAAAGCCTATTTATTGGCATCATTAATTTACCGAATTAGATTATTCAGCGGAATCCTTCGTTACTGCGCAACATCAGCATCCTACTCCATACATCGTGCATGATCATGAAATTGATTCATTGTATATGGTGGGTAGCAGTAGAAAGAGGTTATGCCACTCTGGGAGCTTGAAATTTTGTTAGAAATTTGATATGAATTTTTGCATTGTGATTACAATATTTTTACTGATATTTTTAGCCACATATTTTACCGAAAAATTTTAGAAAAAAAAAACAAAATGTCTGCATCATTTCTATTTTCGTTAGATGCATTATTCTTCGGAGTACTATTATCCGAGATAAATCAAAAGAATATGATGCACTTATTTAGAAATAAAATAATTATTTAGAACTATTTCTAGGTCTAGAATTAGAATTTTACGATCATTGTTGGATTAAAGCCTTCCTAAGTGTCTTCCACTTATTTTTATCCATTGATATTTGCTGCAACGTGCTTCCACAGAATTTCATGATTTTGACATCCATCGGGTCTTAGGATATCTGTTGTCTCCTTGATTACCTTCTGACATCACTGGATAACTGCACTTATCCGGCGATAATTCAATAAACAGAGGTTTTATACAAAGTTTTTTCTTTTTGTTAAAACAACTGTTATTGTTATGAATATTATCGGTTTAAAAATTTCTCGACAATTGAAAACTAGAAATACTCTTACAGAACTAAATAAATTAGTAATGAAAACAGAATTAAATAGAACTTGATAATCGGCCGTATTCTGAAATTAGCAATATTGATATTTTTGTATCTTGACAGTTATTGTATAACATTATGATGGTTTTGACTTTTTAAGCTTGGCTGGTTTGAAAATAATGGATTCAATCAATCATAGAGCTCTAACACGTAAACAAATATTAAGTTATTCACTACTATGAATAAAGAGCTTTCTAATTTGTTGAATTCATTAATTTCAAACCTTTCAAACTAAAATCTTCAAAATTTACGGCGTTACGATGTTATACAATAATTGTCAAGATACAGAAATAGCAATATTGCATATTTTAGAATACGACTGAATGGCATTTAACATTCTGGAAAAAAAATCAGTTTTTACTGTAATGTATATGGTAGCTGTCAGTGACAGACAAAACGTATATTCCTCATGCGTGCCCCCTTCATTAAAATGAAACAACTATCGAATTGCATTCCTTCAGTCATTTTCACAAAGCTCCTCCAGCATATCGCCGGTTTGTGATGTTGAGGTTTCCATTGGAATTCTGAAAAATAATAATATTTATGTATAAATACGGAGAAAATGACACGTAAATTAAGTTCACTTCACAGTTTTAAAAAAATATTAAAATAATAATATAAATGTTTTTTAATATCTTAATTTTTGTTCAAAAATGAAAAATAAATGTTAATGATTATATTATTGAAGCAAGTTTAGTAAAAAAAATATAAACAAAAGAGAAATGCGATAAAACCATACCTACTCTGCCTTACTCGCGTCAAATGTCAAAAAGCGGTATTGCCAGCACAAAAAAATTCCCGCGTCACTGTCGGCTGCAGTTACGTCGGCTGTTTTGAGTACTCGGATTTCACGAAAATATTTAAAAACAACTATAATTTCCGATAGTTTAATTTTCATAAAATTTTTTAATATCAGTTTGTTCTTATTCCTATATTTTTTAACCTTTTTAATGTACTCTAAAATGTTATTTTTAACTGGCAACAGGAATCATCCACCAGCAGCGACATCATTTTTAGCGTAACTTATATATAGATGTAATCTCCACCCACTTAACATTGGTGTACCATTTTATCATATTACGATAATCAACTAAAAATGATAAAAATTAAGGTTAGAGCTCAGATTCTATGAGTTCGTGTTCAGATTTTACCGGCTGAGAATTTATTTTTATTTTATGTATTTAGCCAAGACCCAAATTGATTTATAAATCGAAATTCCATAATCTGTTGCAAACTAGAGTCGGTTTGGTGTCTACGTTTTGACAGCATTGAAATATAAGTTTTATGGAAACATCGAACGTTGAAGATTGGCAGTAAAAAGCTTCCTGTTAGTTTCTTTAAATAGTGGCTACAAAAATTGTGTATTTGTTACAAGTCACTCACGAAACTGAAATGCTGTACAGTACGACGTTATTGTAACCCGTCGTGAAATTAGCCGCGTGTTAATTATTGCCTCGTTTGAGTCAAAGATCGGCAGAATAATTCAACGAAACATTCACCCGCAGTCAATTACAGCAACTCCAGCCCCAAATACGTTCAGAAGCCCTCCGAGAACTGTTCTCTATTCATGCACGCGGTCTCACAATCAGATTGCCATGTAAACGTAGCGCTTGGTCACCCCAAATCTGGCAATCCTCCCACAGTTATATTTGGACGTGAACATATTCAGCCGTCATGGAATATGACTTGGCATCGGGCACTTTCTTGGCAAAACAGTTTCTCGCTGCGGAGACTTGGGCTCGCCGCTTGCCAAACGATACGTAAATTTCACCAATCTTGTCGAATTCGGTATCGGCAACGTGCATACAGTTTGAAGTTTAACTTCTTGCAACAATGAAATGAATAATTTTGATTTATTTATAATTTATCTGTATGTTAAGACGGTTGTTATTTTTTCTCAGCGATAAGTAAAGTTACTTTAAAATTTATACACTTGTATATTGCCCAAATGATCGGAAGTTCGAGCCTCATACAATTTTTCATAGCATTCATAATTATAAGAATATATATGTGACATAAATTTCATATATAACTGACGGATTTGACGTAAATATTGTAGAGTTTATTCATGACAATCATAAAATTGGGTGAAAAACTTAATTTTGTTACCTCTACGTGAGTTTAATAATATTTTTATATTTTACTACTAAAGTTTTAAGAGTGACAGAGTCTCTCGTCGACACATAAAATATTAAACATAAAAGTAATAAGATATAAAAATGTTTTTATACTCCCGCCAAGTGACTCATTACATTAGGTGAAAAATACTCAAAAAAGTGAGTATTTTTCACCTGATATAATGTTCATCGTGAATTTAATATTTCCATTTAAATGATGATATGGTTGACATTGTAGTATATATTTTGCTTTATTGACAATATTTAATAATTTTAAATGAAATTTAATAAACGTAAAGAAAATTTATAACTGAATGCAATCTTTAGAATATATCTGAATGATGTTTGTTCTCAGTTATCATATTTTGAACCAATCCTGTTCAAATAATTTGAATATAATATATTATTAAAAAAAGCTCTTTCTTTAGGGGGTTACACTACTCTAGAAGCCAGAAATTTAGGTTGTAATTGAATGATTTTTTACAAGGATTTACATTTTTATTTTATTTTAATTAAATTTTCACTTATTAGAATACATTTAGCATTTTATTTGAAATTTTTCTAGATATTTGTCCTTATTTTAATCTTTTTTGTTGTTTTTTTAGCTAATTATCTGGGAAATGGCCTGATGATAGTAAAGGATTTTGATTAAATTATGATAGGTATCGAGTTGTTACGTAAACGTACAGTGGTGTAAATTATACATAAAGTGTAGTTTAAAAAAAACCTTTATTTTCCCTAATGTCAGAATATTATATTGGCCTCAATCATATCAGGCACGTCTCACAATGTATCTCCAGTAATAGTGTCATGGTTTTAGGTCTCTCATATAGTGAAGTCTAGGGCACCCCCATGCACAGTGTTGCGTTATTTAATTGGTATTATTTATTTCTCCTGGCTCTTTAAAATATCTGCAATTATAAATAGTAATTATAATAATTTTATAAAAATAACAATTTGATCGCAAAATTTAACAATTATAAAATAATCGCATACCTATCTATCTACATATACGTATCAATTGTGATTATTCTTGAAGAACTTTAAGTAATGATTGCGGTGATCTCCAAAAATGAAAGAGATTTTATATCTCTTTTAGATTTATATGAAAACAAGTCAATAATGACGCAAAAAACATTTTTCAATTTACACTGAAGAGTTCAGCAATGGCGACCTTTTGGTGTGTCACACCTGAGCTGTCAAAGCTCAACCAGTTAACTGATTGATCAGCGGCATTGTGGTTTGCTCTACATGACATTTAATTTTTAAAATAGAAAAAATAGAAGTCTTAATATAATCTGCATCCAGAACAGAATAATTTATTCACTATTTATATTATTATTCTATCTATATATAGTCCACCATTATTCGTTTTGTTTTGTTTGGAAATGATTTTTTAATTTTTTAATTAATTTGAAGACCATATTCATTGCATGCATTTATTACTCGAGGCAGTTAATTTCTTTTCATTCATTACCAAGCATTTTTCTGTTTCCTATAGATCCTATTCAAATATTTTTTCTGGATAGATGTTGAAAAGCATTGGTGAAAGAATACAACCCCGACTTACTCCTCTCTTCATTTCTACTTTTTCGGTTAATTGCGCCTTTTGATGTCAACAAAAGATTCCTATTATTCGGATATCTTTACCACCAATCTCTGTTGTTTTGAAAATTTCTATTGACTTTTCATGTTCATCTTGATGATTAAACAAAACTGTGAATAGTACCGTGTCGGAGTCATGCTCCATACAAAATATTATTTTAAAAATTGCGTTTATGTAATATGTTTGCTATATCTTTTAAATTTTACATATGACCCTTTGTCAATTTGAAACATGGTTTGATTAATGTGGCAAATTTTTGGGGCCATGAAAGGGGTTTTTAACTTTAAATCTTCTTTAAACTTCTCAATATAATCAGAGTTGGCGGACCTTAAAAGGGCTCTTCTCAACATTCAATAATTGAAATTTTTGTGCACACTCAATACACCATATGCCAGGTCAAGGGAAATATAAAACGACGTAAGTAGCTCAAATGCTTATTGGCTGGCGCATGCGGTGTCAAATGCTGGTAAACAATAAATTCCGTAAGCTCGAAGTACGTAGGGACTCTCTTCGTTCTGTTTTATTTCCCGTTCTTCGGTCTAATTCTCAGACTAAAACAAATGATTTATTTAGTTCATCCTTACAAATTCTACTCCTGGTGGAAGCCAGGTTAGTGGAAATTGGCTATCCACGTCCTTAAAATCTATAGTCTTTTATCCTATCTTTTGATTATTCTACAAAAGGTTGTAGGAAAAGAAACAACAAAGTCTTCAGGCCTTCACAGATGAGTTGTTCTGATAACTCAGGGAGTAAAGAGGAGATTTATCACTGTTCTCAGCGTACTATGAAAATGGTTTAGAGCAGGAAGCTTTCCTGGAAGAATCAGAAAAATGAAAGCAGCAGCAGACCACGATATGATTAGTTAATGGTTAGATTCAAGAATACCTTCAGATGTACCATCTTTTCATTTTTCCATTACCTTTTCTTACCTCATTCTCACCGAGTTAAGCTTAATTTCTTTGTATTACAATATTATTTGTCGACCGTAAGGAATAAATTATTTCCTGTTTTAAGTGGAAATTTTTTTTAGTGGATTTACGACTCTGATTTCAACAATTTCCACAACCATAGGAAATTTAACTTTTATAATGTAGATGTATCACAAAAATGAAGCTTTTTATGTGGAAAAGTATTTGAAGAAGACTTATTTGGGCATTAACAGGACTCTCGACCTGTCGTTGGCTGGCTTAAATGATAACTTTAACACAAAGTAACGTTCACCGATTTCACCATTGATTTTGCATCTATAAAATTAGGAAAAACGTATATATGGTATTTATGAACCTCGCTTACTTCATTCAACACAATACTATACTATCGTCATCTATGCCGTGAAAAAATGAAAATTGTCACATGTGAGATATTTATAATTTATTTTTATAAATGATGATTCCTCTGCGGACAAAATTCATTTAAAATTTGAATATATTCAAAAATATTGTACATAATTTCCTTTTAGTATGTATTAGCGAACGAAACATTTTTGTAAATAGGTAAAAAATAGAATTATTTATATGTACTAGTGAGTGTACATAGCTGGCAGCTTATCTGTTGCGATAAATATGAATACGATGATTTAGCGGTTGTGATATTTATTTATTCAATACGGAAAAATTTGAATTATTCAAAAGCACGGGTCGACCTGACGTTATCCATCGGCTGACAACCGCATGGTCAACACCGACAGGAATCATATATTAATATGGAACAAAGGACCTCGTGCGAGTCCACAATAGACTTTCGCGGATAGGCTAACTGTTTTAACAATCTATGGTTTGCAAATTTGGCATTCCGCACATAGTCAAAAATGAGCAAAAAATTGTAATAATTTTCAGGCGTATTCTAGTGTATATGTATTATGTTTTCTTTATTTCCGTACTTTTTTTCATTCTCGGGACTCAATTCGCAGATTAGGATTACTCTTGGAATCCCGAGTCTCGTAATATGTTAATATTTTTTTTGGAACAAAAGATTTAATGTTTATGTTTCATACACATGGTTTGTTTTATTTCAAATGAATTGTTAATAAAAATCAAATAATTCTCAATATTGAAAATTAAATACACAGAGTATAACAATATTTTTCAAAATACCATTTAAAAATTCCAAAATTATATGTGATAGCATGCTCTTTGATTTTGTACATTTATTTGAAAATCACACGTTGCCAAATATATGCAGACAAAAAATTGTCGGCGTGTATTTAAACAATCATAAATTATTTTTTAATTCGTATCACTCCAATATCACACGGAAAATTTATTTATCTCAAACTGTTCCATGATTATTGTAGAATGTTTTATAACAAATAAAGAATAGATTAATAAACAATTGAACTCAGGATGCGACAAATATATTATAAACAGAATAATAATATCCAAATCTCAAATGGGGCTCACTAACACAATGAAAGGCGTTATTTGTTTTATTAACACTCTTCCAAATTTATTATGAATCCAGAGACTCGACATGATATAAGCTATCCCGGGACTCATCGAAAGCCCCATGTGTTCCCGGGAATCCATTCCCAGTCGACCGGGTCGACGGGTCAGAAACCTTAATATGTATATTAATAATTCGGATGAAAGTCATATATACATAAAAAGGATATTGTTTCATACCCCAATTTAAAAAAAAGGATTTAAGTGTCATTTACCAGTGGCGACATCTTCATAAATATATGTATAGTATTCATAGAAATGACAGATTTTCAAACCATGGATGGCGTAAGCGGGGTTGTTATTAAAAAAAAGAAAGAAGATTAAAATACACGATTTCCAAAATTTAATAGGTGCTAGGCGGTCTTGGGTGGAATCAGAAAACGTAACATTGTGTAAAGTGATCACTTAAGCCAGAGTCAAAAAAAATCATGGACGATGAATAAAAATCGCGCCAAAGAAATCATAAAAACAGTATGAAAACATGAGACAACGCCTTGTCATTTCAAATATACAGACGATTGATATGAACTGATACCACGTGTATCTGTATATTGAAAAAAAACTTTTATAATGATACGGAATGGTTTGATCGTGTCGTTTTGTACTCACTGTTATCTATCAATAAGAAACGCTTGTACGTATGATTTTACTTTTTGATATATCTAGACATTGATTTGACATACGTTTCGATGCTTTATATATGTATTCAAGTAACGCTTTAGGGAAAAAAATGCTTATTCATGACTTAAGAATTCCATTTGTTTTCACGGGGACCATAAATTGTTTTTGCGAGTTTCGATAAATCATATGTGCGATTCAGTCACTTTTTACCAATTCCATACATCACAAGTCATTTACCTTGCAAAGAAAAATGCCTCGCAAGAAATACCTCCGTGGAACGGCACTAAATCAAAAGTGTGAATGGTGTTATATCCTTTTGAAAAGATCGACCTTGTTCAGGGGTGTAGCGGGGATGATTCGGAATTCCGGTTATTCATTTCGATCAGTTTTTTTCTTTTTTTTTACGCTTTTCGTACGGAAAATTTATAGCCAGGGAGGACCTACTTTGCAGGCGGACTATGTCAGCAAGATTTTACGTGAAAATTATTATCTTTACGGCCATTATTTACGGCAAAAGTTCAGCACACTGCCAGTTGTATGCAGCCAAAATTATATGTCTGGATTTGGTTGAACACCAGAACAATAGTTTTATTTACTCAGATTATTGTATTCATTGTTAATAATTACACTAATATCAATTTTTCAGTTTATCTTTGACGTGAATGTTTATTTTTATATGTGCATACGTCATACAACCAGATTAAAACTGCTTCATAGGACGCTGTTCTAAACGCCACACACTAAGGGCCGGTTGTTTCAAGTTGGAGTAAAGTAAAAGTTTGTTTAAATTATAGATTTTTGCCTTTTCCACCAATCGATCGATCCTTTTCCGTAAGAATCTATGCTTTAAATAAATTTTTATTTTAATCCAACTTGAAATAACATGGATTAATTCGGGCTTTTTTCAATGAATTTATTGTCATATTGAATTTATATCATTTGTAATTGAATTGATAGCAGTGCAAAAACCAAAAACAAAAAGTAAATAATCAATTTTAATTAAAATTTATAGAAATAAACTTTGTTTACACTACTTTTTTATTGAAAAAAATCAACGATTTATGATTTTTTTTAAAAATGGTGTAAAAGTGGGTTATTTCTATAAATTGTAATTATAATGTCAACACAAAATAATTTTGCTGAGTTTGAAGAAGAAAATCAATTTCAAATATTTTAAATGTTGTGGCATAAACTTGGCTTGTTTATTTTTAATGCCAGTAACTTGAATAACTTTTTTCCCATTAATATATACTCTTATACTTACAATAATATGCTTACATATAAACAAATCATCTTTTTTGTACCAGGCAATGCTTAAACAGAAAATTACTTGAAGCATGAATAACATAAATTTTGGGAAAAGGGAAAATAGAATATTAATCTTTCAGAAAATTACTATATATTAAAATCAGAATAATAGTATGATAATTATAATTGTGGTAGTTTTATTACAATTTTACACAACTTTATTGAGTTTAACCAACTTGTTTCGGCTCACAGCTGAGCCTCATCAAGGTTGGTGGCAATAAAGTGGTGTTAAACAAAGAGTTATTTTATTTAAAGATATTATGTCTCACTGCAATGTGTTGGCTTTGTATGAAAAATTAAATATTTTATTTCGATTTTTGTTTTTTTATGAGGTGTTTGAAAACGAATCATAAACTCAATATCATATTTCAATGTTAAATAATAATCTTTGTATACGTTATTAATCAAACTTAAACGTAAGAAAATAACCTTAAGACAACAGAAAAAGGATTATAAGTAACGCTTGTGAGCACAAATCTTCCATTCATTAACCATCAACTTGATGGAATACCTTCCATCTTTTTGTTTACAATAAAAATCAATTCTGTGATCACACTTCGCAGACGATAACCGTCTTACATTTAAATTTGGAGTGTTCAGATGCACAATACAAAAAGTTACTTTTCATCTTAAAGTTACGTACCTATGTGAGATCCCATACAACCCTCTGTATCCCCAGACGTCGCACATTCTTACTATCAAATTTTCATATCGCTGAGTAATCAATACGTAGTCACCAATTCCGTAGCCTGTCCTTGGAAAAGACATGATAATAAAATGCCTCTTTATATAGAAAGATTTTTACACAAGTGGGTTATTTAGGTTATTAGGTTACTAGCGTGATACCGCTTGAAAAAAGTTATTAGGTAAGCTTTTTGAAAGAATTTTTTAAACTTACAAGAGCATTATCCTTTTTTCCAAAAACTGAGGGAGTTTTATTGAAAACATAAAAAATCAATTGAAGGTGATTTAAAATTCAGTAAATGGTATATTGTACAAAATATGAACCTATATATGACAACTAAAATTATCTTTTCTTACATCCTTGAATTTTACACGTCCCCTTGTAGGGGGATTGTAGGAGAATGAACACTCCTATGACTTTGTCTTGATAATAAGTCACCTATAATACCTATACACATATAGATACAGGTAAAAATTAATAATTTTACCTGATTTTTTCAGTCATAAGTCAAAAGTTTTGACTTTTAAACACATTTTATTATGTCTTTAATAAACTTTTTTATTGTTATTATAGACGACCATTGAAAAATATATTAAGTTTTGAAAATAACAGAAAATGTTTATTGTTCATGGTGGAAATAGGAAGTAAATGGAATTTTCCGAAACTTGTTCGTTTTAATAAATAAATTAAAGTAGTTAATTGAAAACTGATTAGATCGTTTTTACTTTACCCGCGGTATTTTCGGGGTTAGATCAATAATTTGGGAGACCAGATGACGCCAAGTATCTTCTCATGATAGGAAATATTAAAAAAATCTCCCGTCTTTATACGGGAGGGGTTGTTGGAGGTTAGATCTCTTGGGAATACTTGTGTAAAAAAATACTTATACACGTGTTGAAAATTGCCCTACACAATATATTTGACCTTTAAATTTGTAAATTTGCTGTTTTCATAACCAGTCAATTTAGAGGTCATTAGATTTTGTAAATCTTATAATTTTGAAAACTGAAACTAAGAGATAATGTCATCCAAAACACAAAGAACAATTACTCGAGATTTTTTTATCAGAAATCATTTCCTATTTTTAAAGGGTCTAAAAAATTCAGCAGTTTACACAATACATGCGGAAAAAAACAATACTTTGAATGTGATCTTTTAAATTTTGATACATTTAAAAGAAAATAAAATTAACAAGGGCATCCGGGAGGAAATTCATCATTATCATCACTCTTGGCTCTACAACCGCTGGTTAGTCTTGGCCTCCTCAAGTGTCTTCTTCTACTCATCTCGGTTTTGTTCCAGCTCTCTCCAGTTCAAAAGCTTCAAGGCAGATATGGTTTTGAGGATGTTGTAGTTACATCTTAATGTTGGCATTCCTAAGCTCCTTCACCTTATCGGTCTCGAGTTCAACATAGACTTTGGCGCTTGATGCTCGGTCATTCTCTCCACATGATCCAGCCACCGAAGTCTTCCCAGTATTATAAATTTGGTGACGTTTAGCTGACTATAGATCTCACTGTTGTAACGTATGCGTAAGTCCATTTTCTAGAACCGGTCCTAACATACGCCTCAAAATGTTCATTTCAAAAATATCCAGTGCTCGCTCATTCCTCTTAGTTAGTATCCACGTCTCAGCTGTGTATGCGAGCACTAGGTTAATTATCTAGTGGGAAATCTCTACTTACCTAACCAATTCTGAGGTACTTTGTGAAGTTAATGCTTATTTTGTTAAGTATATTGACAAATTGCCAGAAAACCGTAGCTTAAAGTCACCGCTTAATGGCTAAGTATTTTTGGTTATGTATTGAAATAAATACGGTAAATATATTAATTTAAATTAATTAAACACTTAGTATAAACTACTTGGAGTAACTTTACGTCTACCGATTTCGATATCACTGTTTCTTCGTCAAAACGGACGCGTACTAATTATCCGCATATTTTAGTAAACAGGTTAATTTTTGAAGGGGGACGTGGCTACAGTTGTGGTGGAGGCATTTGACAAATATACACCGATTATGGAGAATATATAAAATAATGGGTAATTCTTAATATTCATATTTTAGGATACAGTGGTATCGAAACCGGTAGACATAAGATTACTTCGAGTGGTTAGTTAAAATAATGTTTTTAACTAATTAAAATTAATAATAAATTTGTTCGACCACAAACTAAACGCTTTTAATATCAGATATACGTTAGATACGACATGAAACTATATAATTCATTCAGATACCATAGTAGAAAATGATGAGATAATAATTCATAATACTACTTGTGGTGTTTTTGTTTTTTGGCCACTCTGACCAAGAAGGGGAAGGGGGGCCGATATATAAGGAGTTACGCAAATAGGCGCTCTCTCTCTTCTTCTTCTAGTCAACACGTAGTTAAAGATCGCAGTAACTAGGGT
Source organism: Agrypnia vestita (assembly GCA_016648135.1). NCBI lineage: Eukaryota > Metazoa > Arthropoda > Insecta > Trichoptera > Phryganeidae > Agrypnia > Agrypnia vestita. The sequence goes on along the minus strand of JADDOH010024617.1, from coordinate 219,163 downwards.
CGGTGGCCAACAATAATTGATAGATAATAATACAAATACAGAAATTACTACCGCCTGTTCTTTGCATTGTTTAAAACCACGTATTTCCAAAGCGGGAATGCATCACACTACTACATTTTCACAAGTTTAGGTTTTTGGTTTCGCAAGAATTCCATATTCAGAAAAATTACATATTTAAAAAATACATCCGGGATTTTTACATTGCGTTTACATCAGTCACTGTGGAAAATGGTGAAACAAGGCGATGCACACAATTTATTTTCATTTTACCATGCATAAAAAATAATCTACAACGTTGGCACGCCACCCGTTTTCTTTTACCACAAGTTTATTAATTTATGTTGATTAAATATATAAAAACGTGTAGCGTGATTGGATTATTTATTAACAAACAAGCATGTTTCTTGCTGAAAACGCCGATACTTCCACAACGTTCATAAAAATGTCCTGTCGGGTTCGTGTGACGTAAACTATGCTTAATCGTAAATCAGAGGAAAAATCTGAAAATCAATACCGCAAGGAGCTACTCTCGTGAGACATGCGACGGTATCATAAATATTTACTTCGTGTCGAATCGTAAACAGCTGAATCGGTTTAATATCACTTTATAAATATACAAAATTTATATCGTTCGTTGCTTTGTTCCTTCGTTCTGCTGAAAGCAATAAATTATATCAAATTTCAAGCGTTTTTGCTTTTCTTTATCTGATTTGATATTTTTAATAGGTACTACCCAATTGTGAATGTAATTATTATCCATATTATGATTGCGCTAAATCTACGTCAAGATATGCGCTTTTTTTTTTTTGATATTTATAGCGTTAACTTTGTGGTTAGACATAATTATTTTATTTAATTAATCAACTTTGTATTAACTACTTAACTAATCTATGAATTTTTTTGAAAAGAAATTGTTTAGGTTATTTTGAAATACATTTATATATTGTTTAATATGAAGAAATGTTGTAGGTACATATATTACTTAATACGTATTAAATTACTCGAAATATTTATTTTCTTGTCTAAATTTAATTTTTTCTGATTGCAATTATATTTTTGACGTTTAATTTTTAAGTTAGAATATAAATATGTTTGGTTGTAAATGTGTCAAATACAAAAAAAAAATACATGGCAACGTAGCTGATGGCTGCGTATGTCTTAATTAAATTTATTTGGTTATATTAGAATTTTGAGAATATCTAATAGATTGGTAACTGGCAATTGACTATTTATGGAATAAACAAAATGTCCGTGTCTATTCTGCTTCCAATTTCTTTTGCTAACTATATATATTCTATGCAATACATTTTTTATAATGCTAAAAATAATACATGTTATACATTTTAGATTTTATTTTATAATTTTGTTTTTTTTTAATATAAATATGTTTGGTTGTAAATGTGTCAAATACAAAAAAAATACATGGCAACGTAGCGTACACTGATGGCTGCGCATGACTTAATTAAATTTATTTTAGAATTTTGAGAATATCTAATAGATTGGTAACTGGCAATTGACTTTTTATGGAATAAACAAAATGTCCGTGTCTATTCTGCTTCCAATTTCTTTTGCTAACTATATATATTCTATGCAATACATTTTTTATAATGCTAAAAATAATACATGTTATACATTTTAGATTTTATTTTATAATTTTGTTTTTTTTTAATATAAATATGTTTGGTTGTAAATGTGTCAAATACAAAAAAAATACATGGCAACGTAGCGTACACTGATGGCTGCGCATGACTTAATTAAATTTATTTTAGAATTTTGAGAATATCTAATAGATTGGTAACTGGCAATTGACTTTTTATGGAATAAACAAAATGTCCGTGTCTATTCTGTTTCCAATTTCTTTTGGTAACTATATATATTCTACGCAATACATTTTTTATAATACTAAAAATAATACATGTTATAGATTTTAGATTATATTTTATAATTTTGTTTTTTTTTTAGAAAAAATAAACTAAGCATTGCAAACTAGTTAATTCTAAAATAATTTATCGTGTTCGGCTTTGTTGGATGAAGGTACCTACTGTGTTAAATTTCGGATAATTATTATAGCTTGCACGGAGCTACATGGAAATTTGATTAAATCAATGCAAGGTTTGCATACCACTTACTGTTAAAATCAGGTTCCATTCTGAAGGGTTATGCTCAACCCTAATAACATTGAGCATTCCTTCACTTTGCTACAACCGAGTAGCTACATTATGTTATTATATTTTTACATTAAAGGTGAAATTATATCAAGGTTTATTAATATGAAAATTTTTAGTCTCAAAAACCAGATTTTATTAATTCTATTAACCTCAATAATTACTTGTCGTAGACCATTTCAAACCGCCAAACTAATCTTACCTTATACATCCGAATTCAGTTGTTTTAATAAATGTTTTACCTTATTTAAAACTAATTAATGATCATTTACTTTGTCTCTAATTTCTATTTATTAACCCCTTAAAGTTCTAAACTGCTTCCGAAATTTACCCTCTTAATTTGTTGCGTACCAAAAATAACTACATAAGTATAACTGAACAAGGTTTATCTCTAAAAATCATATTTTTGTTTTTAATAATGAAATTATAAAAAAGAAATAATTTTTGAAAATTCACCGTGTATACCTACGTAATCCTTTGTACGTAAAATTATAAAATTAACTTAGAAATACGATTATTAGTAAAAATAAGTCGTAATACTACGAGTAAACTACTACTGAATAAATGATTACACAAAATAATGCCTAGGATCATTAGAGTTTTTACAATATTTAATTTCCTTATGTTAAAAAAACGCATAACAAAATATATTTGAATAAATTTTGATACATTTTTGGCGCTTATTTCTATATATAAAATATACTTTGATATTAATTGATATTTTTATAGGATTGCTGTGGGAGAAGACAAATTTAATGAAACACGAAAAATTAAAAAAATTAATATTTGTCACCACATTTAATTTCAAAAGTTAGAGCAGTATTATGTAATTCAGACTAATTCGCACTAATCGCTCTCCTGTATATCATTAAAAACTTTATACACATCTTAGAATATTCGAATAACTGAGATCGCACTAAAAATATTTAACTATTCATTTTTATTTCATTAAAGGTATCATTTTCTTTTTCGTCACAGTATGTCTAATCACACATTTTTTATTGACAACACTCAAAGTAGAAAATTAATTAGAATCCTAAGTCAATCAAGAAGCACTTTTCTTGAAAAGTCTCCCTTTATGTTCCTTCTATTAAAAATAAACACATGACATTGCATCAGCCCCATAGGTTCCACTTTTCGGTAAACTTTCCGATTTAATATTGCGCAAGTGATAAAGTGGGGGGAAATACATTTGGAGATAAAAACGCAAACCCTACAGAAGGAAGCATAACACAAAGATTCTTTGAATAAGTAAAGTAAAGTGTATTTTCCAGAACATTTAGTCGTTTATTTATCTATGAAATTATTCCCAAAAACAACTGAAGTTGATAAGAAAAGGGTCACAAGGACCTTTACGAATAATTTTTCAGGAACAAAGATATAGGAAGTCCTGCGTACCCTTTATTCTACACTTGAGTAAGTCAATTTTGTGTTGAGTGATAACTTCATGATAATTTTTATAATTTTTTTTAAATAAAATTTTAATTAAGTTTTTAAAACCCTTAAATGATCTTGATTACTCTAATCTATACAAAAATACCATTAATTTTAAATACATATAACACAAAAAAATTAAGATTATTAGGTACCTGATTCTAAATTATTTTAAATTTACTTTTAAAACTTCTTACTTAACTATAATCAAATATTTTTTTTACCTCTATAGTTTTTGGGAAAACAATATTTAAAATACTCAAATAATGTCTAAAATACGTTTAAAAAATCAAAGGCAAAATAAAACGTTGAAAATAATGTACAGTGTTCAAATAATATAGGAACATTATTTTTTCTGCACGAAAAAATGAAGCACGTAAGATTTTATTTGGTGAAGATATGAAGAAGACGTTAATGTGAATGCATAATTTTTATCCGCCCACAGAATGTGGCAATTACTAGCAGTCAACCTCTGAGTGAAGAATTTTCAAATTATTTTGAATGACGGAACGACGTAAGCAGCGATACTGCATTACATTTTGCATAAGCATTTAGCATAAGCAGTTTCAAAGATATGCTGAACGTTTCGTTTTACACTCGTAGTATCACAACAACACACCACAAGGCACAGCCATTACCAAGTAGTACTCCCAGGAGGTCCTTCATCGCCTTCGATGCTATGCGAGGCAAACGACGTAACAAGTGGCAGTGATAAATTGGAAACCTTTTTATGGAAAGGCACTAGTCCATTCCTTGCATCTGATTGAGGTTTTCTTGACCAAAAACTTTTCCCTTATTTGTTATTTACCCGACATGGCTCCGTGATATTTTCGGCTGTTCCCCAAATAAATATTTAAGATCGAGACCTGACCAGAGCCTCAGGTCCAGTGTCTCATTTCAAATCAATTTTAGCTATGGATGATGGATTTTTTTCACAAAACCACGTCACCCAAAAGACAGTAATGTGGTTTTGTGTGGACACCTCACTGCGCCGCACACCTAGTATCATCTGAGATGTGATGGGGTCGATTTTTTTAGTATTAATGCTAGTATTATTAAGGCCGATGTTGATGGCAAAAGTGTGGAGCCGATATGGGAGCTATTTCTTATAAAACGGCTCATGGCCTATTGTGGGTCCCACTTCACTGTAGAAGTATAACTGTGCATAATTCATTAATAAATCTTGAAAAATCTGACTCAAATATGGGTCTGAAAGTAAATAAGCAGAAAATCAAATATATGACAGCTGTTGAATACACCCAACAAACTCCAATACTCTCAACGTTACCAAGATGTGTGCGCGAATCGATATTATTTATGCCTCAAACATCAGATAAAATCCAGGCTGCTGTCCAGGAATACAAAAATATTAGTATACAGAAAGGTTATCAGACCTGTGCTCATATACGCAGCTGAGACATGAGTCCTGAATAAGAAGGAACTGTTGAGCATTGGACGTTTTTGAAAGGAAAATTTTGAAGTGTTTCATTGTACCGGTCCTAGATAATGAAATGCAGTACGGGCACTAAAGTAATAAGCCCTTTATTTTGAAAACACTATATACGTATTAGTAAATTTATGAAATTGAAAAGACTTCATGGTTGGGTTATGTGAAGAAAATAACTGAATACGCTACCAAGATGGTGTGAGAACATATCCAAAGACATATCTGCTTTGGAGATCCAGAAATGGAAAAAGCTGACGCTAGATCGAGTTCACAGGAGCAAAACTATCGTAAAGGCCAAGACCTACCAGAAATTTTAGAGCCAATATGATGATGATGATGATAAACAGTTTAGAGTTCAGGACCAAAAGAGAGTGGAATATTTTTTAATAAATATTTTTCCCACAAAAATGTGCAATAAAATGTCTTGTTTCACGATCATCTTGCCAATACTATATCTATCCAAAGAATGCAAAATATTTCGCGAAATTATGTGGGTATTTCAAATTCTTCGATCTTCTTATCCTTTCTAGGCCATTTCCAAGTAAGGTGACCCGAAAATATCTCAACCGTTACGAAGCGGAAAAAATATTTTCACATTTAAATGACTCCGAAATGGTAGGGGTCATTAATTTTCGAATAACGAATGAGTAAGGCGCGGGACGTGCTCCCTTTAAGGGTATTTCTGTCCCAAAAAGGGGAATATATCTCCAGTAAAGGGATATCTTAGCAGTTTTGCGTATTATAATGATAGGCCTGGGAGCTAGCTTAGTGGAGTGAATCAATTTTATTAAAACGCGGGATGCTTACCTAAGTGTTACATTATTTTATTGGGACAAAGTATGCGGTCCTTGTCTAATTAGGTGCTAGATATCTCTTAAAAATTTGCATTTTTTCCCCTAGAACTACGACATTTCCCGAGTGTGTATAGTGTTAAAGAAAACAGATTCTGAATTCAGATGGCGTGAACAGTTACGCAAAATTTCAAACACTTATTGCACTTTACCTATTAAGACCCAAATACTACACAATGACGTATAAAACGTTGGATAAAACAAGCATGTCAACAAAATAATCTGTTTGCCATCAAAATTACTCAAAATAAAAAAAAATGTAATAAGTTTGTTTTTGCATATTAAGATAGATAAGAAAGAGGAATATTATAATCTTTCAAATACTGTGCTAAAATTGAAACGCGCGTTCTGTTACTGAATATTCAATATTTGTACACGTAGACTTTTTTAGATCTTTTAGTTGGATAAATATTAATTTTTTATCCGACTTAATATTAATCATTTAAATAATATTTGGTTTGTATGTAATTAAATATTTATATCAATTTTTGTATAAAAGTGCGAAAAATGAGAAAAAACATTGTTCATCACACATAACAGTATAAAGTATAAGGATAAAACACGTCTGATATGGACAGCTGCGTAGCTCTATTAAAAGCGAAGATCGGTATTGAGCCGAGTTCGGCGTCCTCCGCACCACGCACTGCGCTCCTCACACCAACCCACCCCTATAATACATACGTTTGAAAAATTAACGTCAGTTTCTTCGAGAAAAATATTAGTTTTTTTGCCTATATACCTATACATTATATTATTTTATTTATAACATAAAATATATTACAGAGGAATACCTAAAATACGAATTATGTACTTAATATTTACGGATATATTCACATTATTTAAAGCAATGTCACTTCAATTTACAGCATCAGAGAGTTTAATAATTGCCTTATTTATTTTTGTAAGTGAGAAGAAAAAATAAAACATGAAAATGTTGATGATGAATTCTGATAATGACCTTTTTTATTCTCTTATACTGGACGGAGTTTAAAACCAACCGGTTTCGGAAACAACGTTTCTTCATCAAGGTATACTACAAAATAAACTTTACGAATTATGGATAATAATACCTCGGTATCAAGTGTCAAAGTGGGGGTAAATATTACCCTATAACCTATTTTTTTCCCACCCCCCACTATTTACCCCAACTTTGATGTTTGACACTGAGGTATGATTGTCCAGAATTTGTTAAGTTTATTTTGTATTAAGTATACCCCGATAATAGAATGTTGTTTCCGAAATCGTAGGTTTTACCAAAAATAAAGTGGTGATAAAATAAGTTAATTTGTTAAATTATATTCATAATGAATAACCACAAACTGATAGAAAAATACAGTACTTTAAAAATATTTATTTTATTTAAACACACAATAATTGAGTTATTTCTCACTACTATATTTTCGAAGGGAGCAGTCCCTCTAATCGTCCGGAATAATTCATAACTTTTATTTAATATAGAATTTTGTCAATCTATTCCTTTAGGGGTAGGTTAATGACCAAAAAAACCTCCCACTTGGTAGGGGAGGTTTTTTTTGTCATTAACCTAGTATCGGAGAAGCATTTGGAATGTGATATTAGGTCCTTACATATGAAATTGGCGTTTAGTATGGGAGGAACATAAAGCCGATTTTTTTTTATTATAATATTTTTATTTAATCAAAGTATGTACCATTGCTATCTATGCACTTTTGCCATCTCATAGGTAGTTCATCGATCCCTTTACTAAAAAACCATTCGGACGGGAATCAATAAAATCTTTGAAGGCGGTTTGGACTGCCCCATCGGAGTTGAATTTTTTCCATTGCAAGAAGTTATCCAAATTTCGAAAAAAATTGTAATCTGTTGGGGCAAGGTCCGGAGAGTACGGTGGATGTCTTAGACATTCCAATTGAAGCTCCTCTAATTTGGTAGCCGTCTGTTGTGCAGTGTGTGGTCTAGCGTTATCATGAAGCAGCAGTGGCCTAGAGCGATTAACCAGCCTCGGTTGTTTAGCAGCTACTTTTCCATCATGGTTTGCAGTTGCTGACAATAGACATCTGCCGTAATCATATGGCCAGATTTAAATTTAAAATCCCTTCATTATTGTGCCGGTTGAGTAATGCAACGCAGCAGTCAACGCGCGTTTGTTGATTTGCTTCACTCAATTCGTGAGGTACCCACCTTTCAAGCTTTTTCACCTTACCAATTTGCTTCAAGTGGATTAAAACAGTTTTATCACTAACACCGCAGCCTGCAGCTAACTCGGATGTGGTTTGCGATGGATCCGCTTCCACAATAGCCTTCAATTCTTCATTATCAACTTTGGTCTCCGGCCGTCCACGGGGCTTGTTCTGCAGGTCGAAATTTCCAGAACGAAAACGTTGGAACCAAAAACGCACTGTGTTTTCTTTAGCGGCACCGTCGCCATACACATCATTAATCCTTCGAGCCGTTTCTGCAGCACTGGTGCCACGGTGGAACTCGTACTCATAAATAACGCGATATTTCAAGTTTTTCATTTTGTAAACTGAGTGACGCAAAGAAAAAAACAATTGAGGAAAAAACAAATGAATTATAATTTTCAAAACACAAATACATGAGTAAATAGCTGTATAAATTTGGATTTGGAATTCCTAACCAAAGAGAAGATATTTGAGATCAAATTTGCCAGTACGGCAAAACATCAATTTCATATGTAAGGACCTAATATATCGATGTTATTTTTTCCAAAAATGTAACAAAAGGGAAAAAAGTTTTTGGTGACCAAAAAAAAGGTCACCGGAAAAAATATATCGATGTATCGTAAAAAAATATCGATATATCAAAAAATAATATCGATATATCGGAAAAAAAATATGACCAAAAAAAGGTAACCAAAAAAAAAATAAGGTCACCACCGAAATAGAAAAAAGGTTACTGAAAAAAATACCGACGGTAAATATCGATATTTAAACAAAACATCGATATATTGATATATTCCTCCATCCCTATTGGCCGCTTCAGTAACACTCTGACCGGCGAGCGGAGCGGTCGATTCTTTGTTAACAATTTTTTTGCTTTAAGATACGGTGACCACAAAATCACGAATATGTTTAAGTTAGATCAATGGATCAACTGTCACTCGTGAAGCTCATGATACATTTCGGGATTTTTTCAACGAAGTGGCAAATGAAAATAATAGTTAATGTCAGGATCAAGAAAATAACGCAATTGCAAGCAAGATTGACTATTTTCGAAGAGAGTTCAAATCGATCATGATTGCAATCATTGTACTTAGTAGTCAGCTAATTAAGAACAGTATTCAAATTTTACGAAGTTTGTCAGAATTTACCCTTCAGCTCCTTGTAGCAGCGCATAGAGCGAAATATTGTTTTCTGAAGCCGGTCATACAAGCGCAATTGCTTATCCCCTCAAAATGGAGAGAAACTCGTGTACATCCATCCATCTTAATTTGCCATTGATTCATTTTGATTGACAATTTGTTGATTAAATAAGTAATAACAAATATTTCAATGATTGTGTGGTTTTATTTGCCTGCAAGTATCGTCCTTTATCAATTTATTGGCGATATTTTTATTTTATTTTCGCACTTGAGTGAATATCCGGTATCCGCCGGATATTGAGATACTATCCGGTATCCGGCCTATTTTTACTATCCAGCCGGATATCCGTTTTGTCTCTAATTATCACTACTGATATGAAAATATTGCCAAATAGGCGATCTTTGTTTCACTGTCGACTTTTTTATTGTCTTGTAATATAAAGTTAAAATTATAACAAGTGAGCGCAGAAAATAGCATCTGGATATCCGGCGTAGAGGCTCGCCGGATATCCGGTATCTGGCCAAATCACTATGCGTTTCATCTCTACTCCAGACTCCTTAGTTACGTTACCCTGACTTATATAAACTCGGAGTTCGTTTATTTTCACTTCCCCTCCTCCCTCAATTCTTAATCCCACAAATAACTTATGTTTTTAATAAGTAGTAAATATAAATAAATTAAATATAGTTCTGCGAGGTTATTAATGTTTTACAAATAACCCTGTATATTTCAATAAAAATCATGCTTATTGTTCTCACTGAACGCCCCTTCCGTAATGATAGTTCTACTTTTGGTAAAAAATAATTCAGAAATATTGTAAACAAATGCAAACTGTGATATTAAATATCTCCATAACTATTGATATTAGGGTTACTTGAACATTTTTGACTCATTATCAAGGCAGGAATGTACGTATTTTGTTTTGTATGTTTTAAATGTTGTCTCATAAATAGATTATTATTTTAATAATTATTAATTATTATTTTAAAAATATACATTTATTAAAAAATATTTATTTGTAAACATCCCGACTTGTTATTTTAGGAACTGATTACTTGATTACCAAAGGAAGAGTTGCTTTACATTTCAAAATGTGTAAGACTGATTCTAAAATAAAAATATCAATTAACAATCAAGGTTTTTATTTAATGTACCTAAGTACCTAATTCCACCTATATACATTTTATTGAGAAATACATACAAAGTAAGAAGCCGGATAGTCGGCTTTACCGACTAGTCGGAATATCTCTAAAATATATTGTTTAAAAAATTAAAAATGTCGAGTTTAATTTTAGTTTTATTTATTTCAGCTAAGTGAGGTTAGAATTGATTCCCAGATTTAATGTGACGAAGATTAAAAAGTTTAAAATAATAATATATATAAAAAATAAAAACAAGCTTTTATAAATTATGACCAAGGAGAAAATATTTTTCAACAGCTACAGTACTAAAAGTGGTCACAGTATACATTATGTGTATGTCAATGTCTTCAATGGTTCAAGATGAATCCGCTACCACTATAGCTTTCATTTTGTCATTATCGACTGGTCTTCGGTCATCCATGGGGTTGGTTGTTGAGGTAGAACTTTTCAGAACAGAAGCGATCAAACCAAAAACGCACTGTGCGTTCATTTGCAATACCACCACTGTAGGGATGGACGTTGAATGGACGGACTAGTTGAAATCAACCATTGACGTTGCATCGACGCGTCGACGGTTTACGTTCATCGCATGGACTAGTTGAATTCGTAGACGGTGGACGGCGGACGCCGTGGTCGGTGGATGATTCGAGATTCAACGTAATGCAAAGCAACGAGCGAGAGCGAGACAAAACTTCTCCGTTTATTTCTCTCTCATCTCTCGCTGTCGACTTGTAGATGCCATAGACGTCATAGACGGCTCGACGGGTAATTTCATTTCAACTCTAAAGTACACTACCATAGAGTGCAGATCTGTGTACACGAACTATGACTAGAGATTTGAAATTTGAATACATGCGTAGGGCGAGATAGGCTTAATAAGCTATTATCTATTATTTTTTATTTGATTTTTTGTGATGTCACGTGCGACGATTCGGTGAATTCCCAATTTTACGCTGTATAAAATAAAACAATTCTGTTTAATTATTTTATTTTTTATTGAACTAATATTTTACTGCTTACACCTGATATTGTTGTGTACACCTACTTCTTTCTTTATTATATATAGAAAGAAGTATATAAAACACTATATAAAAGCCTATAATGTGCGTAAACAAATAAATAATAAAATATTTATTTTTACATATAAGCACAAGTAGCGGTTTTACTTTCCGCGAAACTATATTCCTTCGAACTTCTTTAAATTTTAAAAATTAACGTCATAAAAATAGCCAACGGTTGAGCCGTCGAGAAGCGTCGCGTTGAACCGTAGACAGTTGACCATCGTCCCGATGTTTAGATAGAACGTCCGCGTAACGAAGTTGACGAATTCAACTAGTTGATCGTCTCGTCGATGGATGGACGTGGACGGTCTCGTTTCGTCGACGGTAAATACGTCGACGACCCATCCCTAACCACCAGGTATCACAAATTTCGTGCGTGGGAGGGAGGAAATGTCGCCTAAGTTACCCGCTGGATCCTAAAGAATAAGTGTACACAATTTGGGTCTGATATGTCAGATAGGGTTGAGGGTTTGGTCACTTTAAGAAATTTTTTGCCAACTGTGCATCACTACGAACTAAAATATAGTCAGATTCGATTTTTTTGAATTTCTCCATATAGCACATTAATTACTCTTTTGAAAATGTAGAAAAAAATGTATAAAATTTTATATAATTTAAAATAGAAACATCAAACTTGAAATGTGTCCAAATGTGCCAGTTCTGGTCACTTTTTATCTAGTTTTGGCCATGTCATTGTGCCAGTTCTGGCCACTTCAGTTTTTATAAGATTTCTTAATATTTAGAATAAAATAAAACAAGATAGTAACTTTAGGAAAATTATGACTTTAATTATATACATTTCGTGCCTATAGCTAAAGAATGAAGTAATTTTTAATGCCTCACAATACCCGGACAGATCAATTTGAAAAGATAAGAATGAATTTTACTAATGCCTGGTCTCCTTCTTCTGGTCTTCTTTCTAATTCCTCATTTTCTGAAGATCTTGATTTGATAAATCCCCAACTGTTCCTTATTTGTTGAGTTCTTCTCTAAATAATGTTCTTAGGTTTTCACGGCCGCTCAGAATCTTCTAGTTTGTATCCTCTGGAATTCGATCTTTTTGGCCGAAGACACGAGCCAGAAGAGTTTTTTTTCTTTTGTTCAAACTGCCAGCTTTTTTTTCCATTTCATCTTTTCTTAATTGTTTTTCTTTTCCTTGTCTTCCATTTCTGCTTCTTTAACTGCCATTGTAGAACTTGCCAGAGGAAATATATTCTGTTTTACGCGTAGTATTAATACCCTTTTCTTTGACCAGACTATACTGTTATTAACTAAATATATGGCCCTGGCGGTTGTTATAATAATAATATAGTTACGAGGCATAAATTGTCAGATGATTTTGCTTGAGTGGACAATTCATTCTGAACATCATTTGTTGAAGCTGCTGAAAGTAGACATTTTATTTAAGTGCAAATGAATTCATTTTTGGAATGGGTCTTCTTGAACTGGTACTTTGTGCAGAACATCACATATTGGATCCACTGTTGAAGTTGAATTGAAATCAATGGTTGATGCATCAAAGGACAACTGAGTCTCATTGAGGATACCTACTTTTTGAGAAAGTGTATTAGAAAAATTCAACTCATTCGATGATTGTACTCTTCCTAACTGCTAAACTGAATTATCATCTTTAAAAGTTATCCATATTGTATAACTTGACAAGGTGAATTAATGGAAAAAGAATACATTAAAAATAATAAAATGTTTGACAACCATGAGCGGCACGTAGCGAGATAAATTAACTGCTGTATACAAAATATCATTGAGATGGGGTGAGAGTACCACCCCTGGGATCCGGGTTGTCGCTCGGATCGCGGGCACGTCATCGCCAGCGGCCGTGGCCCCGATGGAGGAGGGCCGCCCACGCGCGCTGCTTCCAACGAGCTGATGGACGACATCATGCAGACAGCGGCCCTTTTTGGGCGAGAGAGTCAGCTTCTTCGTCTCTAGGGGCGAACAGTCGTATTCTATGCCACAAGCTGTTGAAATATACAGGGTTGCGCATACGATTTCCCGCCGCCACCGCGATTTCAACCCGCCGCGCGCTGCGCATTCGTTTACGACGCCCCCGCACGGTGGCGATACCGTACCAAAGTCGCCCATTTATTACGATTTGGCAAGATAAATTCTTTTTCAAGGATCATATCACGCCGCCGCGATTCCTTTACAGTCCGATAGCTACAATAACAAAAACATTTTTTCAAACAAAATAAATTCAGTAGAAGCCTCCCCGGCCCTGTCGGGGAAGCTGAAAGCCCTACTAAAGCCATGTATTCACTAGGGGACAAATTGTCCCTCAACAGCACGCGCGGCGTAGAGTCTACCTGACGTTGCAACGTCGTGCACTGTTCCGCGACCTCGCGCACAACATAACGCGGCATTTCTACGTGCCGTGGCAACGTTGCCATGCGCACGGTACCCTATCGTACTCACTGCAACATTCCGCGGAGTGTCAGTACCACGTGGTATGTTTACAAGTGAATACGCATGCGCTGGATCTGTCAAGATGACAATGCGGGGAAACGAAATCGTTCTCGAACTCATCGAGCTGTATCGATCGAAGATCGCATAGAATGTCCGTCCTTCTTTCTCTTTGCAGTTAATAATTTCGCATTCTCCTCTTTTTTCTCCTCTTACTTTTCGATAAACTCATTAACATAAACAGATACGCGGCTATCATCATAACCTCATAGGGCGATATATTTCCGTGACGTCTGGAAAACAATAATTATTTGCAAAAAGGACCTTGTTTTTAATAATATTCAATTTACTACAGTAAAACCTCGTTAATTTGAAATTGCGACCCAAAAAAACATTTCGAATTGCGCGGAACCCCGTTTTCGCCAAATGAGATACCGCAGCTGTCATCCATAACCTCATCGGATGACATTTCCGCGACAAGATATGCGAGTCCCGGTGTGTACACGTCAAATGACGCGTCATTGTCCCCGAAACATGAGCGTAGATGTTGATGCGACATGTCGAGCGGAATGTTTCGCGATTTGTCAGCTAGTGAATACATGGCTTAAGGGTCAATATGGCCCACGCCGCGAAGGCTATTTATGTACGTCAGGCGGACGGTACGTTCACTGAATTGCCACCAGGACAATATACCGTCCCTGTTTTTGGCGGTGCCTCAACCAGCGTAGCTGGCGCCGGTCCGTCGACCTCAGACGGCCGGTTCTCGCCCCTGCCTCAAATATCAGCTATTCCGCCATGGACGAAGCCGCGGCATACCGCGAAGCGGACCCGGCCCAACTCCACTTCGCCGATTCCGACTCACAATCAATATGATGAACTCCCCGAGGACAGTGACACTTTCATAGACACCCAAACCACGTCAACTCCACGCACCGCCAAAAACAATACGCCGTGCCGAATACGCATTCCGCCGGTTATAATGCCTACGAAAAATTTCACTCACGGGCAGATTCATGAAATCCTTAAGAAACATACTAAGTCGCCCTTCACGATGAAGTACGCCAGGGGCGGCACAGCGGCAGTCCAAACCTCAACCAGCTCAGACCATCAAGCCCTGATCGCCGGCCTCGCACAGGACGGCATCACGGGCTATCACACCTTTACACCGGACGCCGAGCGCTTGAAGCGCACGGTGATCCGAGGCCTTCCCGACATCGCGGTCGAGAAAATTGCAGATGACCTGCAACGATAAGGCTTCTCCGCAGACAAGGTCGTCAAAATGACCACACCGAAATCCGACATGCCCCTATACCTGGCGTACTTTAAGCAGGAGATAGACATGGGGCAGCTTCGCCAGCAGTTGACCGTCCTGTGTTTTTGCAAGATCACCTTGCAAAAATATAAATAAACACGGCACTCAGTGCTATGCCTGCCAGGCATTCGGGCATTCCAGCCGCAACTGCTTCCACACACCGCGTTGTGTCAAGTGCTTGCAGCAACACAGGACGGCCGACTGCCCAAAAAAGATGCGAGATGAGCCAGCCGCGTGCTGCAACTGCCAGGGGGATCACCCGGCAAACTATCGCGATTGCCCGAAGCGCGTCGCGTACGTCGCGAAGATCCAGCCGCGGCAGCCAGCACCGCGAGCAGCCCACCAGCCGACCAGTCAGGCGAGGCCGCACCCATCCGCCAGACAGCATGTTCTTGCCACCGAGGGACGACAGTGGTCGAGAGTCGTTCAGGGTGCAGCGAACGACACTTCCACTGTCATAAATCATGAACCAACGCAAGTATATTCCGGGCCGCGATCGCCGCGCCCGGAACACCAGCCGCAATCGCCACCCGCTTCACCTAGTGCAGCGGGGGGTCGCGATGAATTCTCCGACCTCATGCGGCTCATGATGGAGTCGAGAGAAAGGTTCAGACAGTGCACCGATAGGGTGTCACGCGCCATGATTTGTCTCGAAATCATGGACGCTCTAGAGCGCCCTAGCGGTGCATCGTACTGAATTTTCAAACAATTATGTCTCTAAACGTAAATTCGGGTGTGCACATTATCGCGTGGAACGCTTGCAGTATCCGCGATAAGGTCGACGAGCTGTATGACAGCATCGACAACGCTGAAGTGGATATCGTGCTACTTTCGGAAACGTGGCTCAAATCAAAAGACACAAATTTCAAAGTCCCAGGCTTTGATGTGTACCGAAACGATCGCGTAACTGGTCGTGCGGGAGGAACGGCAATTCTCGTTAAGCAGTCAATTCCACACACGCGGTTGCCCACACCACAATTAATTTCACTCGAAGCTACGGCTATAAAAATTCAATTAAATGGACGCGACCACGTAGTGGTTTCAGCGTATTCAGCCAAAAAATTAGAGACCGCCGACATCGATAAAATCATGAATCTCGGCCCGACCGTAGTGGTCGGTGGCGATTTCAATGCCACACATTCCTATTGGAATTGTCGGCGCTCTAATGCAAATGGCAATAAACTATACACCCATATGGAGACACGTGATTACGAAATCCTTGCCCCGGATAGACCCACTTTTCATAAAATTAATTCTCACCCAAGTACGCTCGATATAGTCCTGGCCAAAAACGTGACCTTTTTGATGGAACCTGTGACCGGAGACGATTTGCCGTCGGATCATCTCCCGATATATTTTCGGATGGATGGCTCGATTTCAAAATCGGTTCGGACACAGTACAACTACAAGGGCACCGATTGGTCGGACTATAAAGACTACATGAATTATTACATTCGGCTCTCGACCGAAGCATACAATCATCACTACCAGATCGCCGATGCGATCGATTCACTCACGATGATAATTCAAGATGCTCGCGATACAGTAATTCCAACCAAAACCACTAGACCGTACATCACACCTCTAACAGCTGATATCAATTCAATTCAATTCAATTCAATTCGTTTATTCAATGTTACAATGTTACAAAGTTTACAAAGTTTACAATTTATTCAATGTTTATTCAATGTTACAAAGTTTACAATTTATTCAATGTTTATTCAATGTTACAAAGTTTACAATTAGTGTTTACAAAATTAAATTAAGCTTTTTTCATTGTTGCTGAGAGTCTTGGCAGCAAGTAAACACTACAATTGATTTGATGCCCTGCCTGCTACACTAGTAGTTTACTGTATTATAGCAGACAGTGCTCTTCCAGTAGTATAATGTTCAAGAATATTTAGTATTTATATAACATTTGTGAATCAATATTATTGCCAATTAAAATTGAGTAATAGTAATAATTAAATGTTGACAATCTAATAATGGTGTTAATTAATTCTATTATAGACAACCTCATCACGCAAAAAAATGCCGCCCGCAGGCATTTTCACCGCACCCGCGACCCCCAATTTAAGACAATCACCAACAATTTACAGCGCTAAATTAAAATTAGAATCAAACACTTGCGAAATGATTTCTGGGAGGAAAAATTGTCTAAACTCAAGCCTGGTGATAATTCTCTATAGAGAATGGCCCAGGCATTGAAAAGAAAAAGTATAGTTATACCACCCCTGTACAAACCGGGGTGTACGCAGCTCGCGCTGTCGAACGTTGAAAAAGCCGACGCCCTGGCGGACGGCTTTGAAAGCGCCTACACCGCGACGCGCGGGGTCAGCGACCCCGATACCGATCATATGGTATCCGCAGCACTCCGGGAATTCAATGCGGCGTCGCCCACTGAAAATGATATTGACGATATTCGTTTGACAACCCCCGCAGAAATCAAACGCATTATCAAAAAACTCAAACCGCATAAAGCACCGGGCCTGGACGGAATTAATCACATTTTACTAAAACACTTGCCACAACGCGCCATCGTAATGCTCACGAAAATTTTCATCGGCTGTATACAACTCGGATATTTCCCCGAGCACTGGAAAATCGCGAATGTTTTGCCTTTCCAAAAACCAAACAAAGATAATACATGTCCAACTAATTATCGACCAATCAGCCTCCTGTCAACTTTAAGCAAATTACTCGAGAAAATTATTATGACGCGCCTGGCAGCACACGTCAATGGACATCAAATACTCCCAGACGACCAGTTCGGATTTAGGAAAGGGCACGGTACCACTCAGCAACTTGTCCGAGTTGTCGAGCAGGTGTCGACAGGTTTTGGATGGGATGTTCCGTACAGGACCTTAAATGCCATCGGCTCGCCGAGCGCGAGGCATAAAAACAAACAATAATGTGTGTAACATTTGTGTGAACAATAATGTGATTAAGTGTTTATTCTAGGTTTATTTAATATTATAAGTTTATGCATATGTAATAATATTATGAATGGAGAGAAAGTGATTCATTCTAGAAATGGCGGTAGGCGGAGCGAGGACTTAATTGCCACCGCCGCCATCTTGTTTATTGTTCTCCACTAATGAGATTATAATGACCGATGGCGGGCGCCCCCGCCCCCGCTATGGCGCCAGCGGGGGGTGGGGCCCACCCGCCATGCAGGTATTTGCTAATGACAGCCTTTGTGCGAATGAAAATTGTTTGTCATTCATTAATATGTTCGATAATTTGTCATAAATATGTGTGATAATTTGTCGCTCACATTTTGAGTAAATAAATAAATTTATGTGTAATGATGGTTCCTTCCGCGATTGACCGGAGAACATTTTGAAATAAAAGTATCCGTCGGTCTCGGCAATCGTGGAACCGGTTATTTGTAAATGTTATGCTGTGATATTGTAAATGATTGTATATTTTTTCACCTGGATTGTATTTTTTGACCTTTTTATGTAACTTTTATTTCTTGTTTATTACTTATAATTTTATGTAACTTTTTTATGTAACTTTATTTCTTGTTTATTACTTGCAATTTTATGTAACTCTTATTTCTTGTTTGTTGCTTGTAATTTTAATAAACGGGGGTTTGGCGGTCTTTTAATTTCGAAAACTGATGGGAGATAAAGGGTTTGGTTATTTAATCTAAAGATGAGCAGATTCCCTTGCCCAGGGCTGCTATTATAAATATTTAAACACATTTTTTATCATCTTTGGCAGTTAAATTAATAACTGCGCAATAGATTCCCTAGGTGGTCGTGCAGGTGGGCGAAGATAACAGCATCTTCACCCGCCTGACACGGCCAATAGCCAGCGTCGGGTTTTATGGACCGCACGTTAACGGTACGTGGCGGGCCGGATGCTGCGTAACGCGCAAAACATCACCAAGATGAGTGATATTAAATTGAACCAAACCCGACATGTCGTATATCACCGCAATCGGCATGTCATTTCCTATTGGATTTCGTCATAAAAATTGATATTGGATTAGTCTGAGAGGAGATGCATCTTTAATTCGAAATCGCCCCTTTCAAGGCGATTTACGAACGCTGACACATCCAGGCGTACCTGTCATAATGTAGTTCACACGCGGATGTGTCAGGCGTTCATTTTGGTATTTAAACGACAGATGCAGTACTTTTCTGTCGTGAGATATCTTTAAAAAACCGGCCGAAATTGGCCGCCGTTGCACGGTATCACAGCGGCTTTCGGGTCGACCCAGCGGAGATGCGCGCGGTCCACCACGGGCAGCCTCTGGGTGAAAGTAAGATGCATCTCCCTACTCTAGCTAATCCTATTTCGACCGTTAAAATCCCGTTATGTCTAGTTTTAGGGGTATAAATAAAGGATGGTTTCGTGGACGGGCATCCTCAGTTTTCGGAAACATTTTTTACCTCGTTACTCTGCCCGTTCGCGAAGCCGAATTTGTGAAATAAACAGTGTTTAATTTCTAAATTTTCTAAGTGTTAGATTGCGCTCGAATACGAACCGCGGGTCACCGGCCGACGAAGAAGACGCCTCTCATCGTGAGGCATCATCAAGAGACGAGTCTGACGCACAATCGGAAGCTGAGGATCAGGAAGCGTCACCTTCTGACGCGGCTAGCCAGAGCGCAGAGGTAAGAAGGCTTTTTAGGTAAGAACATTTTTTACCTCGTTACTCTGCCCGTTCGCGAAGCCGAATTTGTGAAATAAACAGTGTTTAATTTCTAAATTTTCTAAGTGTTAGATTTTTTGTGTTTTTGAATAATTTAAATTCTCCTTTTTTTTTTAAATTAAATTCATTCGTCTTCGCCTGTGGTAAAAATATTTACCACGGTGAATTTCTAATACCGCGAGGCGGAGACCCACCCTATTTGCCTATTTTTTAATTCCGGGTGTACTTTCAACATTATTTTTTGGGTTAAAAAATAGCGTCGAGATTGGTGCGCAGCGCTTGTGCGTACCATAGGGCAAGAGCACAGCAATGGCGCTTCTTGACCTCGCCAAAGCCTTCGACACAGTATGGATTGATGGGCTTATCTACAAAATGATCGAAATCGGCGTGCCTCGGTACCTGATTTCGATCATAAAATCTTATCTGACAGACAGATCATTTACCGTCTCCGTCAGAGGCGAATTTTCAACCACCCGAAATATCCCCATGGGCGTGCCTCAGGGCAGCCTGCTGGGGCCATTATTATTCAATATATTTACTCATGACCTTCCTTTTCTAGATAACTGCGCTCGGGCCATCTTCGCCGATGACACCGCGCTGCTATCCACTTCCAAATGCCCGGTCCTCGCCTCCAGACTGCTTCAGGAAGCCATGAACCTGATGGTGGCATACTACCGCCACTGGAGGATGAAAATGAACGAGGAAAAAACCGAAACAATATTATTCACACACAAACGCAAATACACACCAAACGTCAAAATACTTGTGAACCAGGTGGAAATTGAGTGGACGGACAAGGTAAAATACCTTGGCCTGACACTCGATCGCAAACTCACCTGGGACGCTCACGTAAAAGACACACGAATCAAGGCGGACAGAGCAATTGCCTCTCTCCGCCCCATATTCAACAAAAACAGTACACTAACACCGGAAAACAAATTAATTTTATACAAATCAATGATTCTTCCAATCGTTTCATATGCCGCCCCTGCCTTCAGCAGCATTCATAAAACCAAATACCAAAAGTTACAAGTCACTCAAAACAAATCACTGAGAATCATATACAACACACCATTCAGACAATCCGTCAAAAATTTAAATAAATTACACAAAATTGATACAATCAAGCAACACTTCCTCAAACTGTCCGACAATTTTCATAAATCATGTACCTATCCCCACCAAGAAAATCCCCTCATCCGTAATCTCGGCTCATATGAGCACGACATCAGTCTTCTGCCTTTCAGATACAAACACAGATTGCCCCGCCACTACTTCATGATGCGACACAACGCGCTCGATCCTCCGGATCGAGGGCCCGGACGACCTACAGCCTCGACCAGCGCATCCAATTTATGATTTTTGTAAATAAATAAATATTATTTAAGATGTAGCTGTGTACATTATTTTTGCTATTTATAAGTAATAATAAGGCGGCACTGTACATAAAGTGTCGCGCCTAATTAATTTGAAATTTTTAAATATTATCAAGTAAAATGTTTAGTTGGTTTTTTATTAGACTTTTTTACCCATCCGAATTCATGTAAATAAATCAACTTATGATGTATAGATAATAAGTATTTAGAAAAAGTGTCAAAGCTATAGAGCTGATGCACTTGTAGTAGTAGGTTAGGCGGTCTAGCCGCATGTAGAGTACTCAGAGTATCGTAGACTCTAAGGAATCGGTAAAAAAAAAAACCTTTTTGGGCTAGTGAATGAATAGTGAGAATAAAGTGTCTCGCTTAGCCTCCGTAGTTATTTCCAGCCACACAATTGCTGATACAAATATGTGTGAAATTTGTATATGAGATGAAAACGTTTGAAAATATGTTGATGCATTGTGAGAAGCAGCGCTAAGGCGCCTTTGTATGCAATATTTTATTAGGAGAAAATGTATTGGAATAAGTTAGAAGTTTTGAGCCGAGGGATTCTTCCGCGAGGTAGCGCCCAAATAAAGTACATACTTTATTTGGGCGCTACCTAAAACATTGCGGATACCGCGTGCCATGCACATGGCACGCGGTATCCGCAATGTTTTAGAAGGCATGAGTGTGGCACGGGAGCCGAGACTCGCTGCAGAGGGCCTCGGTTCTTTTTCCGCCGTTGAATCCGCCGAAGGGCAAAGAACTTTGGAATATGAGCGAATTGGTAAGCTCAGAGCGAATTGGTAAGCTCACCTGACCGGCTATAAACTTCTAACGCCCAGTACTCACATACCAGGCTCCCGTAATATGAAATGAGTATGCCTAGTAAATACCTATCAACGGGAGCCTGAAGGTCTGTCCCAGATGCCATCGTGGAGATGGCTGAATGAATGAGCTTAATGAGTACTGGAAGACCGCGAGGAAATATTGTGTGTGATTTCCTCCTGGAAGCGGTGATATTCTTCACGGTAGTCGGCGCCGCGAGCGGAACGCGCTCGCCGCGGCAGATATTGATGAGGTCGATATTTTTGATCGGCAATTATGGCCGCTACCAGGGACGCAGGACTACAAATGTAGTGTTTTTGCATTCCTTACATAAATGCCTATCTGGAGAATACATTTTTATGTATGTTAACTAACATAGGCGCGCCTGAGAATTGAATAAAAAATTGGTTTTGTGGAGCTTTTGAAATGCCTATAACTCAGTAAATATTAATCTGAAATAACTGAAATTACTGTCAAAATACGCGCTTGCATGCGCTCTTTACCTTTGTAATAGCAAAACTTGTGAAAATATTGTGTTCGATTTATTATGAATTTATGAAAATTTGAGCCCTTTTCTGGCAAATTTATTTATCAATTTATTTGGTTTGTTAGGACCCAGCATGTCCAACGACTGTGTTATTACTATCTGCTAGATCTGGTATTGTCAAATAACACAGTTTTAAACCCCAGGAGGGCTGCAATACATTTATTATGAATTATTTTTCATCTGTTATGTGAGATCTGCCGTTCTATGGGCTGTAACGCCGCGTCTGGCGTCGTTCTCTAGATGGCCGCTAGGTTCGCGGCGTCACCGTCCAGGAATCTGACATTTTTATTGGATTATATAATCTGCTATGACACATTCTATTATAAATTTGAAAAAAGTATAAATAAAGAATGCATTGCTTGGCGAGTACCTGTTACACTTCGGTGTGGTACTGTATTCACCGTTGGACAAACTTTTCGCTGCTTTTTATTTCACCACCCTGACCTCGCTTGTTTTTGAACTATCTGCATGTTCTGGAGTTTTGAACCCCTGCTTTCTAACTTGGACTTTGCTTCGGATTTTTCTTTGGATTTTATATGATTGAATGCAGTGGAGATGAGGTCCCTTAGACGTATGTGTGGTAAATCCATGTATGATAGAGTAAAGAATGAAGATATTAGGAAGGAATGTAAAGCTGATCGTAGCATAATACAGAGAATAAAAATAGGGTCGCTCAGGTGGTTTGGGCATGTTGAGCGAATGAATGAGGAAAGAATGGTAAGAAAGATATATGATGCAAGTGTTGACGGCGCCAGAAAAAGAGGGCGACCACGGAAGACGTGGCATGACCAGATTAACCAGATACTGGAAGATGGTCCTGTTAGAAGTCTGAACAACCGTCGAGCTTGCATGCGAAGATGTATGAATGTAGACGAAGCGAAAGTTGTATGTCAGGACAGAAGAGTATGGCGCTCTATCCTCTCTGCCTACCCCCTCGGGGAAACGGCGTGATGGTAAGTAAGTAAGTACGAGCTGCCCAGTAACTTCTGGTGGCGCTCTCTACTTCACCAGCGAAGGCAACGGAGCCGCAAATTAAGAAAGTGTTCTTGTCCAGAACATTGTATATAGCATTGATGCTTGAGTACAACTAGTCTAATCTAAACCATTTTGATAAAAATCTTAGAAATATTTTAGTAGATCTGGTTGAATCTTACTTTCCAGGTAGTTACTCCAGGAGAGTTGACTTGTTGACTTCTTTTTATGGCTATGGTTTTTTATAATTGAACTAGCCGTAACCCATCAAAATGACGGTACTTTTACATGTCAGTTCGGTTCGGTTAAAAAAAAATCGAATATAAAATTTTCAAAAATAAAAATGTTAAAAAAAAGTTTTTTCAAAAAAAATGTTCGAAAAAAAATATTGTTTGAAAAATTTCTTTTTCAAAAAAAAAATACTATAAAAGAGTTACGGACGATACACGAAGTCACGCGGAAATCACTGTAATTGGGATATCATCGTAAATAAATAATTAATTATGTTTTTTAAAATAGGTGGCCAAAACTACCGCACTATGTGAGCCAGTTGTGGCCATATCCATGGCCAAAACTAGAACACAAGTAAGATTGCTGTGCCAGTTG
This sequence comes from Agrypnia vestita, assembly GCA_016648135.1. Lineage (NCBI taxonomy): Eukaryota > Metazoa > Arthropoda > Insecta > Trichoptera > Phryganeidae > Agrypnia > Agrypnia vestita. The sequence continues at coordinate 195,049 of JADDOH010024617.1, read as the reverse complement.
TGGCTATGTGGCATTTTTCTTCTAAGAAATAAACTAAATTATGAAATAACCTTAAGGGGTTACGTGTAGTCAGAGGCGCAAAAAAATAGACGTATTCAAAATTTTTTTTTGAACTGTTGTTTAAGGCGATCGTCTAGCAATTCCCGCAAAATTCAACGGCGCCGAGCACTTTTTCTCATAACTTCTCTTGCATTTTGTACCACATTTTTGTATGGAAAGGTACTAAATTAAAATTTATTCATTAAGTTCCATATATTCTAAATATATATATTGTTCTAAAACGACACTAACTAAATTATTTTATAAATGAATAAATTAACAAACCATCCATGTTTAAGACCTAAGTAAAATTGCTCTATTTTGTAGGCTTTTTATAACTTTATGGGCTGTGAAATGTTTGTTTTTTAATAATATTACAGAGTGAACCATTGTCTTTAATCGATAAAAATAATTTTTAAATCGGTTAGTTACTTTTCTCACAATTTATGTTTTAAAAGGTACTGTTTTTAAAAAATAATTTCTTATTTTGAGTGATTTTTTCAACCCTTTTTACGTAGTTGACAACTTTTTAACTTTCATACATTAAAAGATTAGATATTATTCTTTTAAAATGAATATTAAAAAAAACAAAAACTCATTCAAAATTCTTCATTTCACCTATATAATCAAAACACAGCGAAAAAAGTCGTCAGACTGCCCCAACGAGCCGGGCGTTACGGACGTGTCCACACGGCGCGCGATTACAATTGTTTCTCAGTACTACATTTTGTCTAAAATTCCTGGTATCCAGTGCCGTGCATTTTTTAAACTAACTTTACTGTTACGGTCACAAATTTTTTTAACAAAGTAGGTAATAACAATTTTTTAGTGCACTGTTTTACGCCAATATTCAAACTCGACTGGGTATTCGAATTTACATATAATATAATAATATAGATTTTTTATTTTTTTCTTTCTTAAATCTTAAATTTTTCTTAAAGGAAAATGGTGGATGACTCAGAACCAAAAGTGACTCAATTTATAAAGTCATTCTTAATATGAATATAAGTAAGGATTTTTTCATTATTTTTATTTTTTGGTGAAAACTAATTCGTGAAGTTGCAAGTTGCGTCACCTAACGTTTCCAAAAAGGTTTTTGGAATTCATTGCATTATAAATTGGATTCCTATTTGAAAATAGACAAGGTGTAACAGAATATTACACAATACTTTACAGATGTAAAGTATTGTGTAATATTTATATATATATATATTATATATATTATTATATATATATCTATACATACATATATATATATATATATATATATATATATATATATATATATATATATATATATATATATTGCTACGGCACTGGCGGATAGAGCGCCAGTCCACCCATACTTGCCGTGCATCCACCAGCTAATTCAGACGGTCACGAGACATCTCAGGCATGGTGCGTGCTTCACATGGAGTTCCAGGTGCTGGTCATTGCTGGAGGGTGTCGGTGTGTGCGTGTGTGTGTGTAGTGTAAGTGTAGATACCTGACCACTCCGGAAGGAATTACAAAAATCAAAGACGGTCATCTATGAAAGAACAACATTATAATTCATGACCTTGACTCAATAAAAGTATAAACTATTAAAAATTTAATATAAAATTTAATATAAAATGAGAGGCGCGTGCCCCTAGGCATCGCGGCCGACGGGCCGTGTAGGAATTGAATTACAAATAAAAAACTTACGAAATCATTTCATACAAGGAAAAAACATAAAATTGGGTTTAGAAAGAAAATAACTAGCTCTGGTGAACGGCCCTGGTAATGCCGGCGCCAGGCGGGATCTTAAAACAAAATATAGTCTTCGCCAGAAAGGCGACGCACAATTTACAAACAGACACTGATTCTAATCTGGGTTATTAACATTAAAGTTCGTCCGGGATGCAGCACAGCGTGATAACATATGGCGCAGGTCACGACACGCGATTAATTATGTACCCCCTTTTTGCGATGTGGTAGTCAACAGGATGGGGTCCGGCAGCGATGGCGACCCCAACTGCCTGGATTCTCTCCCTCAGCGATGCTCAAACGTGGCTAACGGGTCTCAATGGCGTTCTCAGCGGCGTTGGACCGGCAGCATCCCGGCAATCCTGTGGTCTGCCGACACGCCCCAAGACGCCGCTTCATCTTAGGCATCGATACCAGCACGCATACGGCCTGCTTAGGCCGTCACGCGGGCAGAAAAAAGGACGTTTCTATGGGCCCTAAAAAGATTTATTAACCGAACAAAATACAAAGACCACGGACGATTATTGCTATATCGCATCACCTTGAATCTCGATAAAAACTTACCAAGGTCGCCATTTCGCGAACCCCTTGAGCCCGTATCTGGAGCGGTGACCTCGCGGGCTGTCACCTCTAGATTTTTTCTATTCCAATGGCGCCGCAAGGCAAAAAACAACTGGTAGCCCTGTACGCGCGCCGCCAACCGCGCAAATCGAAAGAAGCTATTTTTATTTGCCAAATTTAGGGCTGTTGAGAGCACTCGTATTCGGTTACATCTCAATATATATATATATATATATATATATATATTTATATATATAAATATTACACAATACTTTACATCTTATCAATCAATATTTATATAAATATGGAAGAAAAAGCGTTACGGGAAGCTGCTCACGCACGCGAAATAGGTAGTATCGACAAAAACGGAATCCCGATGATTACCGTAATAGCCGATGGCTGTTGGTCCAAAAGATCATATAAGACAAATTATTCAGCGCTTTCAGATGCAGGTGCAATTGTTAGTGCTTATACCGGAGAAGTTTTATATCTTGGTGTAAAAAATAATTTCTGCAGCATATGTAATTTGTATGAGAAAAACAATTAAAACCAGCAGATTACGATTGAGGACGGCCATACTATCTGCGATAAAATTCAGACTTTCGCAGGATACAAATTTCGGCCAAAAGATTAAGGATTTGAATGCCGATATTGTCAATAGTCCTCATCATATTTGCGGCGAACACAAAGATTGTGCATCACATTTTTGTACAGCTTCAAAAACAAATGATGCTAATTTTGTACCAGAATTTAAAAAAACATATTTTGGCCAAGAATTAATCTACTGATACACACGCTTATTAGTGGCACGTGAGCATGCGCAGTATCGTCCTTCTTTAGGCCTTGCTTATTAGTGGCATGTGTGTACACACATTGCTAGTAATGAGCATGCCACTTAGCCATACAACCGCCGGTTGATTTATGAGCATGCCAGTAAGTGGCATGCCACTAATAAGCATGTGTATCTATACCTTTATGCAAATTGTATATCAACTGGCCAAACATTCCAAGAGTCTTCTTCAAAATGTTGACAACAACGTAGTGGAACGATTTAATGGCGTAATTGCAAAATATATTGGAGGTAAACGAATAAATTATACTTGTAGACAAGCATACCAAATCCATTTCTGTTCTGAAAAATTTTCACATACTCAAAATATCATTTCTTTTTATTTAAACACCAACATAACTTATTGCTGAGGCATTTTTGTTAATAAATAACCTTAAAGAATGTTTCTAGATGGAGTTACTTTAATTTTTATTTTTAATTATCATAATCTTGTACCCATACACGTGGAATATAATTACTATTCGATGTTAATTGTTTATGGATTGTAACATAATTATAATTTATACTGTTAAAATAAAATGACACTACATAATATGTCTTCATGACGCGCCGCCTGGGCGGAATGTTCCCCTCTCCTCTTTTGACATTAACCATACCCCACAACGTTTAATTAAAAATACCAAAAATTATTATTTTTCCCTTTTTAGGCTTTCTTGTTCATAAATTGAATTACCCCAATTAATTGTTTTCGTTATTCTATATTCGTGCAGTCATATTTATGGAATAAATATTGTTTGATAGTAGCTCAATTGCTTCAGTCATGTATTTATCGCAAAAATTATTCAAATATAAAATGTTAATATAGTTTATTTTGTTAAAAACATAAAATAATAAAAGAGTATTGTATTTTGTACAATCAAAATATTTATATTGCCCGTGCCGCTGGGCGCGACAGCGAGCCCAGCGGCACGGGCCTATATTTTTTATACAAATTTTTCATAATCCAGTATATTACAAACGTTGATTACTTACGCCATTCACCATTCTCAAAAGTTTACACAGGTTAAATAATACATTTTTAAGAAAAACAAATGAAAGAATTAAAAATGTTTAATATATTCGCCAATATCCACGTACCGCCCTTGCCCCGGCATTTGCCGTATTTCGGGCGTCAGCGCCGCGGGAGAGACTGGAACTGACATTCCCGCACCCCTCAGACTTTTTACGCAAATCCGAGCCGCAAGTGAGTTCCGTCCGTACTAGACGATCGCCTTAATGTTTTGATTCAATACATAATACCAACGTTTTACACTATATTTTAAGTAACTATACCGAAAATTTTAAATAAAATTATTAATAGTGGACCACGATAGAATCTCGATTCTTGACCCCTGTTTTGCAAATAGTGCCTCGCGGTGTCCATCAGGGCTTCTTTTAAGGCGGCCATATACGCTCCGGTAGACCGTAGAGGTACATCTGTTCGGTCGACCTCTAGAGACGTACCGCAGCGTGTGTGGTGTTCGCGGGTGGAGGTTTCCAGACCTGTACGGGTGACCGCAGAAGAATTGAAATTCGATTATTTTTGTCTCTGCGACCGCGACGGACAAATCTGTGTCTCTGCGTGTGTGGTAGGGATGGGTAAATGAAAAAAAAATATCGATATATATATATCGAATCGATATTCAAAAAAAGTATCAAAATAATCGATATACATTAAGAAAAATATATCGATAAGTATCAATATTATTTTCAAAAAAGTAAGGGAAATAAGCTTTTGGCGACCAAAAAAATAAAAAAAGGTCACCGGAAAAAATATATCGATTAACCGAGAAAAATATCCATGAGCAAAATAAAAAGGTAACCAAAAAAAGGTCGCCAAAAAAATATCGAAGAAAATATATCGATATATCGGGAAAAATATATCGATATATCTGGAAAAAACTATCGATATATCGAAAAAATATATCGATGACCAAAAAAAAAGGTCATCAAGAAAAAAATATCGATTATTCCAGAAAAAATTAAGATATTTCATATATCGCGAAAAAATATATTGACTATATATATTATTTATTTATTTGTTTACGCTCATTAGGTATAGGCTTTTACATAAAGAATATAAAATAAATTTCAAAAAGCACATACATTAAACAATATCTGTATAGCACCAAAACATGAGCATAAAAGTTAAAAATATAAAGTAAAGAGCAGCAATGTGTATAGGTTTTTACCTGAAAATATAACATACAATTAAAAAGAACATACATTAAACAATATTAGTTATAGGTAGCAAAATATAAAAGCATCAGGAATAGCACCAAAACATGAGTATAAAAATTAAAAATACAGAGTAACAAGCAGCAATGTGTATAGGCTTTTACATAAAAAATATATCATAAAATTAAAAGAACATACATTAAACAATATAAGTTATAAGTAGCAAAATATAAAAAGTATCAGGAATAGCACCAACACATGAGTATAGAAATTAAAAATATAAAGTACAGAGCAGCAATGTGTATGAAAAATATATATTACCCACCATTACATGTGTATATTAACAGTTGAAGTCAGTAACGAAGCAGTATTGCCTCTTTAAGTGTAAACTTTACTTTCCCCAGACTGTCGACAAAAATGTCAACCATATATTATATTGAATATATATATATATATATTGATATTTTTTACCCATCCCTAGTTTAGTTTCAAGCCATGTATTCACTATGGAACAAATTGCCCCTCAACATCACGCGTGGCATAGAGTCTACGTGACGTTGCAACGTCGCGCATTGTTCCGCGACGTCGTGCACAACATAGCGGAGCATTTCTACGTGTCGCGGCAACGTTGCTATGCGCACGGTACCCGAGCGAGCTCACGCCGACATCACGCTTTGCGTCAGTACCACGTGGTCAGTGAATGCGCATGCGCTGTATCCGTCAACACGACATTGAAGTGGGGAAACGAAATTGTTCTCCAACTCATCGCGCTCATCTCATCATACCAAAGCAACTCATCATACCAAAGCCGTACAATTTTGTGGGACACTTCAAACCGTGAATATAAAAATAAAATGATGGGCCAACAGCGTTCCTTAATATCGTCTTGCTTGGCTATGGAAGGCCCGATTATTTGTAATAATTTTCAAAAACAGTTGTTGTCATTCGAGTGAAATTGGAAAAAGATCCGTCAGACATTCGAAGATCGCATAAATATCCATCCTTCTTTCTCTTTGCAGTAAATAATTTCATACCCATCACCTTTTCCTCCTTTTACGTTTCGAAAACTCGTTAAAATAAATAGATACGCAGCTGTCATCATAACCTCATCGGGCGACATTTCCGCGACAAGTGATATGTGAATCCCGATGTGTACACTAGGATGTCCCGTCCATGTACGAGAAAAAAAAAATTTGAGCTACACAATCGCAAGTGGTGTCAAATTTTGCGTAAATTTACACAAATTGCGAAAAAGGTAAAAAAAAAACTAAAATTGTTTATCATCTTGAGGGCTCTACCGAGCTTTGACGTTTTGTAAATTTTACGTTTTTATAGACCTTTTGCCTAAAATAAAAAAAAAAATCAAGTTTAAAAGGTATTTTATTGTTGAAATTAATGAAACAAAGCACAAGAAAATAAAATAAATAAAATATAGATAATAATCAATGACAAAAACTAAAAGTTTTAACTTATTTTTGTGTCCAAAATTTGGCATTTCTGCTCGAGATTGCATCCCAGTTTTAATAAAGCCATCTCTAGAAGTAACGTCAGTTACACTTTGTGATGCGTCTGTTATAGGTCTCTAGGACCCAAAGTGCAACCATCTTAGGCCAAGAATAAATGACGAAGGGGTAACTCATTGACATGCATCATACAAACACATCATTGTAACGGTCTCTCCAAATACTCCTCTCAATATTGTATCACGCCACCCTTCCAATCGGTGTTAGTTGCAGTTCCGTCACATTCAACGCAAATCACGTCATCTTAATTGCAACCTCGACCCTCTAATTTGTCTACTACTACTAGTTGTGATCGAAATAAGAATTCCCTTTGCAGTGGCACGTCTTTCAGTATTGTGTGTCCCAAATAAATTGATCCAGGTTGTGCTAAAATTGAGATGTGGTCTTCTAAAATTTATTTGCGATGGTCTTTTCATCCATAAAAGTAAATGCATTTTATATCTATACCTCCAATATATTTTGAAGTTTCCGGGCTTTAGATACATCTCTGTAGATCTTATAACCTTAACTGTAATCTTAACCAGAGTTAAATCTTCGGTAGAAACCAAGCCGACGTCAGCCAACACCGCAGAAGCAACAGCAGCAGCAGATCGCGTCGATAAACTATATCTTTCACAAATTTTAGCAACTGTTGGCAATGGCAATGTATTCCAATTCGCCGTTTAAGTTGATGGTGTCTCTGTCGAGGGCGTGTTTGTCGGGGATGCCTCTGTTATCGGAATTTCTGAATCTTCATCACAATTTGCTGAGACAGAATCGGTTTCTTGAGTAGAACACGATTTTTTTGTTAGCCTTATTGACTCTTCAATTTACCTCTGCTGTCGTTTCATTAATCTAGTCGTTTCTTTTTTATCAAAACCGCTTATAACCATTTTCCTATCATTTATTTGATCCAATAAAAACTTCTCTCATTGATGTGAACTTTCTTCGGTTTTAAACACGAAAGAGATTCAAATGAAGTGCATTTACAAGTAGAAACGTCAAAAAGCTTCTCAGATGACTTTAAAAAACATTTCAGTTTATTTTCAAAACTATCATTTTGTTTGCTTTTGGGGTATCTTTTCAAATTGAGATACTTTTCGAAATTGGATTTCACTAATTAACTCGTTCCTTAGTTACAATTCGAATCGAAGTTTTGGTCCACATATTGTTGATCTATTAGGAAACAATCACATATATATCTGATTTGGATGGATCTTTAATTTCATACTTCATTTATATTTCAATTTCAGGTCGTTCTTGACAAATAAAATAAATTAAATGACGTTCCTCATAGTTGGTAGTTGCTGATTGTCAAGTTCCTTGTATGGTCCAAACATAGCATAAGTAGTCTGACTACGCCTCGAACTTCTTATTTAAAAATTACGAATCCGTTTTTAACACTGTAGTCGGGGCTGCCCACAACTGTAACAATCGCAATGGTACTTTTATGGCATATAAGTTATTTTACCTACCAAGAAAACACTCGCGAGTCAAGTCAAGAAAGTCCTCAAAAACAAGTTCAAACTTGAGGGTATTTGCAGGTTGAAACCTAACAAATTCGAAGTCGCTGGTAACGTGTTGTTACATGAAAATCGAAACGTCATGTATGATTTACATCTAAATAGAACAAAAAGTAAATATTTTTTTGTATTTAGTTCAGGAGCCAAAATTGAGGATAGCGAAATATCTTCATAAAAATGACAATTTTTCAAAACTTTGTAGATCGGTAGAACCCTAAAGATATAGTTTTATTTTATTTTTAAAATTATTTTGGTAATATACGCTTAATTACGCAAGTTTTGTAAGGTCTTGTGTTAAGGTGATCCAAAAATTTTACGTCAAATGACCGCGTCATTGTCCCCGAAACATGAGCGTAGTTGTTGATGCGACATGCCGCTCGGAATGTTTCGCGATTTGTCCCCTAGTGAATACATGGCTTCAGTTTGTTTCCGGCCGTTCCGGCGTCATGCCGCGAGTGCTGGGTGCGACACCGCAACAGATGACAGCTGACAGATGTGACACGCGAACACAATTGAATGCCGTCTGCCATTTTGAATAAAATATTTGACATATTATGCAATGTCATGCAAAAACCGTAGTTGAAAAAGGTGATCCTTCTAAAGTATTATAACGTGTATATGAATATATACATAAAATATATTTATATAAAACCTTTAACGCGTGCAATGTCATATAAAACAACGCTTAAGCAGGAAATAAAAATAAACACACAAAAGAGCTTTAAAAAATAGTATCCTATAATTGTATAAAAATATGCTTTTCAAACATGCGAATAGTACAATTCGAAAATCGTAGTAAGACTCATGCGGTGTACCGCAACGTGTATGGGATCTACGGGTAAGCCCATACACGTTGCGGTACGGACCGATCTGCGATATGCGGTGTACCTCTACGATGCACCGGAGTGTGTATGGCCGCCTTTAGGCCCGGTTGTTTCAAGTTCGATCAAAGTAAGCGGTCGATTAAAGCATAGATTTTTACGATAACGGATCGTCTGTTTGGTGGAGAACGTAAAAATCTATGCTTTAAAAGAACGCTTACTTTAATCCAACTTGAAACAACCGGCTCTTAGTGGTGTATCTTTTAATGAAACAAAAATAAATTAGTACTTCAATAGTTTATCTTGTGCTTAATCGAAGCTTTTTTATCTTCAAATTTAGCAAAATAGCGGTCGTTGAAAGCTTAATTATGAATTTTGAGGGAAAAAATCACTCATTAATTATTTATAAAAAAAAGTTTAAGAAAAAAAAAATCCTTCTAGTAAGCACAAGTTTTTAATGCCTAAAATATGATGTTTAAATTTCATTTAAATCTGTCGAGTAGTTTTTAAAATATCGTGGACACTGTTTTTGAAAACGTTATTTTGAGAAAAACGCGTTTAAAGTTTTATGCATAAATTACTTACTTACGTAGAGTCGTCTATTTCTGGTACATATAATACATCTTCTGCCGATGTGTAAGCCTCCAAGATGTCGATTTTTTTTACCTACGTCTCATTTTGCCTTCTCGAGTGACCTGATTTGCACGTTGGTCAGCAATCCATTTTTCAGCATACCGGTGTGCATTAGGTCCATAATTTAATCATATGCATTGGCAATCATTAATATTCCTTGCATACCTTCATGACGTCACATTATAAATTTTTGAAAATGATTATAATACACGCACAACTACCTATCGACTGCTGGGTTTCACTGCTACTGAAATACTAACAATAATCAAATCTCAGCCTAATGGGTCTTATGTCTAAAAGTAGAAGTACAAAAGAAATTTCGTACATTATTCTTAGAATTAATCAGGTAAAAACCGCGTTCCGTGGAAGTTGCCCCGTTTGTCAGCCCGGCCGGCTCTAGTACCGTCCGCGTGTCAGTACGGGCAGCAGCAGAGGGCCCTACAGTTATCGTTGGATATCTTTAAAACTAATAACCGGATCGAGTTGATATTTTCACACAATATTTTTGAAACATTTTTCTTTAAGAAAATATAATATTTTATTTTTTTTTAAATCCTGACTAAACGTAACCCCTTAAAACAATGTTCCTAGGACTTTCCTTCAATAGGCTAAATTGATTCACGAACACAAGCATAAGTGATTAAAAAGTTATTTTCACATTACTCATCCACGGGCCCTTATTGTTTTTGCTAAGAATTTAATAATTTTTAACGAATGTGACCAAGAAGTTCAACCAATGCTCAAAGAAATAAAATGGCGGTACAGCTGTTATTTATCAAAACAAAACACAGTTTAAAGAATTGATCGGCATAAATAAAATAACAAATATATTTTCATTGTCTTATTTATACACCTTTGAATGTCCAAGTGGCCAAAACCGGGGAAGTGGCCACAACCGGCCCATCAACCCTAGTATACATTTGTATAGAAAACATATCATGGTAAGGGGAGGGGGGAAATGTGGTCTATTTTTTCCGCCGAGTTCTAAAGAATAAGTAAAATAGGGTCGGATCTGTCAAACGGTATAGTTTTGTATCAAAAATATATCAAGTGAAAGGGTAGGGGGAACTGTCACCTATGTTACGCGCCGGTTCCTGAAGAATAAGTAGGTATGCAAAATTTGGGTCAGATCTGTCAAACGATATAGATTTGTACAGAAAATATATGGGATGGTGGGGTTTCGGTAAAGGGGGAGGGGTGAAATGTGACCTATGTTTCCCGCCGGGTCCTAATGAATAAATATATAGGTACGTAGTCAAACAGTGTAGATTCATAATATGGAGAACAGACAAACGTATAGAATTTGAGATTTATGGATATAGATAGATGTTTATCGTTTATTTTTGATCAATTAAATGACTTCGATAATATTGATAAGGTGCAGGGACTTAACTCACCCCTGCAATAAACTGAGATAACTACATAATGTAACCGACCGTTTAACAGGTCGGAGCGTGAATTAGCCACTTCGCTTGGTAAATTTTACCTGATTTTACCTAGCTACCTCTTCAAATGTCAACGTATACACATGAACAACGTTGGAAAAAGTATAGAGGCTTTTCTGTCGCAATCTCGTATGTGCATTTTTATGGTTTTGGGATATTACTTATGTACACGTGGTAGAAGTTACACTTCTTTGGCACACAAAAAACCACATATTGAAACAATATTAATGCAAAAACTACACAAATGTAGTAATTATAAGGTTTTATCAGCGGACATTTTCAAACTGATGGCATTCTGTCAAACGCAGCTGAACGCAGTCAGAACATCGACAATAACATGAAATACACAAATCTATACGAGAAGCCCCTTTTTGTCATTTCGATTACCCAGTTAAAATCGTAATTCAATCAACTACATTTCAATTCAATTGGCGGCCCTCCTAGCCCAGTGGGCATGACACTGGCTTCCTACACCTAGGGTTCCGGGTTCTACTCCCGGTGAGGTCATAATTAAAGTTTGTGATTTACTCAAGCCCGGGTGTTTTGTAATGTATTTCGCTTCTGTAATTGGGCGTCTTGGCCTGTTGAAGCCTAAAATTAATTGCTAGCAGGTTCTGGAAATGGGCGAAATCACTACAGTGCAGAAATATAGGTTTGTCTCACCCTTACCGGTGTCACAGTCTTATGCGCATGTTCGAAAATTACGCCGGCCGCACACTGGATGTGTTTTCGTACGAAATTGAGTAGTACGTATACGTACGAATACGCAAGTACATTCCTGACCTTCGAAGTAGTATTGAACATTAGGTTGTCCCGTCCATGTATGAGAAAAAAAAATTTTTGAGCTACACAATCGCAAGAGCAATCCAAAATTTGTGTAATTTTACACAGATTGCGAAAAAACTAGAATTGTCTATCCATCCTAAGGGCTCTACCGAGCTTTAAAGTTTTGTAAATTTTACGTATTTATAGAGTTAAACCCCTTTCCTAAAAGAATAAAAAAATCATTTTTGAAAGGTATTTTATTATTGAAATTAATGAAACAAAGCATAAGAAAATAAAATAAAGAAAATATAGATGACAACAATGACAAAAACTAAAAATTTTAACTTATTTTTGTGTCCAAAATTTGGCATTTCTGCTCGAGATTGCATCCTGGTTCTAATAAAGCCATCTCTAGAAGTAACGTCAGTTACACTTTGTGAGGCGTCTGTTATATTCTCTAGGACCCGAAGTGCAACCATCTAAAGTCAAGAATAGATGACGAAGGGGTAACTCATTGACATGGAGCATACAAACACACCATTGTAACGGTCTCTCCAAATACTCCTCTAAATAATAGTTCCGTCACATTCAACGCAAATCACTCATCTAAATTCCAACCTCGACCCTCTACTAAAGTTGTGATCGAAGTAAGAATTCCCTTTGCAGTGCCACATCTTTCGGTATTGTGTGTCCCAAATAAATTGATCCAGGTTGTGCTAAAATTGAGATGTGGTCTTCTAAAACTTCTTTGCGATGGTCTTTTCGCCCATCAAAGTAAATGATTTTTATAACAATACCTCCAATATCTTTTGATGCTTCCGCGCTTTAGATACATCTCTGTAGATCTTATTTTTATCAATAACCAGAGTTAAATCTTAGGTAGAAACCAAGTTGACGTCAGTCAAAACCGCAGAAGCAACAGCAGCAGCAGATCGCGTCGATAAACCGTATCTATCACAGACTTTAACAACTGTTGGCAACGGCAATGTATTCCAATTCGCCGTTGAAGTCAATGGTGTATCTGTCGAGGGCGTGTTTGTCGGGGATGCCTCTGTTATACGATACGTTTCTGGGGAAGATTCACGCACTGAATCTTCATCACAATTTGCTGAGACAGAATCGTTTTCTTGAGTAGAATATGACTTTTTTGTTACCCTTATTGACTCTTCAATTTATCTCTGCTGTCGTTTCATTAATCTAGCTGTTTCTTTCTTATAAAAAACCGCTTATAGCCATTTTCCTATGATTTATTTGATCCAACAAAAACTTATCTCATTGATGTAAACTTACTTAGGTTTTAAACACGAACAAGATTCAAATGAAGTGCATTTACAAGCAGAAACGTCAAACAGTTTCTCAGATGACTAAAAAACATTTCAGTTTATTTTCAAAACTATCATTTCGTTTGCTTTTGGGGTATCTTTTCATATTGAGATACTTTTCGAAATTGGATTTCACTAATTAAATAACTCGTTTCTTAGTTACCATTGGAATCGAAGTTTTGGTCCAAATATTGTTGATCACTTCGGAAACAATCACAAATATATCTGATTTGGATTATACTTTTCCCTTATACTTCAATTTCAGGTGGTACTTGACAAATAAAATAAATTAAATGACGTCCCTTAGTTGGTAGCTGCTGATTGCTTTTAATACTGTAACAATCGCAATGGTACTTTTATGGCATAAAAGTTATCTCGACCACGAAGAAAACACTCGCGAGTCAAGTCAAGAAAGTCCTCAAAACAAGTTCAAACTTCAGGGTATTTGCAGGTTGAAACCTGAAAAAACAAATTCGAAGTCGCTGGTAACGTGTTGTTGTATGCAAATCGAAACGTCATGTATGATTTACACCTAAATAGAACAAAAAGTAAATATTTTTGTAATTGAGCCAAAATTGAGGAAAGCGAAATAGCACCATAAAAATGTCAATTTTTCAAGATCGGTAGAACCCAAAAGATATAGATTTATTTTATTTTTAAAATTATTTTAGTAATCTACGCTCAATTACGCAAGTTTTGAAAGGTCTTGTATTAAGGTAAGTCAATTTTTTTTATCGGAACAGCCTATTGAACATCGCAGACTGTACACGATTTAGTAGTGCGTGTACGCACGTATAGATGCGACGTCCGACACGATCCGGATTTGTTCGGAAATTTTTGCGATTTTGTACGATGGATATTGAAAATTTTGTCAATTTGACACATGACCACAAATGTTTGTTGGACCAAAGTGATTCAACTACGCGACCATCAGCGCAGATCATGGCAGAGAATCTTTAAAGAACTAAAAAATACCTGAAGTTAAATAATTTGGTTTAATGAAGGTGAGGTATAATTATGTACTCTGAACAAAAAAACTTTTAAATATTTCTCCTATGTTATGAGCTTTCGTTGCACTTCGATTCTCCCCAGCATTAGTGAATCTATTAGATAGATAGTCACGAAATTTGTCATTATTTAAGTCTGCCATAACAGAGCTTTCCAGAAGATACAGATTATTCATTTGGCACAAACATCATTGGAGAAATGCGCAAAGTAACTGATCGAGACAACGTAAGACGCAATCAATGTGAGCACCCCAATTCGTACGAAAATAATCGTACGAATACGTACGTAATAATTCGTATCCAAAGTGCGGCCGGCCTTAGCGTCAATTTATATCCAGTCAGCGCCGGCGCCGCCACAAGGGATAAAGGAGAGTCACGACGCTTGCGCACAACAGGTCAAGTGACAGCAATGAGATAAAAGAAGCATTTTCTGCCCCGCTTCGTCCGTGATACCTCCACTTATGGGCATTAGCAATATAGGAGTATTAAATATTATATGAAATATATACATTTAACTTTCATTGACTGCTAACTTCTGGTACCCATGGATGCACGCGCATTACAATACGTTACATACTGAAATTTCACTTTAACAATTAACTTCTTGGTCTCGCATTTCCCCCACGCGTGCGCAACTTCTATTGCACTAGAAAATTTAACTTAAATGCGCCAAAATAAGTATTGGTACGCACAAGCGCTGCGCACCAATCTCGACGCTATTTTTTAAACTCAAAAAAATGTGGAAAGCTCACTGGCTATCACCCGGAATTAAAAAATAGGCAAATAGGGTGGGTCTCCGCCTCGCGGTATCAGAAATTCACCGTGGTAAATATTTTTACTACAGGCGAAGACGAATGAATTTAATTTTTTTTAAAAAAAAGAGAATTTAAATTATACAAAAAATCACAAAAAATCTAACGCTTAGAAAAATTCAGAAATTAAACACTGTTTTTTCACAAAATTCGGCTTCGCGAACGGGCAGAGTAACGAGGTAAAAATGTTTCCGAAAACTGAGAATGCCCGTCCACGAAACCATCCTTTATTTATACCCCTAAAACTAGACATAACGGGATTTTAACGGTCGAAATCGGATTAGCTAGAGTGGGGAGATGCATCTTACTTTCACCCAGAGGCTGCCCGTGGTGGACCGCGCGCATCTCCGCTGGGTCGGTTTTTTAAAGATTTCTCACGACAGAAAAGTAGTGCATCTGTCATGTGCCAAAATGAACGTCTGACACATCCGCGTGTGAACTACATTATGACAGGTACGCCTGGATGTGTCAGCGTTCGTAAATCGCCTTGAAAGGGGCGATTTCGAATTTAAGATGCATCTCCTCTCAGACCAATCCAATATCAATTTTTATGACGAAATCTAATAGGAAATGACATGCCGATTACGGTGATATACGACATGTCGGGTTTGGTTCAATTTAATATCACTCATCTCGGTGATGTTTCGCGCGTTACGCAGCATCCGGCCCGCCACGTACTGTTAATGTGCGGTCCATAAAACCCGACGCTGGCTATTGGCCGTGTCAGGCGGCTGAAGATGCTGTTATCTTCGCCCAGCTGCACGACCACCTAGGGAATCTATTGCGCAGTTATTAATTTAACTGCCAAAGATGATAAAAATGTGTTTAAATAATTATGATAGCAGCCCTGGGCAAGGGAATCTGCACATCTTTAGATTAAATAACCAAACCCTTTATCTCCCATCAGTTTTCGAAATTAAAAGACCGCCAAACCCCCGTTTATTAAAATTACAAGCAACAAACAAGAAATAAAAGTTACATAAAATTACAAGCAATAAAAGTTACATAAAATTACAAGCAATAAAAGTTACATAAAATTATAAGTAATAAAAGTTACATAAAATTACAAGCAATAAAAGTTACATAAAATTACAAGTAATAAAAGTTACATAAAATTACATAAAAAGGTCAAAAATTATGATCCAGGTGAAAAAATATACAATTATTTACAATATTATAGCCTATTACATTTACAAATAACCGGTTCCGCGATTGCCGAGACCGACGGGTACTTTTATTTCAAAATGTTCTCCGGTCAATCGCGGAAGAAACCATTACACATAAATTTATTTATTTACTCAAATGTGAGCGACAAATTATCAAACATATTTATAATGAATGACAAACAATTTTCATTCATACAAAGGCTGTCATTATCAAATACCCGCGCGGCGGGTGGGCCCCACCCCCCGCTGGCGCCAAAGCGGGGGGCGGGGCGCCCGCCATCGGTCATTATAATCTCATTAGGGGCGAACAATAAACAAGATGGCGGCGGTGGCAATTAAGTCCTCGCTCCGCCTACCGCCAGTTCGAGGATGAATCACTTTCTTTTCCATTCATAATACTATTACACATGCTCGCATTCCCTGTGTGTACACTATAAACTCGTAAACTTATAATATTAAATAAACCTGGAATAAACACTTAATCAAACATTGTGTTACACACATTATTGTTCGTTTTTATGCCTCGCGCTCGGCGAGCCTATGGCATTTAAAGTCCTGTACGGAACACCACCCCCGTGTGACTTCGTCACACCAAGAGGAAGTACAGGACCTCCGGCGGCGGAGTGATGTCGTCTATGTTGTCTCCGATGTCGGCTGCGTCGGCAGGGCGATGACCTTGGTCGCCGGCCGCACGTAGTCTCCGGAAGCAGTCCGTAGCCGCACCACGCGGACTTGGCCGTCGGCGGCGGGTGTGGCCCCCACGATGACTCCTCGCGGCCAGCTGTTGCGGGGAAGGGCGGAGTCGGCAATGATGGCGGTGGCCCCTTCACGAAGCGGAGGGGCCGGCTCCTGCCACTTTCGTCTTTGGGCGAGGGTTGGGAGGTACTCCCGGATCCACCGGCGCCAGAACATATCGGCGAGCTGCTGGGCGAACTGCCACTGCTTCCTGAGGCAGACTTGTTCTTCTAACGGTCCATACACGGCGAGATGAGAATGTCGTCCGGCCGAACCCAAGAGCAAGTGGTTCGGTGTAAGCGGGGCGTCATCCATCGGGTTGACTGAGACGTGCGTGAGCGGGCGGCTGTTCACCACGTTCTCGGCTTCAGCAAATGCCGTCAGTAGAGTTTCTGGGCGCGGGGCGCGCTCCTTCAAAATGGCTTCCAGTGCTCTTTTTATGGATCGCACTAAGCTTTCCCACGCGCCTCCCATGTGGGGGCTCAGCGGGGGATTAAATGTCCAGTCCATGCCCGTCTGCGCTAGGTGATTGCGCATGGACGGATCTGATTTCAGCTCTTCCAGCGCGATGGCTATTTCTCGAGCTGCGCCTTTAAAATTCGTCCCATTATCCGAATATAAATATCTTGGATGACCTCGACGAGCTGCAAGACGGTGTAGGGCCATTATGGCCGAATCAGCATTTAGTGTGTCTGCTAATTCTAAATGGACGGCGCGTGTTGTCATGCAGTTAAACAAGGCGCCGTATCTCTTCTCTTTGCGCCGGCCAATTGTGACTTGGAGTGGTCCAAAATAATCCACCCCACAGTGGGTGAACGGCATGTTGTGATGGGCCAGTCGCGCATCTGGCAGTTGTCCCATTAAAGGTGGTTGGGGTCTGTTCCGGTTGTTGCGACATCGCTGGCATTCAAAATGTATACGACGGACGGCGGGCCTTAAACGTAAAACGAAGTAATTTTCGCGCACATCCGCCACTGTCACTTCCGGTCCGGGATGCTGCCGCATTTCTTGGTGATAACGGATCATCAGGCGTGTATAGGAATGTTCGCCGTCCAATATAATTGGTTTTCTGAGGCCGGGTGGTATGTCGGCCACGGTAGTGGAAGCTAATCTCGAGTCCATTCGGATTATTCCATACTCGTCTAGTTGCGGTGTCGTCGCATATAGTCGGCTGGTACGGGGTAAGGGCCACCCCTGCCGAAGAAGGCCGAGCTCGTTTCCAAACGACTCAGCTTGAGCTTTCCGGATCCAGAATCGTTCCGCCGAAAATCGCTCTTCCGCGACTAAGTCCGCGCCGAGCGCGCGCTGTCTTCCGCGCCGGCAATTATTGACAAATCGTCGTATCCACGCCGTTGTACGTATTAATTTTAACCACGACGAAAAACGCCTGATATCAGGCAAAGCGCCATCTTCGTGGCGCGCGCGATTTATCTGCATGCATATTGCAGGTCGTGTTTCTAATTTTTGCGGATCGGGTTGCGGTGGCCGCCTCTCTTGCGGCCATTCTACTTCCGGTTTCCGTAAAAATAGCGGACCGCCAAACCAAGGGCCTGTAGGTATCAAGTCCGGCGGCTCTGAGTCCCGAGTCCCGATGTCGGCCGGGTTCAATTTCGTAGGTACCCACTTCCAGCAGGCAGAATGCGAGATCTCATCTATCTCGCCCAGGCGATTTGCTACAAATGCCGAGTAGCTACGTGGGTCCGTTCATAACCAACACAGTACAGTGGTCGAGTCTGTCCAGAATACTGTGCGCTCTATAAAACATGTGTGCTCGGACCGAATGTTCGCCGCGAGGCGCGCGGCCATTAGAGCCGCCTGTAGCTCTAATCGGGGCACTGAAAGTGGTTTGAGGGGAGCTACTTTCGTTTTGGCCGCGATGAATACCACCGTTCTGTGGCTGTCGATTTCTTCAACAAAGTATGCTATGGCACAGCATGCTTGTTCCGACGCGTCGCAAAATACATGTAATGATACTTTGCGACGGCGGCTCGACACACTTTGTCGAGCGATAGCGCATTCACTAGCGCGCAGTAATCGGTGCCAATTACGCCATTTCTCGGCGTGCTCTGATTCAATTCGCTGGTCCCAACCGACTTTAGAGCGCCAAACTGCCTGAAGTAAAATCTTCGACCGGATCATTATACATGCCATGAAGCCGACTGGGTCAAATATGCGTATTACCGCGCTCAGTAATTGGCGTTTAGTTGGCCTCTCGTCCGCCTCCAGCTCTGGTAAATTTATAAATTTAAATACAAATTTATCGGTTGCAGGCTCCCAGCTGATGCCTAGCACACGTTCGGTAGTGGTGTCCGGCCCAATAATTTGGACCGGCTCCAAAGCGCGCAAATGTGGCGCAATATGTTCTAACACCTCTGGGTCGTTCGAGGTCCAATTAGCGAAGTGCATACCTCCTCGGCGCAGTACTTCGGTGACGTCACGGTCCATATCTACGGCCTCCGCCGTTGTATCTACGGCGTCCAAATAATCGTCATGTAAAACTTATTTCGGACCGCCGCGGCCGCCGCGGGGTATTGTGCGGCGCTGACGTCAGCGATTTTACTTCGCACATACTGTGCACTTGCCGGTGAGCAGGTGGCGCCGAAAACCATCGAAGTCATTTTATATGTCTGCACTTCTCCTCCCTGCTCCCGCCATAGGAATAACTGAGATTCCTGGTCCATTTAACGAATTTTTATCCTCAGAAACATATCTTGCACGTCGGCCGCCAGAGCTATGCGGCCTTCCCGAAAACGCCAAGTATTTCCTAATAAGGAACTCAATAAATCGGGCCCAGTCAAGAGTACGTCATTCAAGGAGACGCCTCGACACTTGCTCGCAGCATCAAAAACCACCCGAATCTTGCCCGGTTTTCGGGGGTTAAAAACCGCAAAATGCGGTAGGTACCAGTGACGCCTACCTAATTGGGCCGTCTCCTGGTCACTAAACACGTTGAATGTAACAATTCTTCTGATTAAAACGAGACAATTTATACTTTCATTTATACAAATTAACAGCAGCACCGCAGGCGAAATTTTTGTTTTAAATATAATAATACTAGCTGATTGGCCCGGCTTCGCTCGGGACCATAATTTGGTAAGCATAAAATTGTGTTGAATCTGTGATTGGATTGCCTTGCTGGACCGTCTTCACTTTGCCAAAATATCAACAGATATTTTAGCGCACAATCATAATACTCTAGAGAGAACTTTCCAAAAATTTTCTAGAGCATTCCGAAATCTTATAGAACTTCCTGGAATCTTCTAGGACTTTCCCTTTCCAGAACCTTCTAAGGCATTATAATTCTTTCTGGAACCTCTAGACCCAACGACGCACTCCCCCACTCAGTTTGGAACCTTATAGATCTTTCTGATAGCTTGTAAAACTTTCTTCTTCCAGAATTTTCTAGAGCATTCTCGAACCCTCTAGAACTTTCCGGAACCTTTAAAACTCGCTGACACATTTGGAACCTTAAAGAACTTTCTGAAACTTTCTGCATCCAGAACTTTCTAGAGCATTCTGGAACCTTCTCTTAATCTTCTGGAAACTTCTAGACTCACCGATGAACTCAGCCACTCGGTTTGGAACCTTATAAAACCTTTTTAAACTTTCTCCTTCCAGAACCTTCTAAAGCATTCGAGAACCTTAATGAACATTCTGGAACCTTCTAGACTCACAGACACACTCCGCCACACTGTTTGGAACGTAAGAGATCTTTCGGGAATCTTCTCCAGCGTTCTCATTCCAGAACATTCGAGAACTTAATTGGACGTTTTAGAACCTTCTAGGTTCACCGACACACTCCGCCACTCTGTTTGGAACCTTTTAGAATCTTCTTGAACTTTGTCTTTCTAGAATCTTTCTAGAATTTCTAGAACCTTCATGAACGTTCTGGAACCTTCCAGACTCACAGTCACTTTCCGCCACATTTTGGAACGTAAGAGAACATTCTTTAGAAGAATAAAGAATCTTCAACAACGTTCTCCTTCCAGAATATTCTAGAACTTTATCAAACGTTGTGGAACCTTATGGAGTGACAGATACACTCCGTCACTTTGTCTGGAACCTTATAGAACTTTCGTTAATCTTCTAGAACGTTCTCCTTCCAGAACTTTCTAGAGCTTTATCGAACGTTCTGGAATCTTCTAGTCTCGCTGACACACTCCGCACTCAATTTAGAACCTTATAGATTTTTGGGAATATTCTAGAATGTTCACCTTCCAGAACTTTCTACGGCTTTATTGAACATTTTGAAATCTTCTAAACTCACCGACACACTCCGCCAGTCAGAATGGAACCTTATAGAACCTTCTCGAACGTTTTTTTCCAGAACCTTCTAAAGCATTCGAGAAACATCATGAATTTTCTGTTCTAGACTCACTGACATACCTTGCCATTCAGTTTGTGACCTTATAGAACTTTCGGGAATCTTCTAGAACTTTTTCCTTTCAGAATTTTCTAAAGCATTATCGAACATTCTAGAATCATCTAGACTCACCGGCACCCTCCGCCATTCAGTTTGGAACTTTATTGAATGTTCTTGAACTTTCTGCTTCCAGAAAATTGTAAAGCATTCGAAAACCTTCATGAACATTGTGGAACCTTCTGGACACACCGATACAATCTGCTACTCACTTAGGAACCTTATAGAACTTTTAATAATCTTCTAGAACGTTCTTTTTCCAGAACTTTCAACAACTTTATCGAACATTCTGAAACCCTCTAGACTCACAGACACACTCCGCCATACTGTTTGGATTTTTTTTGGAATCTTGAACTTTGTTGAACAGTCTGGAACCTTATAGAATCACAGACACACTCTGCCACCAGAATTTTATAGACCTTTATCAAACGTTCTGGAACCTTCTCGACTCGCCTTGTAAAATTTTCGGGAATCTTCTAGAACACTCCCCTTCCAGAACTTTCTAGAGCTTTACTGAACATTGACTCACCGGCACACTTCGCCACTTAGTTTGGAACCTTATAGAACTTTTGGGAATTTTCTAGAACGTTCTCCTTCCAGAATTTTCTAAAGTGGATTTTTCTGGAACCTTCTAGACTTACAAAACAGTCGGCGGGCCCATTCTGGAACAATCTCATCATCCTTCTCATAACAAAACAATGTGCTAGAATGCACATTTTCGTCACCTCATTTTGTCCCACCCCCCCAAATTCGCACATTTTCAATGGGACATCAAGGGCTATCCACCACCATAACCACCAGGATGGTAGTATCTGGTTATGAAGAAAACTTGGTGGATAGGGAAACACGGGTTGTATATATATATATTGATGCGTGCGGGATTGATGAGACGAAACGCCGCTAAGGTAGCTCCGCCCCCCTACGTGAAGATAATGCCCTTCCCGCTCCACGTACGGGCTCGGCCACCCCCCACTCCGCCGCCTGGCGCAGTAGAAGCGATGTCACGTTATTTCCCCTAAAAAAGGGGCGGCACGCGCCGAATCAGGCAGATAGCCGGCGCCACCGGCAGGGTAAAGACCTACCTTTTGGACGCGGAGTCGATCCTGGACAGTGAATCCAGCGACTCTCCCGAACCTTTGCGTTTGGAACGTCACCTTTGGTCTTCCTTGCTTGCTGTTCTCGCTTGCGGCTCGCCGCTACGGAGGATCTGCGCCCGTCACCCCAGGTGCAACACGCCGGTTACCGCCAGCCACTGCCGTCACTGTATTACGGCCACCGCTATTATTGCCGCGGAATAATTTATCCGCCGCCCACTGCGCTGCCGCTCATTTCATCGCAGCCGCCCTGCTGCTCGGCTCGGCGCCGTCTTTCGCTGCTACCGCCTACCTCGTGACCAGTCGCCACGACACCTCGCGTTGAGCCGCACCCGCTCCGCGAGGCATCCGCCACCCACGGCGCCGCCCTCACCATCATCGCCATCTCGTCGAGCCCTCACGTCGAGTCAGCACCCACTCCGTGGGGCGTCTCCGAGCCACGACGCCGCCGAACATACCGGCACGCCGCCGCCATCCCATCATCATCGCCATCTCGTCGAGCCCTCACGTCGAGTCGGTACTCGCTCCGTGAGGCGTCTCCGAGCCACGACGCCGCCGCACATACCGTCACGCCGCCGCCACCCATCATCATCGCCATCTCGTCGAGCCCTCACGTCGAGTCGGTACCCGCTCCGTGAGGCGTCTCCGAGCCACGTCGCAGTCATCAACGCCCCTCGTCGAGCCCCTCGCGTCGAGCCGCTACTCGCTCCGCGAGGCCCTCCGAGATACCAGTGTGAATTATAATCAGAGACCTTTCCACGGCCTGATGCCTTGTGCTTAGTGACACTTGCTATAATTTATTTGTGACTATTATATATATATTAGATATATATATATATATAAAGGGAGAAATCTGGCTGTTATAGTCTCTGATATGCTTCAGAACAGCCGAGATTTCTACTCTTTATATATATATATTAGTCACATATATATATATATATATAAAGAGTAGAAATCTCGGCTGTGAGTGAAGCAGAGCAGAGACTGAGAGACTGTACTCTCCACAAAGCCCCCTTTCAGGGCCGCCGCCGATCGCCGCGACCCGGTTGGGGGTGGGTTCCGTGCCGAAGACGGCGCGCGAGTTTTCGGCTGCGGTAGTCGCCGTCATACGGGACGGGGCGTCAGGCGGCGGCAGCCGGGAGAGGGGGTAGCGAATGGGAAACAACAGCTTCATGAAATCGCGTTCCGCTGATGGCAATGAAAATGCGCTGAGTAGCATGATCTGAAATGTGTATGTTTTTCACTGAGAATATTATATGAAAATATTAATTTTCAGATTTTTTAACATTTCAGAGCTTTCTAACATGATGTAATTTAATGAATTCTTGATTTCAGAGATCTTGATAGAACTGAATCACAATTGTATGTAATTAAGTATCGCATTTTCATTGTTTCTAATAAAAGAGAGTGGGCGGGAGGTGATTTTATTTCGCGCACTAGGCACATTTTGTGCCCTGTCATCATGAATTTGCCAGATAAGCGACATTAAAGTTGTCTCAATATTTACAAATGATTGAGCAGTAAATTCACACACACACACATACACTGTAAGACACAAGCAGTTGTCTGCAGATGACATGACAAATGGTTCACTGTATGGCATAAAAAGTTGCCAACAGCTCACTGGTAAAAAATACACATTTTTATGACAAAAAAAAAATCGAAATATTTCTTCGAATATATTTTTAATGAATAAATCACTCACAATGGTCTGAAAACACGAATCTGACAAACACCAACACCTCGCCGGCCGCCGCGTATGAGCGGCACGCCGCGCCGGCCAAGTTTTTTTTCCATATAAATGTTCATGAAACCACATAAACCGGAATAACTTCCGACAGAGGTGTCCGATTTTGATAATTCTTTTTGTATAATGATCTGTGGATTGAGGCCTATCTGGAAAATATATACACTCTTATGTATAAATAATTTTTGGTTTAATTACAAAATAGTTTTTTTACCGCAAAGTTTAAAAATTCATAAGTATAGTAAGCTGCGTCTTACAATAAAGTGTGATATATCAACAGATGCGCTGCAACGCACTCTATATAATGGATATAAAAAACTAAACCTAAAAGTTAATGGAAATTTTTAAGAAATTTATTTGTTGGAATATTTTTGCCCACCGGGCCAGAAAAAGATATATATTTTAACTGTTGCTTTAATAAAGGTTGCCACGAAATATGCCAGGCTATTTATTGAGACGCAGTCCATGTAATGGCATATTTAAAATCCTCCGGGGGAGGTGCGTTTAATTGTAATTAATTATAAACTGTAATATTTCTAGTAGAAATAACAAGCCGGCATGTGTCCATTTGTATGTAAACTGTAACACTTTTTGATTGGTCGATAGGTCGGGCCGTCTTGGGCTCGACCGATGGTATATAAAGAAAGGCATTTGGCGAGCCGGCACCAGTCTGGTTTAGAACGCCGTGGCAAACCCTTGCTCTGTGTTTTTATTTCACCACCCGACTACCTTCTACGATTCTGCTGCTGCTGTCTGCTGACGCCGTTCCTTCTCGAACTTGAGACTTGGAACTCCACTGCGATCTGCTGGCTGCTGTCTGCTGACGCCGAGCGCGATCGCTTCACGCCCGGTACTTGGATCTCGGCGGCGATCGCCACGTGCTGTGTGCTGACGCTGAGCGGGACTCTGTCACGCTCGGTACTTGGACTTCGGCGGTGATCGCTGTATGCTGTGTGCTGACGCTGAGCGGGACTCTGTCACGCTCGGTACTTGGACTTCGGCGGTGATCGCTGTGTGCTGTGTGCTGACGCTGAGCGGGACTCTGTCACGCTCGGTACTTGGACTTCGGCGGCGTTCGCTGTATGCTGTGTGCTGACGCTGAGCGGGACCTCGTCACGCTCGGTACCTAGTACTTCTGCGGAGTGCTGTCTGCTGGCGCTGACTTGCCAAGCTAAGTATTCCTTCGCAGTATTCAACCGTCTTTTTTAAGACAATTTGTTCGTGACGACCTCGTCAAGTTGGACATTTTGCTCTTAGCAAATTCTTTTGCTGTTGCCTCTGGTGTACATTCCCGTGTACTAATATCGCTCTTTTTCCAGCTGCTCGCACGCGCTGTGTGAGACATCCCGAAGGCTTCTGAAGCGTAATCAGCGGACCGCCCTTTGTTTGCCTGTTCTGTGCGGAACATTGATTAAGGCTGGACAGCCGTTTCATAAACATGGGAATCTGTCAAATTACGTGGATAGAACGTGTACTTTCAAGCCGTGCCTGAGATGTCATCTGAGCGTTAATCGAATAAAACTTGCACTTTCGTCACATATTTATGGTTACATTGCTAAAACAGTAAGGTTTTGATAGAAAGAGATGGTCATATATTCTTCGCTTTCGTCGGCGTCAGGCATCCCCACAGAGTACTTCATCTGTCAAAATATTTACTTATTTAACTTTTGACAAATGATCTTATATTATTTGAGTCGACTTATTATTTTCCGTAAATAATTTAAGAATCATATTAATAATTCTGAACTCCTTTTTAAATCAATGCATATCGTAATATGACAATAAAAAACAATTACCTAGCCCCACGTACGTACTGCGTATATCAAAATGTATTATTTAAACTTTCGACAAATTCCTGTATTTTATTTACGTCCAATTATTACTTACTGTATAGAATTTAAAAAACATATTAATAATTCTGTAATGCTTTTCAAATCATAATGTATACTGTAATATAAACGAAAAATAATTACGCTAACGCGCATGCCCACGGCGCGTACAGTGTGTATTTTGATTCGTCTATGAGATTCTGGACTTTGTTGTTGTTGAAATTGGGCTAATAGTGAAACTGACATGTGACGCATGTTTAAAGTATAAAAAGGATGAAACCGTTCGAAAATCCATATAAAACCTTAATATATGGGAGATATCAATTGCTTTTGAGCGTATTATATAATAATAATTCACATAAATGTCAAATTTGGCGTAGAAGTACGATTAATAGTGAAATAAATGACGAGGAATATTCGGCCACATAAACGTGTCTGACCTCTGCCGCGGCCAGACGGCATATGAACGGCATTTGACGTATGAGGATGTCGTTTTTCATACTTCAGAATTTTTATTTAAAAATAATAATTAACGTGTTTTTAATAAAAATGTAGCTTTTCAAAAGTGAATGAAGACTCAAAGTGCGAATATAGATACAATATATCCTTTGAAATCATATTTTTATATGATTAAACAAGATTTGAAAATCATCAAAATTACTGCATGTTTGAATGATTATAAATTTATAAATATAAAATATTTCTTAATTTCCTACGTACGGATTCTAGATAATTAAGTAAACTTTATACGTATAAAAAAACATATTATGCTTACATACAAATATTTAACACACGTCTCTTCGCTGTAGAACATTAAAAACATTTTTTTGCCGCGGCCTGTGAATTAATGCCTATATTTTCTTAATTATTGTAAATAATGTTCAGTTTATTACTTTTATATAAGAACAAAGATTCTATCTAAGTTATGCCCTAAAAAAATGCAATCTATCATATAAATTCTGATATAAATGAATAATAAAAACCCACATTTTCGTAAAAAACGCCGAAATATGCATTTGCAGTGAATGTACCGTACCGCCTTAATGAAATTGTATTTAAAAAAATATTTTTATTATCGAAAATAATAGTTATGAAAGTGTTGCTTAAGATTATAATACATTGTTATCAAGTTATAAGTTTAATTTATGAAAATATAAGCACAATAATATAAGCAAAATAAATTTAATGAGATCCTTGTGTTTGTTTCGAAGAACATAATTTTTTGAAATTTGGTTCAAAAGTGACGGCGAATTCAAGTTAGGCCCGGTTGTTTCAAATTCGATCAAAGTAAGCGTAGAGTTTAAACTGAAATTTTACGTTCTCCACCAATCAGACGATCCGTTTTCGTAAAAATCTATGCTTTTATCGACCGCTTACTTTGATCGAACTTGAAACAACCGGGCCTTACTGATAGCTAACGCGCTAAATTTAAAAGTGCACTCCAAAAATACGATATTGATTGTTGGTTTTTCGATCATCGACTGTACAAATTAACAACTGTACTGTATATTATTAATTTAAATTGTGAATTATAGGAAAAATCTTCTTCATCAGCCTTCGTCTCTCCACTGCTGGATATAGGCCTCTTCCTTCTCTTTCCATCCTTCCTTGTTGTTTGCTAATTGTAGCAATTTCTTTCCCCCACAGCGGCAATATCATCGGTCCATCTCTTTTGAGGTCTTCCGATGCCTCTTTTATTCTCCCAAGGTCTCCATTTCAGAACTCTTGTAGCATCCTGCCTTGCAACATGTCCTGCCCATTGCCATTTTAGCTTCGCTACACGATCCATGATCCACTACTCTAGTTCTGCGCCTAATTTCTTCATTTCTAATTCTATCTCTTAGGCTTACTCCAAGCATGGATCTCTCCATGGATCGTTGCGTGCATTTGAGCTTTTCTACACTTTTCTTTGTAAGGGCCATAGTCTCCAATCCATACGTCATCACTGGCAGTATGCATGATTCAAAGGCTTTTCTTTTTAGGCTAATTGAGATCTCTTTGTTCTCGAAGATACATATTGCGTTTGCCAAAAGCAGCCCAGCTCATTCCTATTCGTCTTGGCAATTCTGCTGTTTGGTTATCTTTGTTCATTTTTATCTTGTGTCCTAGGTATATATATTCATCTACTATTTCAATATTAGTATCATTGATAGTGATGACTTTGTTCTCTGGACTCAAAATTTTTGTTTTCTTTATATTCATCTTAAGACCAACTTTTCTCGAAACTTCGTGTAGTTCTTTTAACATTATACTTAGTTCTTTGATATTATTACTTACAACTTTATGTCGTCAGCAAATCTTAGGTGACTTAAATATGTTCCATCTATCTCCACACTTTTGTTATCCCAACTCAGGGTCTTAAATACATCTTCTAAGGGTAACGTGAAGAGTTTAGGCGAGATTGTCACCTTGTCAGACACCTTTTTCTATTTTTATTTTTTCAGTTCTAGTGTCGTCGTCAATTAAAACACTCATAGTTGCATTTTCATATATAAAGTTTACTAATCGTATATATCTAGAGTCTAGTCTCGCGTTTTGGAGTGCTTAGATGATTGCCCACCTTTCAACTGAGTCAAATGCTTTTCGGCGGAGCCTATGACCGCTAGGAGATGCGTCCCCAGGTGGCGGATAGGGGAAAGCTGACCAGATACGGAGGGCAGGAGGGAAATAAAATACCTCTCGCAGACCAACAGGCAGTAGTGTCTGACCCATAATGGGCGGCTACAAACAGCGTCTGTTCCCTATGTTAATGGCGGCTGATTTAAAACTCGTCAACTCGTCTGGCATGCGTGGTGTTTTAATGCCAAACACCTTCCAAAATGAACCCGAATTCCAAAACATGACTACCCCAGGCGAGTAGAACACAACGTTCGGAATCTCACACTGTTCCAACGATTCTGCCCCAAGGATTCTGGGGGGGGAGGGAGCAAAAATTCGGAAAAGATAGGAAAAATACAATCATCATCATCATCATCATCATTCTTGGCACTACAACCCTTGATGGGTCTTGGCCTCCTCAATAATTTTCCTCCACTCATCTCGGTCTAGTGCCAGCTCTCTCCAGTTTCGAAGCTCTAAGGCAGAGATATCTTTGAGGACGTTGTCACTCCATCTTAGTTTCGGCGGGGGGAAAAATACAATAGTTTAAATTATATTTTTATTATTTTTTTTTACTTTTTATGTCCGCCATTACTGATTATTTTTCGCATACCACCAACTATCCACTCGCGTACCACCGGTGGTACGCGTACCACAGATTGGGAACCGCTGCTTTAAACGAACTTTTATTTTAATACAACTTGAAACAACCGGGCTTCAGACGCGTACGTGTAGTTTATATTTCTGAGATTAGTTGAAACATTGAAAATTCTAAATAAAATTAAAAAAAAATAATTATTAAATCATGTATTTATAAAAAATAATAAGATCTCAAGACAACTTTGGGTCTGTTAAAGATCAATGATATTGTATTACAAATAAGGTAATGTCATCAAATGCATCTGATAAATTATTTTTGATTTTATTTATTTATTTATCATATTTTTACAACTTGAAAGACTGTTCCCTTCTTCTGAAAGAGGGACCAATATAGTGTTATGGGCATACGTTAATATTATCATTTCTAATGGCTTGTTGAAAAACAAACAATTGTTTTCATATTTTCGCACAAAAATGCACGTTTATGAAAATTAATTGTCGTTTTATGCTCGAATGCTATTTTATTCAAATCGCAAGCGATCACTCAGATGAAAATTATAAATACTGCAACCTCGTAACAAAGTAATTTGAGTCAAAAACATGTACATATAACATAATCAAAACTAGTTCAAAAATATTTAGGTACCTACATAATAATTATTTTATCAATTTTCAAGGAAGGAAATTGAATTAAAAATATGTATCTTTGTCTCTGCCATAAAGTAATGATAATTTTACATACGAGTGCATACGAGGTTGTGACAGAAAACCCTCGTCTTCCCAAAAAGCAGTTTATTTGTTGACATTCGACATTCAACTGTCAAAGTCACGTGGGACACAGTACAAAAAAGTTTTGCTTTTTATTGACCTTGCCTCGTATTTCTTATGTATATTCTCACGATATTGACTACATTATATTAATCGGTTTTAATAATATGCGAAGTAAATAACAGTGCATCTTTAATCAATCATTACATAAAAATAATTCATTACAATTCGATGTGACCTGCGACAATACGCCCTGGAACTGCGGAATAGTACAGATAAGACTCCTAATTCTGTGTTTCGAGTGGGAACGATTGCTGTTATTTGGAAAGTGTGATAGCGATGATAAGGCGTATTTTTTTGAAGAAGTTGTCATATTTTACATCATTCGTGCGTAGAGTGTCTATACCTCCGGAAGAAGGCGCCAAGTACGTGCTCTAGAAGTGCTTTTGTGTTTGTTTCCTAGTCATTATTATGCAAAAGTGAGTATATTAAATGTTTTTGCAAATCATTAATATAATGATAAAACATATTTAGCGAAAATTGTTGCTTTAGATATGAAATTAAATAATGAATATCTCATTTTCATTTAAATTCTCTGCATTCCCAGCACTTGCATTTCATTAAAAATATTGTAATGCTTTTTGTTAGGTTGGGTCACTTATATTTACACAGTTCTTCAGCACAATTTTGCTATACATTTAATAGTAGGTTCTGTATAATAGAGGTATTGTCTACTACAAGTACAAGTAAGATGACTAAACATAATCTGCTATCGTGTACGGGTATTTTTAACATATTGTCGCTGTATATATAATAAAGCCAATGTGCCATTTAGAACATTCTGTGATAGAACGAATCAATTTGTCAATTTTTCATATAAATAATGGAGACAAACAAAAAAAAACACATTATCGTTCATCTGGAAAGTTTGCTTAGTAATTATTTAAAATATATTTTATAGATCTAGTCTGCGCAATTATTTTTTAAAACAGTTTCATTAGTTTATCTCAGAATGTACTAAAATGGCACACAGGATTAATTATATATATACAGCGACGATATGTTATTTATTTATAAGTATTATAGTAAGTGATGATCTGAACCATTATTATGACTTTGAATGTGTGCTTGGTATCCAATTGTAACTTAGCGACGGTATTTTAACTGATGAAACATTAACCCGAGCGAGCAATCTGTAATCCGAGCCTGGAACAGGTTAACTGTTATTTGAGATTTGTATCTGATAGTGTCGATGATTGGTAACTAATTTTTCGCAAGTTGACGGGCAAACATCGGTATTAGACAACACTTATATCTTAGTTATCGATCATCGATACAGTCCGATACAAGTCTCAAATATCTGTGACATGTTTAACCAGTAAAAATAATGGTTTGACTATTAATAGTGTAACTAAGATTCAACTGTTGGAGGTTTAGTTTCTAGTATACCAATGATTGTTTTCAAATTACGAGTAATCCGTTACCAATTATCGCTACAATCGAATACAAATCTCACGATTGCGTTTTTTTTTATCATTTTCCACCATTAACCCAGTTAGGGAACACTTGGTACACATTCTTATGGGAGACTTGATCCGGAAGGATCAAGTGACCTTTATTGATTTTTTATCTTGTCTTTCGAGAACCAGTCTGTGTAGAGTATATAAAACTAGAGAAGATGATCGGGAAAGAAGACCGATTGATAAAAAAATCTTGTAGTCAGCTGTGTATGATGTTTTAAGCGGTAAAAGTATTTGTGGGACGCAAAAGCTTACAGATTAGTAATCATGACTCTCAAAATGTCAGAAAACCAAACAATGCTACTTATTAAACTGACCATGCTCCTGACTATCGACAATCACGAATATATGAATCAGGAAAGCCAGCTATTGAAAATGAGTGGAAAGCTAGGCAACAAAAGATTTGCAAAGCTAAAGCAAAAGTAGTGAAATGTAAACTGAATTCACAAGATGAAAAACTCACAACATCAGAGGATGGGCAATCTGCTGAATCAGAGTTGAGTAGGTATTTCGAATGAAAGAGAACTCACATCAGAAAATGAAGATGACACTAATGATGTTATTATCAACGGGGACTGGATTGTATTGAATTTTGTCTCATAAAATAATCTTGTGCTTAGATATGTTGGACAAATAATAAATGAATCCCAAGCAGGATATACATTACATTTGCCAGAAATATTAATGAACAACATTTCAAGTGGCGCTTATTAAAGATGATATTAGTGCAATCGCTAAATTTCAATATGTGAAGAGACAACCTTCTCCAAAAATTACATCATCATCAAGAAGAATCATTGGCTTTGAATTTCCAAACTCATTGAGAAAGTTCAAAATTGTGTATACGAAAAAGAGATATAATAAAGATTGATCCAAGATGAAAAGAATGGACTTGATTGAGTACCTTTAAGATAAAAAGAAAAAATTGAGTAGTTTTACTATTAAAAGAAACTAAAATTAATACGTTACAGATATTATTTGTTAATTTAGTTGCAGAATTTATTATGTGTTTTAAGCAGAAATTACGTAGGAATATTGAGTAGTTTTGTTAAAATGAATAATTATGACCTACGAGGGTGGTTTGAAAAGTTTCTGACCTAACAAAGATACAAGACGTTTGTTCTTTAAATTTATTTTTATTTTTCTACATGGTCTCCTTATAAGTCTACACACTTTTCCCAGCGATGCTCACATCTCTCTAACCCGTCCAAACAGAATCGGGCTTCTTTCTCTGCAAAATAATTGTTTAAGAAGGTGATGGCCTCCTCATTTGACGAAAATCTCTGTCCCCCGGCGCAATATTTAGATTAGGGAACAAAAAGAAGTCGCTTGGGGCAAGATCAGGGGAGTAAAGAGGGTGGTCAAACAGTTCAAACAGTAATTCGTTGATTTTCACCATGGCGACTGCTGAGGTGTGAGACGGCGCATTGTCTTGGCGAAACAGATTTTATTTTTCTGCAAATATGGCCGTTTTTCCGCAATTTCTGTTTTTAGCTTGTCAAGTAATGATGCGTAGTATGCTCCTGTATGGTTTTTTCTATTTGAAGATAATTGATTAAGATAATTTCATGACTATTCCAAAAAACAGTCACCGTCACTTTCCCACCCGAAAAACAGTTTTTGCTTTTTTTGGAGCCGATTCCCCCTTCGCAGTTCACTATTTTGACCAATGATATAATAAACTGTAGATACGTTACAAGTGTGAAATCGTGGCAAGTCAAAAAGAAGGTAATTGCCTTACTTGCATTTGTTATCAAACGGAGCTTCTTTGTGATTGGACG
Organism: Agrypnia vestita; assembly: GCA_016648135.1. Lineage (NCBI taxonomy): Eukaryota > Metazoa > Arthropoda > Insecta > Trichoptera > Phryganeidae > Agrypnia > Agrypnia vestita. The sequence continues at coordinate 161,626 of JADDOH010024617.1, read as the reverse complement.
CAATAGCACGCCGATAAAAGAGTCCCGGGGAAAAGGAACAGAGTATCGTACACTATTGTAAGAATGAGTATTTTATTTTAGTCACCGTGACTTCAAATTACAAGATTTTTCTGCATTTGCTACATTTGAAATCAGGATAGTATGGGAATAACGTGTCTATTTATAATACGTCAATGATTTTGACTGTATTTTTGTTTCGGGTATATAATGGTGTATCCAAGTTTCATCTACAACAATTAATCGGCGCCAAAACTCTGATTAATTGCGCCTAAACTGCGCCAACAGAGCATTGGAAATGTTCATTCAAACACGTTTTTGGTCTAAGTAGAGCAAACGCGGCACCTAACACGTGGACAGCTTTCTTATGCCTAAATCTTGATTCGATATGTGACAAAACACTTTCTTTGGACATATTCATAGCCTCTGCTATTTCTCTCACTTTAATTCGACGGTCGTTTAGCACCATTTGGTGAACTTTAGGTTAAATTAGAGGTAAAAAACAAAAGGTGGGATCAAGTGTCTCCAGTCTCCTATATAGGTTAGAAATATTTTCAAAAAAATGCAAACTTTGATGTCGCTTATCTCCTATTGCACTCAAAAGTGTAAATAATATTTTCTATTCAAAATTGAATGAGGAAGGCTCCCCTGAAGTTTTAGCTACTAGCTACGAGACACCCTGTACATTTAGTATGTACGCATATTTTAACATTTGTAATTTAGTTTATAAGTATACTTATTACTTAATACTTCCAACATCAGGACTATTCCATAGCGGGAGACAGAACAGATTAAATGCCTCATATGATTCATGCAGGACAAACATTAACCATTAGCACTCGAGCCGCCGTAGAGGCGGCATGCATTGTTTGTCATATTACTCGAGTGCCGCCACTATGGCGACAAGAAAATAATGTCTTATTTCTCAATATTTTTTATATATTGTTTTTTTTTATTTTCAATATAATTTAACCGAAATCATTTTAGTTCAAGAAAATAGCAATAAGTTAAGGAATTTTATCAAGAAACGAGAAATGACATACCAAAGAACTGTCCAGTGGAAAGGGTTAATATCTGACTTCTAATTCACAAGCATATTCATAATGAGTGCTGTCCAATTTTTATTCACTTTTCAAACTAACTCCATCTATACATAAAATTGAATGTATGTCTTGTGTATCTGCTAGTGATGGTATTTTAACTGGTGACACACTAAACATTTTTTGAGATTTGTATATGATTGAATCAGTGATTGGGAGCTAATTTTTCGTGATTCGACTGGCAACCATTGGCACTATACAACTGTTATATCTCAGTTACTAATCATCGATACAATTATATATAAATGTACCGAAAATAACTGGTTAAAATAATGGTTTCACCATCACTAATATCTGCATGTTCTCTATACAATCCTATACCTTTGAGTAATCTAAAGCAAATTTTGTAGTATTTGTTATTAGTAATTGCATAGTTATCCTTCAAGGACAGAAGCAGAACATCTCACCTAGCTACCCCAGGACATCCCCTAACTCCTTATTCTATGTTAACTAAATTTGAGTCCCAGAGAACATTGTGAACATGTATTCCATTCTGTAAACCAACAGCATACAGCCGGTATAAGCTATGCCTTATATATAACTAGAATTTCTATGATATAAACTGAAATAAAATATGTATATTTCGTAATATTCCTATCCCAATTGTTATAATATTATTCAGATTTTATTATCTCATAATATTTTATCAGATAAATTTTCAAAGAAAATATTTACTATTTAATCTCTTGTTAAAAAATTTGTACCAAATTTTGATGTTAAAAATAATATTTTTTGTTCCCAGAAAAGATAATTCAATAGGTAAATAAAAAAGACAAGATATTTATAATATTACACAGTAACAGCGGTGGTGGTCAAAATAAATTTATTATCTTATGATTATTGTTAGTATTTCCCAGCTTTGGATGGTAAGTTGTTTATCTTCAAACATACCCATCCTGCGTGCAAGTATGTGCGGATGTAGAGTGAGCAGATTAGAGTTATCAGGAAATCGCGACTGGAACCGAAATCCAAACATTTCCGCACCTCCTTGATTACGCATAATTATTTTTTTGTAAGGGTATTTAACTTTTGCATATAAAATTTTCAGGATTTATTAATTAATTGTTTTGATCTTTTATGAAATTAACTTCCATTCACCATATTCAAAATTTTCATTATCTGACTCATCTGCTTTCATCATTTAATTTTAAAATTCTTGGTAATTATTTTATTGCATATCTGCACCATTTGGTATAATTTATACAATTAAATTAAATTATTAATTATTACAATTTGATAATTGAAAAACTTTTGACCCATCAAAAGAAACAAAAAGAAAATTGTTCCAGAATGATTACTCGTATTCATTGTACTCTATAATCAGTTCTATACCTATATATATTGTCAACTTGGAACAAATTATTCTATAGGCCTTCCACTGGACATGCATAATTTTACCTTAAACTTAGTTAACTAGGTAAGGTTAGGTTAGGTTGAATAATTTTCCCTATTTGTTATGTGCACAGAGAAGTGGTCCAATAAAATATCCAGATTATGCCCGAAAAGGCCCAGATTACGGTTAGCCCGTTTAACGGGTTATTGTCTCACCAATTAAAATAGCATTACTAAGTTACAACTTAATACCAAACACACAATCAAAGTCATAATAATAGTTTAGATCATCACTAACTATAATACTTATAAGTTAATAAATATAAATAAGTTATGTGTGTTAAAAATATGTACACAACATAGCAGACAATCTTTAGTCATCGTCACTTGTGCCTGGTATTGTAGCAGACAATGCTAGTCTTATATATAGTTTTATTTGAGTAGCTTATTAGTGTGATTGTCACGACGCTCGTATAGTGATCTGGTGGTCGGTGGTTCGAGTCCCGTTCCAGGACACCAGCAAGTTAGTCCTATTTATATAGCACAAGCGTTTGGCTTAATTTGAGAATAGTAAGAATATTGATGTGATATGCATTCCGTGTTCACATCTCTATTTTCTATTTAAAAAAAAAATATAGTATATAAATGCTATTAAATGTATATTAAAACTGTGGTTTTTTTACGCTTCAACAGGCCAAGAGGCCCAATTACAGAAGTGAAACACATCACAAAACACCCAGGCTTCAGTAAATCACACCGAGGAGAATCCGGAACCTCGGTGTGAGAGACCAGTGCCATGCCCACTGTTGGCCGCCGTTGAATACCCATGTAAATATAAGCGACCCAACCTAATGAAAAACTTCACAATATTTTTTAATGAATTGCAAGTGCGGGGAATGGAAAGAATTTAAATGAAAATGAGAGATTTAGTATTTAATTTCATATCTAAAACAACAATTTTTGCTAAATGTGTTTTATCATTAATTTAACCATTATACGCTTGCATAATTGACATCTGCCTATCATATCATGATACATTAATAATGCATTATTTAGAGATGTTTGCCAATTAGTAGTGTTTACCTTGTTTTTCTTCAGATCTAGTTTGTTTACATAATACAGCAATAACTGGCCTGGTTTCCTCTGTTAAAATGCCGTCTGCATTCCCCCTTTCATGTTTTACAATCTCAGAAAATCATTTAATTATATGTTTGTAGTGCTAAAGTCCATACCAAAAGGTCAAGACGTAGCAGTGTAGTATTGTGTTATAATTTTCAAGAGTTGGAAATGTCTCGTCATATTTATTCAGCTCGGTTTGGTAACAGTCTTGGTTTGCAATATTTTCTACATGAATATGTATATTTTTAAAATTTGATTTGAAAATTTCCATTGTGAGGTGATTTTTAAAATATTTTTCTTATAAATCAAATTTATACATTATGTATGTATACATATGACCAACTTTTGTCCCCATTACAAATTCTTGCAGCAATAGTATAATGGAAAACCTTGGTTAACGGGATTAATTCAGCCTATAATTAACTTGCACTATGTAATAGCTTGCATGGAATATAATAAACAACAGGTTTAATTCTAATTAATACACCATGATTATATTAGAGGATAAAAATATCAAATTATATAAAATATAACATGAATTTTTATTATCTGAATGAGAAAATTGTTAAATACCTAATAAACTACTCTTTATTTGCAAAATATTGTATTTGAACAGACTTTTTCATTTCACCTTGTAATTTTCGGTAGCTGGTGATTGCCTTGTCCAAATTTCGCGCTTTCCATATTCAGGTCTACATCAAATAAAATTTCATTTATGCGCTCTATTAAAGTATGCGAATTCTGTTGAAGTAAAATTCTTAACAATCTCTTCTTGTTCTTGTCTGAGTGCAGTGATTCGGAGGCAAGTGTCAGTGAGTGCGAGGAGAGAGAGACTCTCTCTGCCTTAGTCACCATGCAGGCGCAGAAGAGGAGGGTAAACGATAACTGCATCATTGTATTAATCAGCTGCCTAAAGTGGATAATTTTGCTTAGCGCACTAATTGATTTCACTTAAATTGCATTTTCACTATGCGAGGTTTTCCATATTAAACCATTTTAATTTGTAATAATTTTTAGTATACAAATATTTTTTTTGTAGCTCGTACCAAAAGCCTATTCAATTACAATTCTGTGTGAAAAATTGTGTGATTGTATCAAAGAATTATATATCCCTAGTAATGTTGAATTTTTTTATGAACTACCATAAACATTTCATACCTCGAATCCATTGACTGGCCGATGATCTAACTTTTGTAATACATGTAGTATGAATTTGCTTCGTTTTGTAGAGTACACAATAAATGCTATCACAAATGTGTTTTCAGGTTGAGGTGTTTGTTTGTTACATGCACCTGCATTAAAAAAATATTACTTCGCTTTATGGCCTTTTTCAGTTCGCAGTAATTTTCTGGTTCCTAGTCTGACATATTAATACGGAGCTACTGTATACTTTGATTATGTTTTCATGTGTACTTTCAAAAGTATATGTTGTGTTGTCCAATTGCTACCGACTGCTTCCGTTGTTATATAATAAAATATATATATGTATATAAGCCCAGCAAGCAATTTAAACTTCAAATGGTACCTAACAGAAATGTACAAATGCATGCCGTGCGCGCACTTTTTCGCTTTCTTATACTTCCGTGCATAGAGAAAGTTATTACAACTCAGTCTACTAAAAGTCATAGAAACGACCCGTTTTCCCATGCGTTTTTACCAGCGCCGAAATTCCCACGGAAAATCAACGCCACCTACATCAGTCGTCAGCACCATATTCAGCTCACAACACGATCTTCACCTTGACCGCTTCCTACACCCGCTACACACGCGACAAGAACAAAGTTGACGACCTCAGATGCACCCAATCAGCTGCACTGCAGACGACTGCAGTGCAGGTAAGACCAAGGTCGAACGGTAATGCACTCACTGTAATTCAACCGAAAAATAAATAAACTATAAAATTGACAGTGGCTTTCTGTGTATATCAGCTGTTTTTCATTCTGTAATACATTGTACAAAAGTGGAATCCGAGACACGGCAACCCAAATTCTGGTGACCCTTACGATTGATTCAACGCAGCAACACCACATCTGGTGACTCCGATGTGAGTCATCCCCACATTCTGGTGACCCAGTACGCAAGAAGAGCACGCAATCTTGACGCACACAGAAGCAAAAACAGCAAGGTCGGGTCATCTTCTATATCTGGTGACCCTCTACGCAACAAGGCGCAACCGCAGAAGCATCAGCAGTATCGGACCATCACCTCCACACTGGTGTTTCCTACGCAGGACGATCACAAATTCAATAGCATCAATGGACATCAACAGTTTGGCAACTTAATTAACCGAAAAAATTTCACACCACCATGTTCCGATTGCACCGCCTACACTGGTGGCCAGCAGGCATAACAGAAGCAGCATTGGCATAGTAGTACTTCAAACGGCGAAGATCGTAGCAGCAGCGAGACCCCAACACCAACCACGACAAGTATAGGCAGGTAGCCTGCACCCCGGGTGCTACAGCAACTTCATCGAGTATACGGGGGTCCATCGGATGGACCTAGGCTACCACAGGGAACGAACTCACCCCGCATTCATTCAACATCAGGCTCAACATCACGCCTGCATTCCTCAGAGGCACACAGGAGCTCATAAGCAGCATCAGCTTGTCCACCTGACTCTACTGGGAGACACAAAAGTGACCAGTAGACGACTACTGCAGCACATAACGCTCTACACCAACAATGGTCCAGCTCGGTTCTTCAACCTAACGACGCCTAGCAAGCCCCCAGTCATTCCAAAGTGAAGACACCACGCGCCGATTCGCCAAGCGCCAATCATATTCAATTCTTATCAACAATGCCATCTCACTGGCATTCTCATCTACAACGACGACCCACTGTGCGTTCGCAGCACTGACAGCGCCAACTCACCGCGCTCAGCAGCAGCAACCCTCGAGTAACCAGGAGGATACAAGCCACCCATGCTTCTCAACCTGCACCAGAATCATATCCAGCATCCAATGCCGACCCACCCAGCGTTGACAACTTATACATGGCCGACCCACTGAGGGATCCCATCAGCCGCGGACAACCTATTATGACCACATTTGCCACACGAAGTACCTCACGTCCACACTCATATCTACGCTCGGTTACGTCATCATAACGACTCCACACCAACCACGACAAGTATAGGCAAGTAGTCTGTACCCCGGGTGCTACGTCACGCTGCTATTTTGTGCCAATGCAAGTGGTGATTTAAAAATTAAACCGCTGCTTGTTTACCTTTCGGAAACTCCACGAGCCTTCAAGAAGAGCAGACTAAATGTGATGTGGAGATCCAACAAGAAGGCTTGGGTGACACATAACATTTTCACTGATTGGATCAATGTAGTGTTTGGTATTTCTGTGAAAAAATATTTCCTCGAGATGAATCTGCCACCCATGCCTTGCTCGTTATGGGCAACGCATTCGCCCATCCTCCAGGCCTACAAGGTCCTTAAAGAATTTAAATTCATCGAGATCCAGTTTCTACCTCCCAACACCACTCCAGTCTATAGACCAGCAGGTTATTTCTAACTTTAAGAAACTCTACACTTTAAAACATTCTTCAAGCGTTGTGTTGAGGTGACTGAAGGGACAAGTCTCACTCTCAGAGAGTTTTGGAAAGATCACTTTCACATCGTTGCTTGCCTCAAGATGATTGACAAGGCGTACAAAGGGGTTACCAAGAGGACTTGGAAGGAGCTTTGGTCAGAGAGTGTTGTTTTGTTGTTGATTTTGAGTCTGCAGTCAACGAGATTGTGTCTTTTATATATTTAACCGGTCATATGTCGTGCAATTTCGTGCATGATTGCTATTTTTAGACACTTTTTTGTGATGGTTATATTCATGTAAAAATCAACAATAATCCCTAAGAAGTTGCAGTTTCTGGTTTCTCAATATACTAGACTTCAATAATTACTTATATTTCAATAATTACTTGCACAATAATTACGTATTAATTATGAAAATAAGTAACGAAATTTACTGTCAAAAATATACGCACATGTTTATCGAATAAAACCATGGAAGCACTAACACTAAAGATATTGTATTTCAATATTTCCGTTTTAAATATATCAAAGAATATAAAAATAATTAATTTTAACACTTATTTATTTAAAAATAACACTTTTTTAACAGATAAATAACACAATTAATGCGCGGTTCGAAGACGACATTTGGAATGATTTTTTGTCCGGTTTGCGCGGAAAATGAGGTTATTTGACAAATAGAACTCGTTCATTCATTAAAAAACTTGAGATACAACAAAGAATAACCTTTAAAAACCTGTAAACGCAGGTAAAATAGGCCGAATTCGCATACGTGTCTAGGGAGCGCAGATCTGCGCTCTGGCACCCGACTGGTTAATATATATTTTTATATTTAACTTAAATAGAAATAAATAAATATCATGGGACTGGAGGTAGATAACAATATTGATGAGCTTGTGGAAGAGCATAATCAAGAGCCGACCACTGAAGAGCTTATGGAGTTGCATCGTGTTCCACAGCAAGAAGTTATGAAGAAGAGTTTGTTAGTGGAGGAAGAGGAAGTGGCAGAGCAACAATCTTCTGGTGCAAAAGAGAAATGATGAAAGTGTGGGAAACTGTTACATCGTACATTGAGAAGCATCATCTTAATAAGGAGATGGGCAATGCGTACTACAAATCTGTTCAATGATAATGCTGTGACACATTTTCACCACATTTTGAAGCACCCGTAAAAACAAATGTCTAGGTTGTTATAATCCTTAACAATTTATAAGTATGCATGTTATTTTATTTGAATAATGTAAAAAATAAAAAAATTCATAATTTTTTCAGAATGGAACGCATTGTACGAGAAAATTTGTTTCGCTTAATGAGTGTTTCACATAACAAGCTAGATTCTGTAACGAATTATGCTCGTTACGCGAGGTTCCACTGTAATTAAAAGACGTTATTTTACAACCTTTTTTCACTATTACAGTTCAATACGAGATAATTTTTTTTTCCATACATAAGTGGCCCGCCTTAATGCACATTTACTGACAATAAAAGAGGATTAATAAATTTTAATATAATAAATTTTAATACAATAAATTTTAAATCTATTAATTAATAAATTTTAATTAATAGATTTAATAAATTAATAAATTTTAATTAATAGATTTACAATAAACAATATAGTGCAGCGCTACGAGTGCCCTATTTAAGTGAAGAAAGAGGAAAATAAGTTTTACAATAATTTATTACTTGAAACAAACTGTAATGTTGTTTTAGAAAATAAGTTAATAAGAGTTTAAAATCTTTGTAAATACCATGTAGAATAGTGATTATATTTGCTGATAAATAAAAATTTGCTACAAAATATCTATTTCTTTACTCGCAGCACAAAACACATAAAGATAATGAATCCGGTGATTCACTACTCTTTATCTCCATGAGAAACAGTCTGCCTTTTTATGGAGTGAGAAACAAAATAAAAGTTGTAACATTGCTGCATACTGTGATTTAGAGAAAAAAAAATTTAAAAAAAATAAATATATATATATATGACAAATTATTTTCTGGGGGAACCCGCGCCAAATAGTCCTGAAAAGGACTTTTAAACTCCCAACGTTTCAAAAAGGTAACACTGCTCATTCTCAAGGGCCTCTTATTTTGAGTCCTGCCCAAAACTGGACGAGTAAACCCGACTGTTCGGGGCAAGAGCCAGAACAAAAGTGAATTAAAAATCCTAATTGGTGCTAAAAATTATTGATTTATTTATTTGTTTAATTGCCGACTTTGGGAACGGGTACTGACTTTAATAATTTGTTTTTCCACTATTGGTGATTTTTGTGGGTTAATTTTCAAAGTTGGGTTTTTTCCGGGAATTGCAGTATTACATGTGTTTGTCTCTAAGATATTAGTCCAGGTATTTGGTATTCTTATGGAATCATTTCTACTGTTCATGTTATTTTTTGAAAATTAACCTGTGTTACCTGTTCGAAACGTGTGAAACTTTTCAGGACTATTTGACGCGGGTTCCCCCAGAAAATAATTCGTCATCTTTCAACCGCGAAAACCTTAAATATAACATATATATAAGCATTATGAAAAGGTATATTTTTTATATTTTAACACAATAAATAAATATATATATATATATTTATTTATTTATTGTGTTAAACAGTGTAAAAGTAGAGATAGTTATTTAAATGTACTTAATCATTGACTGATTTTTACCTTTACTTACTCTATTCAACAATTATAATCACCTAAAATTTTTATCAATTGGATTATTGCCCAAATATGCACATTAATAACAGAATAAACAAAATATGGATTTTCATTTATACATTACAAGAAGCGGCGATAATATAAGACTTCATAAGAAAAACAAAAATACTTGATAGAACTGTTTAATGTACAAAGGAATCAAAATCTTCGATAGCCTAACAAAAACAATACAAAATATAGTGAACATAAAGGAAAAAAAATATTTTGAAAACCTTTTATGTGACTAATGTTTATATAATACAATATGTTTTAATGTAAAATAATGTATTAGCCCATTCAACATAAAATATGGAACTAAATAAACATTGAAATAATAATAATAAAAATAAAATAGAGCTGAAAACCCCTGAAAAATAAAAACTGAAAAATGCTAGTTCAATATTATTGAGGAAACAAAGTATGATAGAATATTAGAGAGTTATTACAGGGCCCAGAAAAGGGCTATCATTGATAAATGATACATGACACAAATCTCTATCATTGATAGAGCTAGCAAGGAAAAATGTTAATGCCATGGAACTGAGTAAAACTAATTGGAAGGGTAGGATATTTCCAAACAAAAATTAGCCATACAATTCACTTCTCAGACCTACATAATGCGAGTGGATATGGAGTAGGATTGCTCCTTTTGAGATTTCGCATTAGGATTACAGTCCTATCAGTGCTGAGATAACAACTACATATGAGATAACAACTACTTGCATACATAGCGTCATACAGATATATGCTCCTACATAATATACAGTGGGTGATCTGTTAACAAACAGTTCGGACTGCGAACAAATCGGACAACGAACACTTTCACGAAAGATTTTTCTGAACAATGAACACATTGTCGGGAAGCGATCTAGTTATTCTATCTGTAAAATTTTTCTTTCTAATCTACTTATTCTATCTGTAAAACTAATTGACGTTTTACTTTCGACAGACTTTTGAAAACAGGTGCGCTTTTGACTCGGTCCATGATGTCATTTCCTGGACGAAATGTCACATTCGACACTTTGTCAATTGTGTATGCTAGTTAGTTTCTGACCTTATAAATTTTCGTACATGTGCTTTGTATGTGTTTGTGTATGTGCTTTTCTAAACCCCTTATAAAAAACTTAGGCCTAAATAGAGTGGAGTGTTATAAAAGCTCATTATAAAAATCAAGCAAGAGATTATAGCCAAATTAGAGAGTGGCAGAAGATAACCGATGTTGCTTGGCAGTATGGCTTGAACAGGTCTACAGTAGGCACAATCTTAGCTTAGAAAGATATCATCAAGAAGACTCAAACAGCTAAAGGAGTAAAGAAAATCACGTCTGAGAAGCAAAGAAGTACCGTCCATGAAAAAATGGAAAGGTTGCTTTTTGTTTGGATAAATGAACAAAATGAAAACAGATGTAACTAGTATGGCCAACATTCAAGAGAAGGCTAGAGAAATTTTTTAGTCAGTGTTTCGAAGCATGCCAATTCTCCTTAATAATGACTTTAAAAATGTTTTGGAAAGAAAACTTTGACATTCTTAAAGCAATTCATCTCTTTCAAGAGGCGTAGTCAGAAATCACTCAACGACAGTTGATTTCCGCTTGGAGAAAGCTGTGTCCATCTTTCGTTCAAGGAGACAGAGGTGATCAGGGAGACACTCTTGAAATTATGGATGAAATTGTGATAACTGCGAGAGATCTGGAATTGTGAACGAGGATGACATAAGAAGAGCTCATTATGGAACATGAAGATTAGCTGACGACAGAAGAACTCCGAGAAATCTTGAATAAAGAACACCAAGAAACTCAGCGAAATGTGTCTCCCTCTGAAAAAGAGGAAGATGAAAGAGGACCAATGCCGACATCTGCCATTAAAGATCTTTTGAAGAAGTGGGAGGATGTCAGAGCAACGGTCTTAGAATGGCACCCAAACCAAGCTGATTTCAATAGGGTTGGGAACTCTACGACGACAACGCTATTGATCACTTCCGGAAAATCCTAAAGAAAAGAGAAAAGCAATCGACATTGGACATGTTCTTTAATGCCCCATAAGCAGAAAAGAAAAAGGACTGATTAATTTGCAATACTGTATGTATTATTTTTGAATAAATAAACTTACTAAGAAATCATACCTACAAGTTTATATTTATTTAATTTTTTGGGTCTCCAGAACGAATTACATAATCGAATCCCTATAAAATATCTGGTAAATCGATGATAGATTAATGAACAATTTGGATAGCGAACATCATCTTGGAACAGATTATGTTCGTTAACCAATCACCCACTGTATATCCAGTAAGTGTTTAGTATATACCCAGCTTCAAAATACATGTTATGAACTATCTCAGAGAGAAGTTACCATCATTCAAAATTATATGAACGCAAAGGTCTTAAGCAAGTTTTAAGGTTTAAAAAATTTCGAGTTATCGAGGTTTGAATGAACAGGATTTTAGAAATAAACAAACACCTGTCTACTTTTGTTTAAGACACATTTTGTGAGTGAGCCGTGGACCAAAAAGTAGTGATCTGATGATGTTCAGAAACGAGAAGACAAAACAAGGGAGAGGAAGTTCATTGCCATGTTGGAGAAATCAAGTAATAGTAAGGTGACAGGCATCTATCCCGTGAGCAGTGAAAGATCTCAAAGTGTAGAGAATTTTTATCACCTAGAAAACTGTGGCAGATAGTTATGAGGTTAGGTTTTCAGGTATGATGGACTGATGAGAGAAAGTATATATTTACTTTAGGCGGCACATTCACTGCAAGTGCATATTTCGGCATTTTTTTTACGAAAATGTGGGTTTTTACTATTCATTTATATCAGAATGTGTATGACAAACTACAATTTTTTACGGCAATAACTTAGATAGAACCTTTGTTCTTATATAAAAGTAATAAACTGAACATTAGTTACGATAATTAAGAAAATAAAAGCATTAAGGGGGAATACCTATCTAGACGTTTTGAAAAAATCGATTTTTCAATTTTTGCATTTTCTTAAAGCTTAAGTTTTAAAAATGTCTGGTGAAAATTTCAAGCAAAAATTGAAAGAATAACAAAGTTGTAGCTGATAATAGTGGCAATTACACGCAGGTAGCTGCAAATCGGGTTCTTTCATAATAGAAACGTTAGATCTATTTCTATGATTCTATTTCTATGATGTTTGTGAAGAGTGCTTGATGATATGGGAATTCTAAGCAAGTTGGAGAACTTATATTATGGACCTGGAATCGATGATTTTATGTAAGTTGAAAAATTTCGCAATTTATTCATTGCTCAATAATGAAAAGCGTTTTGCTCGAAACCAGGTTTTGAAAGTCGGTGACCAAAATATCTCAACAACCACTGAACCGATTAAATTGAAATTTCTAGTGGTTATTCTATACATAATTATCTAGTTTTTATCGTAGGATTTTTTTTTAGTGACTTACGTTTTTGTGAGTTTTTGTATCGGCATAGTAAACTTGAATTTTTCCCTAAAAACGCTAATTTAAATTCAATCGCCCGCCATTTTGTCAAAAATCTCTATTTTCAAAAACCCCTACGTCAAAGACTAAATTATAGTGTCAATTTTGATAATCTTTTTTTTTTTTTTTTATTCTGATGATTACAGATGAAATGAGAGTGGTCACCGCGGAGGACCTTTTTTCGGCAGTCGACAGAACCCAAGAATTTTCCGCCAATATTGAATATGTTTTAATAAAAAAAAATTCACATATTCTGAAATGTATATACGTTCATGTAGAAATGATACCAATACCATAATTCATAATAGGTTTTCTTTTAAAAATCACAAAAATCGCCTTTTTCGCGCTTCGTAGGTAGTTATTCCCCCTTAATGGACAGGCCGCGGTCAAAAAATTTGTTCTTAGTGTCTTAGCCGAGATTAATTTTTACTGAATATATATATATGTAGGTATGCAGAATATATTTTTTTATACGTATAAAGTTTACTTCATCATTGTAAATCCATACTATGATAATTCAGAAATATTCAATTTTATATTTTTATAATTTTTAAATTTTTTTAAATTGCAAGAAATTTTTACATTTTTTTATGATTTTCAAATGCCTTTTTCATATATGGAAATGATTTTAAACAATATATCGTATTTACTACTGCACTTTGAGACTTCAAGCGTTACTTAAATGTTAGTTTTCTTTTTATTATTTAAAACACGTTCATTAATATTGTAACTAGGCTAAAAAGAATTACGCACTAATGTCAAGTGACAGATGTTTGAAATTATTACAATACTACCGAAGATTCCAGAACGACCTAGCATAATCTACGGCTTACGATAAACATCGAGAAACATCTCCAAAAGTCTGGGAACCGCGAGGAACTTCTCGAAAATGCGGGAAACATCTCGGAATTTCTATGTCAGCATTAGCTAATATAAATATGGCACCAGGAGTAAGGTCGAGTCAATTGTTTAGGGGCGCGCGCGTTTGACGGCGATAATAGAAGCGAAGGTAGCCGCGAGTCGCGAGTTGCCAAGACGACCAGGCGAGCCGTAATTCGACAGCGAATATTCTGGAAAGTTCTTACGTAGCGAAATAAACCGAAGCAAAATTAATAAGTGCTGAAATTGGATGGAATATTCTAGTGAATAGTGAATAAAGTGTTAAAGCGAATATAAAGTGTCCATTTACGAGTGATAAATTTACGAAATAGTTAATTTAAGGAATACCTTACATTTGTTTGAATACCTTACATTTTTATCAGGAATGCCTTACATTTAATAGTGATAAGTGATCTTGTACGTTGAATAATTAATTATTCAGTAATCAATAAATCTGTTATTAAATCCCAGCGTTTTCATTAATTCCTCCTGCAGCCACGACACGTGATAATATGTAAAAAAAAAAATTCGAATTTGTGAAATATGGTAAAGAAATGACGTAATTATAAATTCAGATTCCGTGTGCCGTCGGTAGGGGCGGACGTTCCTTCGTGACCCATTTCCTTTTTCATAAAAATTCACTATCAAATGTATTTTCATGCCAAATTTGACATTAGTTAGAAGTAATATTATATTATACCATCGAAAGCAATTGATTCATCGCATATAATAAGGTTTTCTTTAAATATTGATTATTTTATTTGTATATATCTACTTTTATTTGAGTATTTACACCAACATGTTTTATGACAAATGACAACGCCCAGCCAACGATGACGGAATAACCACGCCCAACAACCAACAATGGCGAACGACACGTCCAATAACAAATAATGCTGACTCAGTGAGAATCTAGACCTCAAGGCCGTAAAACTGCTGTGCAGTTTGGCATATCTACAATATAATAAATTTCAAAAATTTAATAAATATGTATAAAAAAAAGAAATTCAGAGCGACACAAATTTGGAAAACTTGTCCGTCTAGACCTAGCGAGAAATCAATCAAGCGAGCGAACAACACCAATGAATCTCACGTAACCTTGAACAAGGAAGCGACAAGCGAAAGGGAACGATCCACATGTCCTTCTCACAGCGACCGATACTCCAAAAGGTTCGACATCGGAAGAAGATCTGACTAACCTTCTTCGACTAGACCTGACATATGAGAGCGAACTCAACCACATGACATGACTAGGAAGCGTGGGTTATGGAGAGTAGCGCAACGAAATCACGCACGGACGGTGACACAATCATACGATGTACATATTCAGCTGTTAGCGCAGCATCAGCATCTCATTACACAAGTCCATTGACCAACATTTGAGTTACCGCGGTGTTGGTGGTAGGTGGTACAATACTCACGGCACGAGTCGGAGATGTGCAGTCATCAGCCATTGTCTAATATGGCTGGCATAAACCCCCAGGGCGTTACCCGTACAAACATCCAGCGTGCAGTTTCTAGCTGACCCACAACAGCGATTTCACTACAAAGGACATTGTACCATCTTTTTTCTGTTGGCCGATCACCTTCATTTATGCTGATTAGAATAAGTCCGGTCATGAACCAGAGAAGCGTCAGCAATCGCTGACTATTTGCAAAGTTGCACGAGGTAACAGCTTCTGCTGATAAAGCGTTTCCCAGAGGACAAGATATATAACAGGGTTATATACCTGTCGATGTTACGGCTCTCCATGGACGGCCAAAAAGATGCTATAAATATGTATAGGGCTTAGCAAAGACCCGAATTTTTCTGTCATTTTTGACGGGTTGCAGCTAGTTTTAGGATATATTTGTACACCTTAATTAACAGGCGCATAATCTTACAACCTGTATGTTGATGTTAAACCGACCCGACATCTGGTTAGGAAATAAAATGACCTTTTAATTGACTATATGATTCAATTAATTCAAATTCTTGAGGTAAAATTTTTTGAACATTTTTATATTAGTGACAATGAAATTTTCTTAGGCTCGAATTTAGATGATTTAAAGGTTAAGATATGCCTTAAAAGCATAATTTTCAATACAAAATAATACTTTTAAGGTATACCTTAATCTTTAAATCATCTAAGTATTGACTCTGAATTCGGGCCTAAGAGTGAATGGACCTTTCATAATAAATTTGAGTGAAAGCATGTTTAGCTGTAATTTTGGCAACAAGATTCGAAAACTACTCTAAATTGACTCTCAAGACTGCAAAAACATAAATCATTTACACTATGGTATAAATCATGGGCCTTAATAATATAGTATGGAAACTAAGTACAATATTTTGGCTTCGCAAAACATCTCTTTACTCAATCTAATAGAAGGAGAACATTCTGGCTAAAGAATTTAAGCCAATGGTTCAGGAAGACCATAAACCAACTGTTTTGAGAGAACACAAATAAAATCTTAATCGCAAATTTATTTTTTCATTTTTATCAGGTGTTTCTGGGTAGCTTATCTATATGTTGGGCAGATTGCCAGATAATACATTACTTAGTATTTGATAATAAATTATTGTAGCATAGTTCACATAGATATCCACTTTTTTATAATCTAAGTACGTGAAGCATCTCTTTTGTATATGTATTTAAAGTCAAAAATATGCAAAGGTGACATTTACTTTTATATGCACAGTTACTGATGTCAAGCATGGCAGTTATGCAAAGAGATAATGTGTCTTATCTTTAGACTTATTGACTTATTTTACGCTAAAGTATTATTTCTCTTATATCCGCAATAACAAGGATGGCAGGAAGTAGCAACAAGTTATTTTATTCATTTTGAATTTTGAAATGACTTTGAACATGGACATATTACATAACATTCCAATAGATTAATAAATAAAAAAAGTCATAAACTATAATCAAGCCATTCACTCGGGGCTTTTTCCTTGCAATGAACTCCTCACTACCTGCCTCACAACAGTCACTGAGGAAGGGTGGAGGAGTATTAGTAAACTCAGTTATATGTACGCGAAAAACAAAACAAAACATACTACACGGACATATATACACATACATGGAACTTGAAAATAATATATATGTAAATATAAAAAATACCCAGCAACTGAATTTACACATGGACGTTACAACATTCAAATTTACCAACGGATACATGACATACAAATTTACCAATGGATACCTATAGCAAAATTGTAGTTCTTAAAATTATCCTTAATTCTACCTAGTTAGTGATCTGTTGAGTACGCGCACGCGCCTGGTGCAAGGTGAATCGTCAGGACCTGGAGGTCCATCTCCTCTTGATGGATGCTCGTTCCCACCGGGGTGACGCTTATTACGTTGGTGGTTAGCATTGGATGGCCCACTTGATCTCGTTGCACCACCTCGTTTGCTTTTCCACGCTTGCTTAATTCACTCGTAACTCGCTCATCACTGCTTTTAAAACTTTTTCTTTGCTGACTCCATTGCTCCAAAAATCGGAATACAATATATATTTCATAATATTTCTATCACAATTGTTATCATAGCGTTCATATTTTGATATATCCTAAAAATCTGTGGCATAAATATTTGATTTCTATTTTTTTTCCAAAATTTATGTTTACAAAAAAGTCATGCTTCAATGTTCTCACTGCACGCGCCTGGTATGCAGTATGCTTTACACAAAGAAGAAAATAGAAAGAACTGTTATTTGCACGAAAACCTTTATGTTCATTTGTGATGAAAAATTTTTTTATGTCGGAACTGTCATGGCTGCGCAAGGATTTACATTTAAAAAGTACATTTGTAAAAATAAAAATTATTTTCAAAAAATTAATTGTAAGTGTCGCAGGCTGCACAGCGTTAATTAACTAGTCTTCGAAAAATAAATATTTCGAAGTAGAACAGGTCTATGTATCGTTTTCTTATTGTAATATAAACTAATATAGCGTTTTGTTGCTGCTACATACACATATAAGTTGCGATAAAATATAAATTCGGAAAGTACATGATTGGAAAGTAAAAAATTACTTCTTTAATAATGTGTACAAAGAAAATATATAATCCAGAGAAAATATTTATTTGTCTATTGGTGTGTTTGCATTGTTTTCAACTTTAAATATTTAATCAAAATGCGCAGAATGTTGTCGGGAACTCGTTACGTTGTACAAAACTATTGTATACTTTTGTTGCATGGTGTTGTAAATGAACTTGAAAACTGATACAGGATTCACAGTCGATTTATAATTTAACGCTCGATTACAAAAAAAGAAATGTAAATGAAGTTAAAATAAATTAAAATTCATTAGGAATATGTACTAGTTCGTAGGTATGATCAATGTCAAAAGCTGAGAGGTACACGTGTGTGTGTTGACGAGGCCTCAGGCCTTTTCTACGCTGTGGTAGAAATTTGTTTGCTTGCGGTATGCGAGAAATTTTGCGCAGGTGGGTGAACTAAATGTATTATGTTTGATATATTATTTATGCACCGTTATTTTTAATTGGGTCTACCGATTCGCTTTGCCCCTCGCCAACCAGTAGTTTTATTTAATGGACTACCTTACAGTACGATACACATGCTGTAAAACTAAAAAATTTGTGAGATCGCCGGGGTGAGGAAGTAATATGCATCCGAACCCGCGTCAGCTTGTGTGATTAATATGTACATAATGGATATCGTCGTATCGATATTGTATCAATATAGTATCGATATCATATCAATATAGTAGGGTTGCTATTCGGGATCACCATATATAGCGATGTGGTCCTTAAATCAACTATATTCTACGCCAGTGGAACTGGTGTAGATTGCAAATGTATTGGTTACAAGGCTGACGCCAGATCGGATGCCTTGATTACGATGGAATACATTGGTACTCACCCTTGTGCCGGCTCCCAGTTGTATCACCTCGCGAACACTGCTGCTAGGTCATGTGCAAATAAAAGAGAGTCATACAATTGATTATATATTCAGATTTTACAGGGTAAACTAAGGTAATTATTTCGTTATTGAATTATTATTAATAATTATTGGCACTAGGTTATTATATTACACGCGCAGTAGGATTTTTTGTATCTAAAAGGGCGTACTTCCGTGAGTTTGAGTGAGAAGTCTGGTTTGAGTTTCTGGCTGATTGGCGGCGGTGAAGCAAATGGTGAAGCCGCTGGTAACGTGCTGGTCTTCCACTTCGGCGGGTAATACGTAACATTCTCTCGAAGTTTTGGGCGCTGTCATCATCCGAACCTCGTGCGCTACCGCCCACGAGATATTGCTGCTGTTCATTTCTGTCCGCCGGGTCCGCCACAAGCATTTAAACTCAAATTTTATTATGACCCCTCTTGCATATATATTGTCCGTCTCTCTTGAATATTTTTAGGGCTGTAAAATCATTTTAAAATTAAAAATTAAAAATTTCCTCGGCTTTGAAAAACAAGTAAAAAACCTAACCTGACACATGTGCATGTAAACATTCCTTAATGATATTCAGGTTCGCGTTACATGGGATATATCCGGGACCCATCAAACTAAATAAGTTTTTGTATTCTCTATTGATATTATTATTTTTTTATTTTTGTTTGCTGCTCAGCAAACACAGTTGTCTGCGCGGCGGCCACAATAGCAAAAATGGAAATTTACCAGATACAATTAGCCGCGAAGCGGCATAGCTATACAATTGTGTTTGCTGCACAAATGAAGCGGCCACAATAGCAAAAATGGAAATTTGCCAGATACAATTGGCCGCGAAGCGGCTGACGTAGGATAGGTGAACAATTGTGATTGCTGCACAGCAAACACAATTGGCCGCGGAGCGTCCATCATTGGCCGCAAAGCGGCTTCAATAGCCGCCCGCAGGGCCTAGCAGTAAGCAATCGGTGATAGCCAATTGCCTTCCTGCTAGTAGAGTAACTCTTTGTTTTTGTCTTAAGTAATATTCCAATTTACATATTTATATTAGGATTTAACACATCTGTTTTTTTTTTTCAGAATGGATACATCAGATAGACAGAGGGTGCAGGACATTCAGGAGTTCTTGCCTGACTTCCCCCCCGGTCCACTTTCTGAATACAGAAGGAATGCAACATTTGATTGGAGAAAAATGAAATTAGCAGTAGAAGGAGAAGACATGATTAGATTCAAAGTATGAAAATATAATTTATGAAAAAGTCATTTATACAGATACATTAGAGATGCTGTATACCCTTATTATCCAGATGTGTCCTCACTGAATTTATATAAGTTTTTCAATTCCTCTGAAGCATGTTCATAAATTCAAATTTATAAATACACAACACCAACATCGTTACGCGATTACATACCTGCAAAATACCCCCCGAAAATTGGGCCCGCGGCAAGTGCTCTCCAGATAATGTGTCTGTGCCCCAATAAATGATGTCTCCAAACTAAAATGTTTAAAAATAGACTTTGACATAACAAGACGCGACACCGCCATCGATGTATTATAAAAAAATGTTAGTGTAGTTATGACTCACCTATTATAAAAAATGTTGGTGTATTGTAAAAATGTTGGTGTGGTTATGACTCACACTAGTGATTTAGTGGTTAGTGGTTTAAGCCCCGTTCCAGGACAACAGCAAGTCAGTCCCATTTTTATAGCACAAGCGTTTAGCTTATTTTGAAAATACATAGTAAGAATATTGATGTGACATGTATTCCATCTTGGCATCTCTATTTTAAAAAAAATGCGAAATTAAGAATCTTCAAGTTTGTGTCAACACATCAGCCCTGATGATGGACCCTGCAATGGGATCCGAAACGTCGGCCCGAAAGGTCGTAACGACTTGGCATAATACCCCAGTAAACACAAACTTGAAGATTCTGAGTGGCCGTGAAAACCTAAGAACATTCGCAAACTTAAGAATAAAACTTACATATTTTATTAAATAATTTATTAATTAAAAATTATAATAAGCCTTAATTTTAATCATTTGATTTGTCATAAAGTTATATAAAACATTATTATATAGGGTATACACTTCTTTATTTATATATAAATGTCGCTAAAACGTTGAAGACGTATTAAAGTAATACTGGTCAGATATGTCAGGGTGCACTTGTCAAGGGCATAATTGTGGGCGTTGATGGGTCACCATTTTATGCATTATTTTTTTTAAACTAGTGGAAAAATATGCGCTGTGGGGTGTTAGGACAAAGATATAATTTTTTTTGGTTAAAGGTGCGATTTTGTTCAGTATTTTTCGATTTGATTATTCAATCATTATGACGAAGTAACTCAAATGAAGTGTGAAATGCATTATGGTTGTGGTTTTTTTTTACACTTGAACGGGCCAGGAGGCCCAATTACAGAAGCGAAATACATCACAAAACACCCAGGCTGGAGTAAATCACACAGATTAAATTGTGATCTCACCGGGAATCGAACCCGGAACCCTCGGTGTGAGAAACCAGTATCATACCCACTGCGCTACGAGGACCGCTAGGAGAAGTTGGGATTAAAACCATTAGTTATTAGTGTAGCGTCTGAAAATTTTGAAATCTGTTAGTGTATAGAGTCAAAAACAATGAGAAATAGTGCAGAAACCATTTATTTTATTTTTGCGTGTGAGATAACCCATCATTTTTGTGAAATTTGTAACTTCAAGTGCTGATGTCTCGAAATTTTACTTTTTGGCTTGATGTACTGATGTGCTCACGGTGCAATATGATCGGACTCGTACATGCTACAATATGGATGGTGTGTGCCCTGTTGGGGCTGCAGTCATGGCATGGTCCGGTCGGTGCCGGGGTAAAGTGGTATTTGGACAGGGGTTATTGTTTTGTCACTAAAAAATGTCGCTCTTAGGGAGGAGGGAGGGGATGGAAGAAATGGTGAACATAGTCATGACATAAAGGATCCTTAAATCTGTCGATGACAGGTTGTTGGCCCTGTGGCTTCCATCCCTTTCCTGCACTGCGCAGTTGGCCTGGATTTGGGGATTTGGGGACTCCCTTTCTGATGAGACCGCGGAGGCTAACTTTCACAAATTCTACCCAACTGCTTTCCTTTGTTTGTGGAAAGTACGCCATTAATCGAAAAGAGTGTACAATCTTTGACCTGACTTTTGAGCACTGACTTTTATTTATGCTCGTCAGTTTTTGACTTTCTATTTTCTATGTACATAATTTCATTTTTTTAAAAATTTTTTTTTATGATTTAATTACATTAAGGGTACCCAGAAGAAAGGACGTATTTTATATTGTGTAACTTTAATGGTCAGTTGTGATTCATCTGTCGTTCAGATCATACATATTTATTTTGTTAGTGTTGTCTTAGTGTACGTCTGGAGAGTATGTCAGAATTTTTTATTTACAAAAACAACCCCTATTTACAATGGAAGACTGTACGAGTAAGCTGTTTTTACAATCTTGTATGCTGTATGAGTTTCACAGAAAAAATTTGGCAACCAAAAACATCTGTGTCATTTACGACAAAGTCTTACTAGTTTGTCAAGGCTAAAAATGATTTTGAAAATTTTAATCAGGAAGTTTTTCATTAGAAGATCACCCTAGAAGTGTATCACCAAAAGCCATAGATGAAAATAAACGCTTTGATATAATTTCTAATCATTGTATTTCGAGTATATAGATAAGATGAAAATAAATTTCATACAGGGAAATAAGCTGTTATTAATATTTGAGCTGGTATTGGCTGGTATGCTGATAAGCGAAAAGTATTATTATCATTCTGTTATAGTTAAAAAAAATATCAATCAAGTGGCGGCGCCCTTATCTTGAATCAAATGGGTTTTCAAACAATACCGTTTTTCCCTATATGAATTATTTTTTCGTCATAATGGTATAATATTGCGGCCCGCATAACTTAGCAAATATATGTATATGGCCCGAAGAAAAAAAAGGTTGAGTATCGCTGCTCTAAATTGTCCCGTATGTAATCTTCATAGTCAATCATAGAGTAATCAGAATTGATGTCTATAAGATACCGTTCTACCTCTTCGTCATTCATTGTTAAAGTAATAAATATCAATTACGAAACAAAGGATAACACGAAAGTTCACAAATCATAATGTAACCATAAGAAGTGTCCTTTTTCAACTAAATGTTTATAAACGTAAAACTTAAACAAATGCAAGTGGTAAATAAATCAACGCAGCCGAATCCTATCTCACCAAATAACAGTCACCCGAAGATAAACAAACACTAATATTAAATACGTATACGGACACGACGTAATTCGGCGACCTCCACACAGCTAAGCGCATACGCAACTGTGTGTGTGTGTCAACCGTTCTGTGCCGTGAAATTTTTACATCTAACAAAAAAAACAAGTATTTTTAAATCTTATAAAAATGATGATCTAGATTCATCAGATCACAGAAAATACATGAAGCTATTGATTGAACATTTTTACTTCTATCTTTTAGTGACAAATTTACGTGATAATTAAAAATGAAAGTGAATATTCTGTCCGAGCTGCGTATGTAGTCTCCCGTCCCGCAGGACAAAATTTCTCGAGCTGCTATTGTAGTCTCCCGCACTCCAGGGGTTAAACTCTGGTTCGGTCCGGTGTCCTTTGGCCAGTAGGTAATGACGGGATAAAAACGGTCTCTTGGACTATTTTGGGTTGAAACTGTCTACAATTTTATGAAAAAGGGATAAAAAGTTTGCCCGATAGATGGACGAAGGTGTTAAATGCAGATGGTTACTATTTTATACAATAATTTTTGCAAATAATTTTTTTATTAAAAAAATGATTTTCATTTATAAAAATGACATTTTTTCTGGATACCCCTAATATTTTCTATGTAAATGACCGTAAACAGCCGTAAATAATGAATTAAAAAAATTGTTTTAAATAAATATTTATTCTATTTCATTCAGGTTTCGAAAAAATCCGATTTTTGTATTAAAAATCAAAAAATCAGATTTTTTGATACATATCGAAAATTGGATATATATCCAAACATTTTTTCTCCTTTTTTGCAAACGTCGGTCGAATAATACAAACTCGAAATAATTAGAAATATATTTATAATTAAACTAGTTAACTTTGTTTACACCACTAAAATTTATTTGGTAAAACCAACCGGTTTCGGAAACGACGTTCCTTCATCAGGGTATACCCAGTATTGGATATACCCTGATGAAGGAACGTCGTTTCCGAAACCGGTTGATTTTACCAAATAAATTTTAGTGGTGTAAACAAAGTTAACTAGATAATTATATTCATAATGAATAACCACAAAGTAATAGCAAAATACAACAGTATAGAAATATATTTTTTTATTTTGTACAAGAATTATTATTTATTAAATAAATGAATTGCATACTGAAAAAAGCTAATGTGTATATGCAATTATTATATATATGTTATAAATGTTGCTCTTTCTTACGTGGTATTGTGGGTGTTTGTTTCTTTTTGTGAAATAAAAAACCGATTATATGAAACAAACTTTTCTTTCGTATTCAATCAGAATCTAATATCTAAGATTTTAAAAAAGTATCTTTAGTTGACATTTACTCTTAAAATTTAAGTCCTTAACTTTTAATAATCAGTCTTTTTTATGTAATATTTTTATTAGGGGGCAATTCGGTTACTTTCGCAATTTTATTTTTGTTATCAATAAGGTTTTTAAGCTTTTTCTGTTGAATTTTAAATTTCTCAAATATTAACATATTAATGAAATAATGAAATAAAAAGTAGAAGACTTCTTGTTGCCAGAAGATTTTCAAATTCTAAAAAATGATCCAACAAATAAAATTACAAATAAAGTTAACAACTTAATAAATAATTGTAAAACCATATATCCGACTAAATGGTCTAGACAAAAAGTCAGGGTTGTGAATCCGAGAGCACCAGCTCTATATGGTCAACCCAAAATACACAAAGACAATATACCCATTAGACCCGTCATTTCATTTATTAATGCTCCTACAGCCAAATTAGCAAAACACCTGAACTTTCTTTTTAAAAAATATACCAAATTTTCACCACGATACAGCGTCAAAAATTCTATAGAACTCGTTAATAAAATTAAAAACTATCTTAAATGTTTATAATCTTAATAATAATAAATAAATTATAATCTTAATAATAATAAATCTTAAAAAATAAAAAAACATATAAAATTAATCTTCTACATAATTGTCAATTTCTCTCTTTAGATGTTAAAAGCCTCTTTAGTAATATACCTATTAAAGAATGCCTTACAATCATTGAAAATATTCTTGAAAAATCCAATATCAACCCTATAATTAGAGAAGAACTACTAGAACTCATTAAAATGTGCGTTGAAACAAATTATTTCCTTTTTAATGGAACTTACTTTCAACAAAAGGATGGTCTTCCCATGGGATCACCGCTGAGCCCACTTCTAGCGGAAATATTTATGGACCACGTAGAAAACATAATCCTCGAATCTCCATCAGCTAAACATATAATATATTACGTCAGATATGTAGATGATATCCTTCTATGTTTGAAGGGCACCAACAGACAACTTATCATATTTACTAAATGGATAAATACTATTAACAAAAAGATCAGCTTCACGGTAGAACATGAAATTGAATCTAAAATAAATTTTCTGGATCTAACAATCGGTAAATACTTTCGAAATATTTAGGAATCCAACATTCACTGATACAACAATTAATGTAAAATCAGCACACCCATGGTCCCATAAATTATCCGCTTACCACTCTATGGTGCATAGACTCGTCAGTATTCCCCTAAGTAAAAAAGCATATACAGACGAAATAGAAATTATCAAAAAAATTGCAACTAATAACGGCTATAGAATAAGTGACATAGAGAAAATGATTAGAAACAAAAAATACAAAATTAAAATTAATCTTATATACCCTAATCAAAAATATAATAATAATAAATACGCATGCATAGAATTTTTCAGCCCAACTTCAGTAAAAATAGCTAATGAAATTAAAAATTGTGATTTAAAAATAGCCTTTAGAACCAATAACAATATAGGAACAAACCTCAAAAACTCTAAAAGCAAAACACCTAAACTAGAAAACAGTGGCATATACAAATTAACATGTAATCATAAAGATTGCAATGCCACATATACAGGACAAACGGGAAGGTCTTTTTTAACTAGATAAAAATAAAAATTTAGAGTCAAAATTTGCGGCCCATTTATTAAATGAAAACCACGTCCCGCTAGGTGATAACGAGCCAAAACTTTTACATATAGAAACAAAAGGTTTTAGGATGAATTTACTTGAGCAACTAGAAATAAATAAATATAAAAAGGATACAAATATTAAACTTTTAAATAATCAACAAAAAATAATCTTCTCTCCACTTCTCAATATCTTTAAAAAACCCAAAATCAAGGACATAAATTAAAATAATATTTATAAATAACAATTGCAGAAAACGGAAATTTGGTAATTAGGCATAACGTTAACCAAGGCACCTTTAATGATAAGTGCCCGGGAAAAAACGAGCATTAATACAGTACAAATATCTAATTACTCTAAAGAGGAAGGGGTAACTTAAAATTTTATAAATAAGTTGTTTGTACGTGGTATATCCACTGTTTGATAATAGCCTTACAAGCCGAAACAGCTGTAACACTTTAAAGTACTTAACCCGTAGAACTTAATAATAATATTTATTGAAATTTAATTTATTTTAAATTTCGCTAAAAATAAATATGGAGTTCTACAAATTAAACACAAAAACCATAAATAAATAATCAGTCTGTTTAAGATATCACATGAAGATTCCTTGGGAAAAACAATGAATGTCAAGAAATTTTTATTTTGAGAAACAGTTTTTTATAGTTTCAAAGTTTATATTTCTTTAACTTTATGCTCCTTTTATATAAATATTGAATAAACTTATTACTTTATAAACAAACATGTTCTTTGGCTTTACTTAAAAATATGTAAATTGACAACAACGTTTTTTGATGTTCGGCGGGCGGACATTTCTGTTTCTTGCGATGGATAAACAGATATAAATTGAACTATTACAGCTGACCACAATGATTGTACCATATATGTAATACTCCAGTATTACATATATGGATTTTACCCAATTCTGATTTATTGTATAAAATAATACCCCGAAAAGTCAACAGATGACAGCGCCATCTATTAATGACTGCAGAAAGTTTTTTTTGGATATATATCAAGAATAAAAATCAAGCCACAAATATCGTGATATATATCCTCGAACCCTGATT
The DNA here is from genome assembly GCA_016648135.1 of Agrypnia vestita. Taxonomy (NCBI): domain Eukaryota; kingdom Metazoa; phylum Arthropoda; class Insecta; order Trichoptera; family Phryganeidae; genus Agrypnia; species Agrypnia vestita. The sequence goes on along the minus strand of JADDOH010024617.1, from coordinate 134,329 downwards.
TCATTACAGTTTCAATGTAATTCAATTTTTTATAAGTTGTTTTTTATACGTTGTAAAAAAAATCCGCATCCGGTTTGAAAATATTTTATTTGACATGTACTAACAGAAATTTCAACAGACGTGAGAGATAATACTGAACGAATTACGTGTTCACCAAGGGAACAAAAGTATGTCATTTTTGTTTCATCACATTTTTTTCTTAGACTATTTTTGTATGAAATTTTTTAAGGGGAGGGTGTGAAATAAGATTAGTACCTTATTTTACAACTCCAACACTTTATACTAAAGAATATTTGTTTCATATGAATATCTTTAGTTTCAATACATTCCATATTACTTTTGTGCTACAACATGGACATTAGCAGAATAACTAAAGACCATGTCTAGTGCATGATACTGTTAAACCTTTATTTTAACCGGTGACACATGGTACACTTTTTTGAGATTTGTATCTGATTGTATCGATGGTTAATAACTGAGATATAACTGTTGTCTACTACCGATGGTTGCCCGTCAAATTACGAAAAACCAATTAACAATCACACAATCTGATACAAATCTCAAATAATGGTTATTGTGTCACCGGTTAAAATACCATCACTAGTTTATAAGTTGCCACTACACAGCCCGCATTAGTTTTTTTTATCAATTTATATATACTTTTTAAAAAACCATTTTAATACAGTGAGGTACCATTGTTCATGTTTAGTATGTATTGCTGTTCGTACAAGCAATGCTTAATTTAGCCTAGAGTCGCTAGAACGCAACAATTAGAATTTTTTGTTTACTTTTCACAAAATTTCTGTCAATTGAAGAATTTAAACATTTTTATCTATTTTTTTTCAGAATTCTGTCTGGTCCTTTTTACGGAGTCATAAAATATTTAATATCTCGCCAGAGACGTTGCCCATGGATGAGCAGAGACGTCTAGCACAAAACAGAATGAAGGTGTTGAACAGTGCAAACATGATGACAATGGATGAGGTAATTATGATTTATATACATACAGTCGACTCCCGATTGCCCAGGATGGATGGTGAAAGAATTTGTCTAGCAATACACAAAAGTTCCAAAAATCATCCACAGTGCGCTGCTACTGTCGGAAAGTCGTGCAGATGTGTGTTTATACTCATCAAAAATGTCACCGGTATTTTACAGGGCTATCAAATACTTTTTTTGCACAATTATTATTTACTTCACTAAAAAGACAACAAAAAAAGAAGCTGTAATCATTCAAAGAAGGTAAAGAGAAATTTTTTAGATGACATGGTTGCTTTTTCTACAGATATCAACTCACATTTCTCATCATCATTACTGGGACAAAGAGGGCAGACCCACCGTTTACCTAGAACCGTTTTAAAAGCAAAAGCTCTTATCCTGCTCATTCACCACGCGTCCCGGTGTCGTAAAAACAAACGGGCCGAAGGTCTGCCATCCAAAAATTTGCCCTCATTGTCCTGGCAGTTTACTTCTTTATTTCTTAAAGTACAATATAAGGTACACAATACGATAAATAAAAAATAAAATAGATACTATTTAAGATAATACATATAACAATTGTAAATGTTTGATCAGCAGTTATAAAAATAGTACTCTAGAATAGTTTACTGCTATTGAAGACTTTATTTTATTGTTATACATATAGTTTATTATTATAGACATATAGTTTATTGCTATATGAAGACTTCCAAAGTGAGCCAGTTGTCCAGTATTCTTCCTCAACTTGCGGCATGCACTTGCCTCCCCAATCAAGAAATCGGAAGCCCCTGTCAGCGCCAGCAGAGGTACTTTCTGCACCCCGGTTTAGGGCAGAGGAGACAGTCACTGTGTCTCCAACCTATGCTCCCAAACCTCAGCGGCGTAAGTGACTTGCGCCACATACGTTGCGTTGTATATTAGTTGCATAACTGAAGATCTGACGCCCCACTCTACGTTGAACATTCGCCTCAGTGCCATAAAAAGGTCTTCCGCATGGTTCTATACTGCCATGACGTGGGCCAAAAAGGAACTTGAAGTATCCATTAATACTCCTAAATATTTTATACACCTTTCGAATTTCACACTTAAATCACCTATCTTAGTCGTTGGGTTCCTTGCCATGTTCAGGTTTTCCTTCAGCATCAAGGCCACGGTCTAGTGAGGAGCAAGAGTCAGCTTGTTCCTAACACCATTTCATTAACATTACAATCGACATATTTCCATCCCTCTCTAGCTCTCGCCAGATACCGACAATAGCGCACAGCCCTCCGGTAAGGGAAGCAGAAGTAGATCATCAAATAAAATGTTCTACAAGGTTGGCCCTAAAACCGAACCCTGTGGACAGCCCATATCCGTCTTTCTGGTAATCGAGACCCCACCATAGCTTACAGTCACCGACCTGTTCCCGAGATAATTGTCAATAATATCGAACAGGTATCCCGGGCACTCTCTTAACTTTACCTTGGTCAGAGTTGTCAAAAGCGCCCGATATATCGAGGAAGATTTCCACATCATACTTCCTTGTACACGTCCTCGTCCATTTCTGCGCATGCAAAATGTCGTGCTCAGCTCATCCCACAGACAAAACCAAACTGCCGGTCACAGGCAGGCAAGAGATTGATGTCAAGCTCGTTGCGAATCAGCGTCTCAAGGACCTTCCCAAAGGCGGGAAGGAGCGAGATCGTCCGATAGGCACCTAGATCAGACCTAAACAAAACATTTAAAATGTGATTTTTATTTAAACTTTGTACTACGCACACAATATGAGTTATTGATTGCTACTTAAGTTTTGAGAGGAGCAGTCCCTCTCATCATCAGGTAGAGTCCATTCACTTAAGGTAAGCCACTTGCATTAGTGTGAGTAATACCCTCTGTAACACGTAAATTGTGAAACTGTATTAGTTTTTAAACCAACTTCATTGGCCGCTCCAGTAACACTCTGACCGGCAAACGGAGCGGTCGGTTCATTGTTTAATATTTTTTGCTTAAAGATACGGTGACTACAAAATCACGAATATTTTTAAGCTAGGAAAGGAGAAATCGCTTTCTGGTCAAACAAAGGAGATACATAGTTTTAAATGTATATAAATATCTCAAAGAATTATATAAATATATAAAGATAATATGGAAAAAGTTGATTAAATAACCATCAGCGAATGGGAAAATGTTTGCTGACATACAAAAGGAATTGAAACGCGACAAAGGATATTCAAATGGATGAAATCACAGTCTTTAATCAATTTAATATAAATTTAGACGAGGATTCGGAGTCCGATACAAACGACTATAGTTTATCTGATTAAAATTAATTATAAGAATTCAAAATTATTTAACCACAATTTTACCCGCTTATACATTTATTTTAAAAGCCATAATCTGTTAAAAATAACGTAAGTTTATTATTTATTTCGGCCGCCAGTTAAGGCTGTGAGAACAGCGCTATCCAGAGCCTTGATAACATTAGTGATGGAAATAAAATAGAGAATTTTGCTTTTTTTTGCTTCCTATACCTCATTATTATTTGAGCCATGTGGTAGCGTTAGTGATGGACATTGTTGCATAGAAAATGATATATTTTGATTAATACTAATGACATATGCCTTACAATAGTGGATACATTTAATAGTTTAAAAAAAAATCTAATTCAGAGTATTTTATTAAGAAAGCATAAAGTCAATGTTTTTATTTTATTTAATAGTTTTGAAATCATACTTTTTTTAAAACGAAATTAGATCAGTTATTGGGTAGATTTCTAAATAATTATTATTTGGGGATTAAAAAAATGAAATATAGTTTTTTTATAATAAATGTATGCTTATTTCAGGTTAAGAAAATAAAATACTATTTATAATGTTTTTTGCGTATATCATTTACTCAAAAAAGTATTGTTGCGAGATTTCGTAAACGCACTGTTACTTACAATAATGCAAGTGGCTTTCCTAAAGTGAACGGACTCTATCTATACCTATAAAACTCAATGTCTGTCTGTCAGTCTGTCTGTCTGTCTGTTCTCCATAAAAATCTACACAGTTTGTCCGATTCAATTCAAATTTTGCATACTTATGCTTTAGGACCCGGCGGGTAACATAGGCAACATTTCTCCCCTATTTTCATACCCCTTCCCCTCCCCCTGACATATTTTCGATGCAAATCTGTTCCGTTTGACCGATCGGACTCAATTTTTGGAAACTTATTCTAGGACTCGGCGGGAAATATATGTGACATTTCCCCCCTATTCTTTTAACCCTTCCCTTCCCTGATATATTTTCTAGGTAAATCCGTACCTTTCGATCGATCGGGCTCAAAATTTGGAAAATTATTCTTTAGGACCCGGCAGGTAACATATTCGACATTTCCCCCATATTATTTTACCCCTTCCCATCCCCCTGACATATTTTCGATGCAAATCTACACCGTTTGTCCGATTCGATTCAAATTTTGCATACTTATGCTTTAGGACCCGGCGGGTAACATAATGACATTCCCCCCTCCACTTTTACCACTTCCCCTCCCCTGATATATTTATCCCCGGCAGGTAACATATCGAATGGTACAAATCTGTACCGTTCGATCGATTGGACTCAAAATTTGGAAACTTATTCTTTAGGACCTGGCAGGTAACGAAGGCGACTTTTCCCCCTCCCCTTTACCCGACCACCTTCACTGTTATATTTTCTGTACAAATCTACACCTAGAGTTTGCATACTTATTCTTCAAGATCTGGCGAATAATAAAGACAACTCTTCCCCCTCCCTTCTCATATATTTACCCTGATATATTTTTTGTACAAATCTACAACGTTTGCTGATCTGATCTAAATTTTGGTTACTTTAGGTCACAGCGGAATACATAGGTCACAATTCCTTCCTGGACATCTCATCCATCCCAGCCTAGATTAAATGGATCCTTTTTTTTATTAGAGACTTTGCGAAACAATGAAAACTAAGTGTCCCCCTCCACAAACTTATTTTTAACTTAACCCTTAACTCGAGCAACACCGGGTACGAACAGCTATCAATATATAAAAATGTAAATATTCGTTTGTTCTAAATCTTAAATCTCCGAAAGTTCTCCACGGATTGACTTTGATACAATGCTGCATTTGAATATGCGCATGTTTTATACCTACTACGATCTTTATATGTATGTATGTTAATTCTGTGGAAACTTCTAAGATGGTCTCTATACTACTCAATAATCATGTGTAATGCTGATTTTTATATGTACTTTTAGTTTCCCTTGAATAAATAAAATAAAATGAAATTTTAAAAAATACCTACTATTTTGCAGATGACACATCTGTGACAGGTAAAACATGCTTTTTTTGAAAAGCAGTAAAATTGAATAAGCATTGTAAAATTAAATATATTAGAAATGTGTGTTTTCTCTTTTCTTTCTTTTCCATTTGACAAGACAGAGCCATATCAATGCTTGGCCAGGTACAGCTAGTTAATATGTAAATAAATTTAAATATGTTTTAATTTTTTTTTAAATATGTTCTTTTGTTTTGTTAGTTGATAAATTTACAACAATACTTATATTAAAAACTAAAGACCCTGACATTGTCCTGGATCCAGATTTAGTTACAATATTTTAATTGTTTAATTTAAAGTATAATTATTTTCCTTATTGTGTCTACTTACATTATTCATTTCTCTGAAAAACTTTGTACAGGCATTTGGTCTTATTTCAGAGTATATGCTAGACTGCAATTTATTTTGAGCGATAACACAAAAGGTTTGTTCTTATATAAAAGTAATAAACTGAACATTATTTACAATAATTAAGAAAATATAAGCATTGATTGACAGGCCGCAGCAAAAAAAAAAAGTTTTTAGTGTCTTAGACGAGATAAATTTTTACTGAATATTTATATGTACGTAGAATATGTTTTTTATACACGTATAAAGATTAGATTATGGTGATGAATCTGTACTAAAATAATTAGTAAATGTGCAATATTTATAAAGTTATTATAGTAAAATATTAAACTTGCACGAGATTTTTACATTTTTTGATGATTTTAAAACGCTTTTTATTAATATAAATGGATGATTTTCTTCACCCACTATTTAAAAGTTAGTTTTTTAAATTAAAAACACGTTAATTACTATTAAAAAAAATTTAAAAACCACAGTATATTATGCGTCAAATATTATATTATATATGCCTTGAAATATTGCCAACCGCCGATGCCGCGGCGAGTGGCGGCTGCGTTTCTGCATTTTTTTTATTCTGTCAATGAACAGTCACTATTAAAACGTATTCTATACAAATTTTACTTTCTTGTGAATTAATACTGTGTACGCGACGCAAGATCACCGCGTACTTGGGGAAATCAAATGGGATTAATGGAAAAAGTGGACTGTATTTGGGTCGAAAAATGAAGGACGTTTCGACTCACCTTTTTGTCTCTTAGCGCCCTTCGTAGCAATGTCACTTCACCAAACAACTGTTTCACTCGGCTGGCCACCAACGTTCGTTACTCCAGAAGTTCGGCGGTGACGAGAATATAAAATATTTACATATGCACAAATAAAAACGAGACGAAAATTGGAGCTTTTAACAACGAAACGAAACGGGGAATGGAACTGATTGATGGTAGGATAATTTTCGATAGGGACCAATCATTGTTGCCACATAAGAAAAAAGAACAATATTCTTTTGAATCGATTTCTGTGCCAACGTGACGTCACGAATATCGAACAAATACTATATAATAAGATTTTACAGTCAAAAGAAATTGAGTTTCACTCCTACAATAAGGTTTTTGGCTAAATTTATTTGAATTTTTGATATTTTCATAAAAGTCCAACATAATAAGCATGTTTTTTTGTCGTGTGTGCGGTGCAGACATCATGCATCGTCACTTGTCATTTTTTATGGCGATTATTTCGGTGAGCCTTGGAAACTCCAATGTCTTTTATGATATTTGAATGTATAAAATCTAGTATTCCAATTTAAATTGCGGATGATTGAAGTAGCGTGGCATTAGTCTAAATGTTCAATATTTAGTTTTTCGCGTGTTTTAGATATTAAATATTGTAAGTCGCGCATTTGTTGCAGTCATAGCAACACTTTGCTGTTCCGTTATTAATTTGCTAGTACACATATTCAATATCTAGTTTGTCGCATGTTTTAGGTATTCAATTTTCCATAAACATTGTGGAGAAACGTAAAATTGGAAAACGCGGGCTCTCAAAACGCTTGCGCGTTGCGTAAATGACACGTCATTTTTTGATAATCACAATAGATTAAACGATTTTAAAAGAATTGCAAATATATTAATGTCGTTTAAATTGTAGACAGAAAATAATAAAAATTTGACTCGTACTCGAGCATTTTTACTATGGACTACAGACTGTCAAATAAGTTTTGCCAAAATGCTAGTTTGTCACTATTTGAATACATATTTTTTCCAATTTAAAAAAACTGATTATGTGGCACATTCTATAGATCTCCACATGCCAGACTGTTTGGTATACTACATGCATAGTCTAGTTATGTGCGGACCAACAATTTCCAAGCCAAGTTTTATATAATATTAAAATATAAATTTTTAAATGTAAATATCCCATATTTTCAGATACTCATGAATCCAAGACTGCCTGCCGCATGGACAGAAGCCATTTTTTCCTATGATGTTTGCACGGCTGTCAAGCACGGCCTCGTTTACAAGATGTTTGTTAATGTTATCCGAGGCATGGGCACCGAGAGGCATTATAAGTTTATCGAAGCTGCGGAGAAATCGGAGATTTCCGGATGTTTCGCCCTGACAGAATTTGCTCATGGATCTAACGCTAAGGGAATGCGCACAACTGCGACACACGATGTAGAAAACAAGCAGTTTATTTTGCACTGCGCAGATTTTGAAGCGGCCAAATGCTGGGTGGGAAATTTAGGTGATAACTTTTTATTTTTTTACTTGTTGCAACATTTCAGTCGTTGAGATAACGTAATAATAATCACTGATCTCTAATATTGTAAAGTCCAATAGATTACGCATGTTGTTAAAACAATACTATTTTAATTAATAAAACTTCTTTGATAAGATCTCCACTGATATAACCTTAATAACATTGTTTTTTTTTAATTCTATGAGTTTTAAATCCAACACAAAATTTTATCAATTTAATCACATTATCAATCATTCAATAATAAGGCAAATTCTTATGATATATCAGATTAAAAATTAATCATTGGTCAAAAATTACCAGTTTGTATGCATTCACTGAAAATAATTCCTGTAACGATTGTGAACACAAAGTATATTTCATCTTTCTCTGTTATATGTATCTGAAGTATATACAATCAATTTAAATATTTGTATCAATTAACTGTTCTTAAATTTAGTTACATTTATATTTTACTATTAGTTAAGCAATCGGCTGTCGCTGATTGCTTGCTACTAGGCCCTGTGGGCGGCTATCTAAATCACATTTTAAAAAGGATATTCTAGCACTTCATTTAAAGAAAGATCTATTATTTTATTTTATTTATTCATGGGAAACTAACAGTACATATAAAATAAGATTACACATGATTATTGAACCGTTTAGAGACCATCTTACAAGTTTCTACAGAATTAACATTAGGTTTACGGGCATTTTTTATATACCTATCTCTCCGTCACCCGTCAAATTGACGGATGCACATAAGTACTTCATTTTTTCGTATTAAATGTTTTATTTAACTTTTTTTAAAGACTGCACACTTCTATTTCTGTGCAGTCTTTGATATGTTCTAAAATGCGCGTATCAATCAATTATTAGTTCAAAGGCAGTTCACCCGTGACCCGAGATCACATTTCTTTTGGAATATCCAATAGGTCCTGCGACACCTTTGAATATTGTGTGAATGGGCAGTCTACCGCTGGACCCACTTGCTTCAAAGCCCATTCCATTGCGTTCCATCGACAGCAAGTAGTTCTGTTATATTGCTTTTGGAGGTGGATGATTCTTTCTCGGAGTTAGTGCTTGAAGAAATGCGCATTCTTTTTCTATCAAGACCTGGAATGTTTTCTTCTTCTGATGACTCTTCTGTCATTTCGCTGTCGATGGATTCGGAAGTCTCGGATTCATGTTCACTTTCAATTTCAAATGCTCTTTCTTCAGAACTAGTAGCGGATGTTCTTCACTGATAGAAATTTCTTTCAATAATTTCAAATACTTTCTTCATTTACTATGGTTGCTAAAAATGGGTGAAGATAAAATAAATATTATTGCAAAAGTAATTATTAGAAATTAATATTATCGAAAAAAATTCTTACAATAAGTAGATTTTTTCTTTCCAAATATTTATATGTATTGCTAAAATTTTAAAACTTGATCCACGTTTTCACACACAGGCTACAATTCTAAAACTGAAAATTGTCATATGGTCAACTTTGCCAGAAATCAACCCTTGAATAGACCTTTTTTTATTGCCCCATAAATTATAATGCTCCAAATGTGTTACATTACCCAGCACTTAGGAACTTGTAATTTGTGTTTGAAATTAAATTTTCTAAACATTAATGATATTCTTTCTTCATTGCTTCACACAAGTTGTAGAAATATGATTACATTGTTTCAAAAGTAATAATTTCACAAATGGGACGAATTCAAAAGGTATATTCTTTAAACTACCAAATTCGTCATTGACGGGTGTCCGTAGAGATAGGTATAAAGCAACAAGATTTTCAAAAATAAGAGGTTTCCGAATAAAATAAAACAGTAAATATATTTACTGTTTTATTTAAAGAATCAGTAAATTGGAAATCCGTCAATTTGACGGGTGCCGTAAACCTAGTGTTAACATGTTATGTATTATAGCAACAATAACTTGAGTTATACAAAAAAAAACAAAAAAGGTGAAAGTTTTACATTATGGACAAACTATGAGAGTCAACGAATTTAAGGTAAAAGGGGAATAAGGAAGGAACTAATCTACTTAGTAAAAAGGAGAAGAGATAAGAATAAAAAGAAGTGCAAAACATATACATATGTATAGCATAAAGATATCTGATCAATACATCTATACATATATACGAGGTCTGGACCAAAGAAAAAATGTGAATTAAAGAAACATACAAGATAAAAATTACAAATAGAAAGTCTGTTCAAAAGAAGGAAGATGGATTAAAGAAGAGGAAAAAAAGGTTTATGACTGAGGTGAATATCCAAGAGTTTTAAATTCATAGATTGATGAATTGAAAAGATCCAAGTCGCTGAACATAGCGTTGAACAAATTAGACGAGTGATATATAAAAGAGTTTTGCCGGGAGTTGGTATCACAGTGTGAAAGATCACAGGGTGGCTCGACCGATCTAGTGGATCTTCCGGGTACTCTCAGGGAGATGCGCTGCAGCAATGCCGGGCAGTCAATCTTGACGTAGCTAGTTTATGATCAACAGTATTTCTGCGATTGACCAGGGGCGTAATGTTAAAGAAGGTCGAGGAATCTACATTACTAATGTGAATACGATGGAAACAAAAGTCAACATATTTTATGAATCTGTTCTGAACACTTTCGATTCTGTTTATATGAACTTGATATCTGGGGCTCCACACCTGAGATGCATACTCAAGAATACTCCTAACATAGGAAAAGTAAAGGATCTTCATAGTATTTATTCCTTGGAACTGTTTACAAGCGCGAAGAACGAAGCCTAGCATTCGAGAGGAATTGGTGACCAAATATCAATATGCTTATCTAGTAAGAGTTTGCAATCAAGAGTTACAACAAGATCTTTTGCTTCTGATTTGGTGCTCAGAGGGAGCCCATTAAAAGAGTATTTAAACGATACAATTTTTTTATTACTGGTGAAACTGAGTGCAAAGCATTTCTTTATGTTAATCTGAAGGTTATGAAGACTGCAATAGGCTTGAAGACGATTTAGGTCTTCCTGAATTTTGAGACAATCATCAACACAATTAATAGGAGCAAAGATCTTCATGTCATCAGCGTATAATAAAGTTTGGCATTAAGAAAGCAATTATCGTTATCATTAATGTATATGTTAAAAAGCAAGGGTCTTAATAAAGAACCCTGAGGGACACCCGAAGGGATGCCAACCCAGTCAGACCTGAAGCCACCGACCACTACAGCTTGGCTGCGATTGGAGATGTAGGATTGAATCCATCTATACAGGTCCACATGAATACCTATCTGTGAGAGTTTACTTAATAGGATTCTATGAACAACCTTATTGAATGCTTTGCTATAGTCGGTATATATTACATCGACCTGGATCCGACAATCCATGCAGTCCTGGAGGAATTCAGAAAATTCAATCAGTTTAGAAGTAGTCGATTTCCCACTAACAAAACCGTATTGGTTAGCATTGAGCTCTAGGCTAAAGGGTCGAAATATATGATCATAGATTATTTTTTCCAACACTTTACTAAATATACAGAGCTTGGATGTGGGGCGGTAATTTTCAACGTCGGTTTCCTGACCACCTTTGAAAATTGGCGAGATGAAAGCCGATTTCTAGAGTTCGGGTACGACGCCTTCACTCAAGGAGCGATTGAAAATGATTGATTGATAGAGTTGAGAGGCTTTGTGCACAGTTAATGCTGAAGATGGAAAGGATTTGATCTGTTCCTGCACTTTTGTTAGGATCTAGTTGTAATAAATGTTTCAGTATTAAACTATGACCAGCTTCAATACTATGTAAGGTTGATGAGCAGTGAGTGAAGTTATCAGAATTAAATTGAGTACTTCCATCATCATAATCATGAGTTGAAAAATTTAGAAAATAGGTTTGAAATATCTCTCCCATTGTTGGCTTTATCACCCCTGAAAACCATGGATGATGGGACATCCTGTGACTTAGTTTTGGATTTCACATAATTCCATAAATTTTTACGATCTGATGATAATCCATTTTATAAATACAATTTCATTGTAAAACAATAATTGCACAAAGTCATTATACTAATTTCGCATTTTTAATTGGTGCTGAGATATATAATTGATTTGGGGACAACTTTCCTGTAATGACATATTTATCATTTATGCAGTGTCTTTAAATTATTTTAATGCTCTAGAAAATATAAAATAAAAATTAAGATGAACATGTCCAAAATACGACATTCGGAAAGCGACATCCTAACCTAGAAATGAATATGACGGATGACCATATTACGATTATATGCAGGGCCATACATTTTTAATACAACCAATCCTGACCTTTCCGACACGTCCGCAACTGATACATAAAAAAGGTTACAAAAACATTCATTTTTATTCATCTAACTTCACGTTAGCACCCGGTTCAGGCTTTTAAGTACCCATAAAGTTCTATTCAGCGCTCCGCATTAGCGCCTGATTCAGGCGTTCTAGTACCTGTGATCCACCGCATCGCAATCGGGAGTTAATTCAGTACTTTTTTCAATTCAACAGTTCCATCCCGCATAATTTAAGACTACTCAGTATCGAATACTAGCGCTCTTTGTTCGGTTTTCAATCTCATAAGGCCTTCAGGCTCAGGGGATTCGACAACGGAAAACCAGCTCACTTACTATCACTTGGATAGAGGGCCATGGTTTAATACCGGCGTGTTTCCGCTTCTCACTGCCAGCGGTTGTGCTACGCACATTTAAAAACACCACCCGTATGCTAGATTCATGCCTCTACAGGCCCACACCTCGTCGAAGAATTCCTTTGGCTTAAACTTCTAACTGTAATTATAAAATTATAATTTTCGCCGCAACCCCAAACGCACAGCGGCATGTCATCAACCCATTGTATTCATCTTTATTTCAACGTCATTATTTACAAATAAAAATATTCCTCAATAACAATATATTACAATATTTTATTACGTAATAGTATTCACAAATTACAAAATTTCCCAGCGGGCACTGAAGTGCTAATTTCGCACAATGTATATACACAATACAATAAACACATAAAAATTCACATGGATTTGTATCACCACTTGTGCCGCTGGTAATTCGACATCGGAAATCGAGGGCAATGTGGTCGCACAGCCTGCATCCATCTGTAAAAGGCCCCTTTCAGAATCTACTGTCCGAATCTACTGTACTGACTAAGTCGTCAGCGGCAGCATTCTTTGCTGTACTTGCTACCGTGTGCGCTCAGCCCGCTTGGCGCCGGGCAGCCAACATGGTCGCCCTCTCCGTCTGCATTTGTTGCGGGCCCATTTCAAGACTGTTAATTATAGATCCCTTCTGTAACATGACCAGTAGATAATATTTTATGTGTATAATATTCCTACACATTAGATATTATCTGCATGATGTATTTTAAAACAATCTTTACTCCTCGCTACTTGATATAATTTCGCCATTTGTTTTTTTTAAGCGGGCAGTATGGCGGATGTAGCGCAATCATAATATAGATTTTTCAATTATTTATTGAATGTTATGTTGGGATGTTTGCAAGTTCCCTGAATATTAAATTTTATGAAAAGGGTAGTAAATAAATTTTTTCAGAGTTACTAAATTTCAGATATATCGGTGAGAAAAATCCTCTTGTCAAAAATATGATTTGTAAATTTATGTTGTATAATTTGTAGCTATAACAGAATACATACTCTTATTTTAATTTCACTCAAATTGGCAATGTTTTTTTTAAGGTTTTCTGGACCAAGAAACATTATTTAGAACAAATTATATGAATCGCTTAGAAAGATACATATTCAGCAAAAGTCTAAAAATGTCCTTAGGTTTTCACGGCCGTTCAGAATCTTCTGTGTATAGTTTTCTGGGATATTCTGCTGTGTATATGTGACCTCTCTGGCCAACGATTTGAATCCCATTGCAGGGTCCATCAGTCCTGATGATGGACCCTGCAATGGGATCCAAAATATACACGGCAGAATATCCCAGAAAATTATACACAGAAGCAAAAATCTATCTATCAAAAAATATTTAAATATGACCGGGGCTTGAGCCCGGAACTTTATCATGCCAGACAAATGCGTTACCATTAGATCATGTTAATAATTCAATTTTATAATGAATAGATGCAACGATTCCACATCGCAGGACAGTTGCTTGAGTCGGTGATACATCGCAAAAACTCCATAAAAATAATCTTCTGGTTTGTGTCTTCTGGGGTATTATGCCGTGTTATTACGACCTTTCCGTAACGCTTTGAACAAAAGACAGAAACGTGATGCCTTTTATTCGAAGCGTTACGGACAGAATTGCTAGAGGTCTCAAGAAAAGAGACATCAAGACAGTTTTTGGAACCAATTCAAAAATCAAGGACTTGTTGAGATCAGCAAAGGATAGAGATCGCTTAGAAACATTACCGATAAATATTAATAGAGATGATGGTCTCAAATTAAAAACATCATGGTATCCGGCGCTTCAAAGTCAATCTCGTCGCAGTTTCCACAGAGATAGTGATCAGACAATAGATGAAACATTTACACAACACAAGATGACACATGACTCCGACACGGTATTGCCACAAACACATTAACACCAAGCTTTTCACACGGTATTGCTAGCCAATACTTAACACACACTGACAACGTTCTCACCCTACTTTCGACACGGTATTGCAAGCCAAAACTTAACCACAACACCAACACTCACAATAATACATCGGCCCTGATGATGGACCCTGCAATGGGATCAGAAACGTCGGCCAAAAATGTCATAATAACACGGCATAATATTCCAGAAGACACAAACCAGAAGATTCTGAGTGGCGGTGAAAACCTAAGAACATCCATAAAAATAGATTGAAAGAAAAAATTATATAACTGATATCTTATAATATGAATGCGCTAAAAATGGTGTAAGTATTGCGTGTGTTTCCATTGCCAGCACAAAAAAACGAACTGGCGAAATCGTATAAAGTAGCGAGAAGTATGGATTGTTTTAAAACTAATGCAGATAATATTTAATGTGTAGAAATATTATAAACATTAAATATTATCTACTGTGCATATATAAAAAGAATGTACATATTTAATATTTATACACATTTACTTTTAGTTTACAATAAACATATACGTGTTTTAGAATAATATGTGAATTTGGCCATTTTTTTTATTTTGGTGGGGGCCAATCCGGTGGCTCATTGGGCATGCGCAGTATGTATCAAACACTTGAAATGTTGATGTATAAACAAATATGTCATTATAGGAATGTTGTCTCCAAATCAATTACATATTTCAACAGCAATTAAAAATGCATAATTAGTATAGCAACTTTGTGCGACATAGCATTATTGGTTTACAATGAAATTGTGTTTGACAGATCTTTCTTTAAATTTAGTGCTAGAATATTCTTTTTAAAATGTGATGTTTTGTTTTGGGAAATACGAAAAAAGTTTGTTCCAGATTAGAAGAAAAAGCGCCACTTTGAATATGTTTTTTAATACGGTTATCTGGCAGAAAATGTTAATTTGACAATTGACAATAAATTTAAAGCAAGTTTATGTGTTTTAAAAGCATTTGACGAAAATATTAATTTTAAAACTCAGCTCTGGCTTATTAATCGGTTACAAATACTTTTGTCTCAATTATATCTAAACTAGCCGTACATCCGTGAAAAATCAAGGAACATAATAATTAATGAGCCTGGGGCCAGGGCGCACCCATGTGGCCGAGCGCGACTGTCCTCAGGGACCACGGGCGCATATATCCGACGGGCACGTAATTAATTATTTCTCGACGGCCGCGTATCGAATTTGAAAAACGTTAAACGTTTTTCCCAGTAGATAAATCCCGTGGTGACCTGTCGTTCCATTTTCAACACAAAACATCACCGATTATAGCTTAAATCAACACTCAAAATCAAAGTTTTCTGCCGTCAAAATCGTATAGGGAAGTTGTAGATGGTGCCCGGCACGCATGTTGTGTAATCGACATTCAAATATCCCGTCATTCAAGGTCACGCACAGAGTGCGCGGGAAATATAAATTATTTTTTTCGATTTATTTGTACACGTATACACAAATATATACGATACGTTTTGCTATATTTGTCGGTTTATGATTTAATTAAATACTAATAGTGATTTATTAACAAAATACACGCAATTATGTTGCGTTTATTTGAAATATGTGTGTGAAAGTGTATCATATTTATGTGTTATGAGTGCAATGTTCCGTTGTGTGCCGTGCCGTGCAACAAAATATACCACACAGAAGAAGATTATTAGGTAGGCATTAAATAATAATAGTAGTGTTGTCTCTAATAAACAAATAAAAATTAATTATTATTTTTCAGAAAGTGTTCGCTGGCAACATCATCGTAATTCAAAAAAATATTTATTTTTACTTAAAGGATAAAAAAATCATGGCATTTCGACACTTACGATAAAATAATATGAATGTGTATGTTTTTTTTTTAATATACGCGTGTTTTCATGGGTTTTTCCGATTTGCTTAACTGCTAGTTAATATTATTAGCAAGAAATTACCAGTCTAATGCATAACTTAAATTAATGTAATTTATGATATAAATAAATAATAAAAACACAATTTTTATATAAAAAATGACAAAATGTTAACATTGAAAGTCTCCCCACAACTTTTCATTTATATGTATATGTTTAAAATTAGTATGTATGTATGTACATTTATAAAATTGTAATAGGTATTTTTGAAATCCTGGGTAAAAGTTTTACCTTTGTACCACGGCTTACTCTGCGGAGTCAACTTACCTTAAGCAATCTCTCTTTATTAGCTCAGGGTCTAAATGGGTGCCTTATTTACATATTATGGTGATTCTTGCTACTAGGGTTAGTTAATAAGCAAAGAAAAAAATTGAGTAAGTATGCATATGTTTATTGGAATATAATAGGCTCTAACAGTAGGGAAATGGTGAGGTTACAATTATGAGCGATGATTGTATAACAAAGAATGAGGTTAATGGTAAAATTCACAATAAATTTCCTTACAATCTAAATGAGAAACAGACCTGGCCCTTTTTGCTGGAACAACCGAGCGGGCGTCAATTATGAAATTCCTAAACTATTGATGTATGGTTACATTTATTATCACAAAAGTTTATCTGTTGAATAATCCTCAAAGTAGGGTGTGTGCACTGATGATGGTTATACTAAAAACATCCACGCCTTTTCATAGGCCACTATCACAGTGGGAGCAGCAGGCAGAACCTGATACATGGATGTGTAACTAGATAAATTAGAATACCTCACTGTTGTGAGCTCCTTGACAGGTGGTCGACTCTGCCTTACAGATACAGTTGGGTCGTCTGACTCGTACC
The DNA here is from genome assembly GCA_016648135.1 of Agrypnia vestita. Taxonomy (NCBI): domain Eukaryota; kingdom Metazoa; phylum Arthropoda; class Insecta; order Trichoptera; family Phryganeidae; genus Agrypnia; species Agrypnia vestita. Next base: position 117,150 of record JADDOH010024617.1, on the reverse strand, counting down.
GGGTAGAAAGGAGTGGAGGGCAGGATGGTAATCACAAATATTTATGTTCACACATATAGTTGAAATGCCACAATGAGATGTACTTGCACTAACAATCGGCGTTCGCGGAGTTAATAGTTATGTTTTGATACTTAATCGGTACCCGAAGGGATTTGGTTGCCGTTTAATAAGCGCAAATAGTTTTGTTATGTGATTATTATTATAAAATTTTAATATGTCCGTCGGTAAACACCACCCGGGGGAATTTAAACTGATTCCTATGATTACATGGAATGTATAAAGCAAGTGGTTGTGTACAAATTATGTCTCTTTACACTTACGGCAGCGTATTTTAATTAAAAGGTTCACCTTTCACCCGGGGCCTCTCACAGATGTTGTTTTAGCCGTAACTATAAATTATTTGTAGTCTGCCGATGCTTATTTCTTGTCACACTTAACGGATTAGACGCCAATTGTCTCTATACCGTATTTAAATTTGCGGGCTTACGCAATTGTTTTTATTTGTATACTAATAAACTGTGTCTTTAACGTGTGACAAAATCACCACGTTATGGTGCACAATTATAAACACGTTTTCTTCATGCGTGGGATACTGGGATACTCGGGATTACGCAGATAAACCGATACGTTAGCAAGCCTGCTGTTCCTTTCGTAGAGAAGATTAAAAAAAAGAACGTGTGTTACCGGACCGGAGATGGCAAGCTGCAAGAGTGAGGGCTGAAGATGATTTCTGGTGGCAAAGCTATCGTAATAATCCCTGTTCGAAGCTATATTAGCTCATAGTAGAAAGGGAGCAAGCGTATCGTCGTCTGCTGTGACGCGTTCGCGCGCTTATTTACAACAGGGCCAAGAATACTGGCGCAAGGTCAAAATGACGTTTTATTTAGGTAATGCTTCAATCAAAACTAGACCGACATTTCTATGCTAGGGATTGGATTTAAAATAAAATTTTGGTTGCCGGGCAACGTGGTGTCTTACATGTAACGAAATTGTGGGACAGGTCGCCTGTGAAATTTGCACGGAATATAGGTCAATTAGCGTAGGTTACTTGTACTAGATTAGTACTATCGTTTGCACAAGTTTGGAATATTTTATGGACGAGTTCAACTTATGGCCGGGAGGTGTAAAAAACCTCGGCGCGGATTTGCGTGCGGTTTGTCACGGGCCAAAATATTACGTTAGGACAATTTATGGAAGCGAAATTATTTTGACTGATTGACGCTATTTTTTTATATATGGTTATCCGGTAACGTGGAAATTACTTTTCGTCAGGAATTAACACGTTACACTAATCTCCAACTAAAAGAACATGTGTTGACAACTGTGACAACTATGGATTTTCAGGAAAATGTGCTACTCATGCAGTGGTATACGCCAAGCTTATTACAGCCAATGGCCAGGACCAGGGACTCCATGCATTTGTGGTCCCCGTAAGGAACCCCCAAACGATGATACCCTACTCCGGGGTGGTGGTGGGAGATCTCGGGGAGAAGATCGCTCTCAATGGAGTTGATAATGGGTATTACTTTCTTACACACAAACTATATTTATTTCACTAAGTATGGAAGAAGGGTTCAAATGTTTTGATTTATAGCAAAGTATTACAATTCAAGGTCTCCACCAACCATTCAATCATTTAAAATATCATTTTCGTCCTCTTATCCTCGAATGGCCAAAGTCTTCCATCCACCCTTGCCTTGCGCCACTTCTGTACTTACTACCAATCATGACCTGATCTGACAAATGACAATTTCTGCAAGGTTTTTATAATTTTTTGACTTGTATTTAAGTGAATGAATTTTTAATATACAAAATATATTAAATTTGACAACAATATAAAAAAAAAATTGAATGCATTCATCGAGGATTATTAATTTATAATGTACCTACTGAATTCGAGATTTTATAGGAAAATCTACAATTCAGTACATTTTAAATTAGTAATCCTCGCTGACTGCAATCAAAACATTTATAATTTTTTTGGATATTTCTGTCTTTTACCCCACTTTACTCCCCTTTTACTGTATTGCTAACCCAATATTTTACAGAAAACAAGTTAGAAATATTGAAAAAAAAATTGATGTCACTTATTTCCGTAACTGTTGACATATCACCCAAGGTGTAAAGATTCAAAGTTGAATGGAGACTCCCACTCCCACGAAGTGTTTGCTACGAGGCACCCTGTATATACCAGCGGGATGAAGAGTGTAGTAGGATGATTAGTGTGGATTAAGAAACATTTTGTGAGACCTCCACCTCAGCCAAGATGTCTTACACGAGGACGGGTGGTTTCCCTGAACTTAGGCAATGAAAATACAGTCGAACTCGGTTATAATGAGCTCGGATGTAAGGAGATCCCGGCTACAATGAGAAAAACTGCGAATTCATTTTTATTTGCGCATAGTCCCATACAATCGGTCCCGGCTATAAGGAGCGCGATTCCCGGATATATGGAGCAAATTTTAGAAACTCTGCAAACATATTTGCTTGGGTTGCAGAAGAAAAGACAAATACGTAATCATAACAATGAACTTTTCACTTTGCTTTTAAAGCGGCTCCACTTAATTAGGGTTCATTTTATGATGTACACAAACTTGTGTCCGAAAATCTCACGTGCGCAGGCAAGCAACAGTTTACTGAAGGTCGAGAATAATGGTCATATAAATCCGATTATTGGGGGTTTCCAAAATGTTTACGGTGACAGTTTATTTTATGCAGTTTACTGTATTAGCATTTAAAAGCCTAATCAGTTAAACGTGTTCACTAACAAACGAAAGTGTCTCTAGGTTCGCGAAAAAGTCGAAATTATCGGCATCAAAAAGTCTGTAAAAAGTTTAAACAATCGTTTTCTACAGTTTCATCACTCTGGAAAGACATGGATGTTTATTTATCTGCTCTTGAAAATAACATCACACAATCAAAAAAAAATTGTCCGGATATAAGGAGTCCCGGCTATAAGGAGCAAATTTAGTTGGTCCCGTCGCATTCATTATAACCGAGTTCGACTGTATTCTATTGTAAATCACTAAATTAAGTACATATTATAAATTTATAATTAATTTTAGGTTTGTCATTTTCAACAATTACCGGATACCTGCTGAGAATCTGCTAAACAGGCTAGGAGACATTGATGAAAGAGGAAACTACGTTACCTCCATAAAGGATCCAAACAAGCGGTTTGGAGCCTCGCTTGGCATATTATCTGGAGGGAGAGTGCAAATTGGAGGAATGGCTACAAATCAGTTGCAAAAGGCCCTCACGGTAGCGATCCGCTATTCCGCAGTACGTAAACAATTTGGGCCTGACGATTCAAATGTGGAATTTCCTGTGATTGAATACCAACAACAGGTTTGATATTTTTATTCAATTAGCTGTATTAATTTTTTTTTTTTAATTCTCTGTAGGTTTAAAAATCATGACTAAGGCCCGGTTGTTTCAAGTTGGATCAAAGTCACGGTAGAGTTTAAACTCAAATTTTTAGTAACTTTTTTCAAAAATGGGTTGTTTCAACTCGGATTAATCTATGCCCATTATCCCAATTACAAGTGTCTTCGGCAAGCTCTAGTAACATGTATTTTTGCATTTAAGTATATTTTACATGCACATTTATGTGTATTGTATATTTAGTGTTTGAATGTAGTGCGATTAGTATTTAATGAATAATTGATTTAATGGATCTATAGGTTCAGGTCATCATTTAGAAAATGGATGTTGTGTATGAGTGAGTTTTTGAACGAAGATAAGGTATCTGCAAGAATATCAGCATCAATGTTAGGGTATGCACAATACAAATTATATGTGCGAAACAACCTTGTGTATTTTTGTTGGATTTACACATTTATTTGTTTTGTTTCTAAATCTGGTGTATTCAAGACGGCTTTCATTATTATTTGGATCATTTTTTCACTTTCTAAAGTGGTTATCATGTTTTTTGATCATTTTTTTAATCTCATCTGTTATCCACGTTTTCACATCAATTTTTTTTTAAATTTCTTTTTCCATTTAGGATTTATCATAAATCCTTTCAAATATATTTTTTAGTTTTTTGTATAATTCTTCCGGGCAGTTTATTTCTGATAAAATTCTCCAGTTTATTTATTTTTTTAATTTTAAAGCTATTTGATTGTTATCTAGGATGCGTATTGTTTTTTTCAATGCATTTTGTGTAAGCTCGCTTGATGTTACGCTTTTCTCTTCACTGCTACCATATAGTGATCGGATATTTTAAGCGTAACTATACACGAGTTCAGGTCGTAATCTTTATATCGTACAGTGATGTGATCTATACACAATGAAACTATTCTTCCCTGGATAATTTCTTCTCTTGTTGCCTCTATTATTGTTTGTTGACATCCGTTATTGCACAAAATATTTTCGTAAGCGTTAATTTGTCCGTTTCTGTTGCCCAGCGTGTTTAAGTTTGTATATCCACAAATTATTAAATTGGTAGTGTGTCCAATTTTGTGCAGTGAATTTTGAATTTCTGCTAAAAATGTGTTTTTATTTGTACTAGGAGATTGATAAATCGCTATTCCCACTAATTGATTCACATGTACTTAAAACTTGGTCTTGTACAGTAAACATATGTTCCTTTGTTACGTACAAAATTAGGCCACCACCTTTTTTATATCTTCTTGTTCTTGTGAACTAGTTGTAGTTTGGAATATTATATAAGTTCGTTTCTTCATCATGTATATTTATTTCTGACAAAACAATCACGTCAATATGTTCTATTACGTTTTGTGTAGCTGCAAGAAAGTCGTCTAATTTTTTTCAGATTGAGCGTATGTTTAGATGAATCAATATTAATTGTCCTTTTGCTTTAGGATTTCTTTCTAACCATTTTTTTAATGTTTTACATGTCTGATTTTTATATTTTTCTAATATGTACTTGCTCTTCCATTCTTCTTCTATTGCTTCTTTTAAAGTATGTAATTAATTTTTTTAGTTGATTATATTATTTTGTATGTACTTTATTTATTCCTCCGGTCGATACTTTTTTATGTCCTCTTCCTTTATTATTTGTATTGTGTTTTTATTATTTCCCTCACTTTTTATTAGTATTTTACCATTTTTTACCCAAATGTATTTGTATTTGTCTTTGAGTGCTATTTTTGTTTTATATAACGGGTCCTTTTGGTGTTTGGTTAGTTTTTCATTTATATAAATAATATTTTTGTTCTGATCCTCATGAATATCGTCGTTTGTTACCATTTTCTTTATTTGATTTTCTATCCACTTATCTCTAGTTAATTGTTTGTGAATTTTACGACTAATGGCGGCAGTTTTGTTTCATTTCAAGTCTCCATGCATCTTCAATGTTATCTCCCTTTACACCTATTTCCTGTGCTATTTTTCTGACCACTCCAGTTGTATTTTCGTTGTCCTTTTTTGTTAATCCCACTATTTATATTATTTTTAAGTTATCTTTTTGTTCCACTATTTGTAGTTCTTCTTCTAGTGCACCATTTTGTTTTTCTAGAAACACGTTTTTGTTAACTATGCTTTGTATTTTATTTTCTGCACTTTTTAATTTAATTTCGGTTTCTTTTTGAATTGATAAAATTTCATCATATTTATGGGAAAAATATTCCGTACATTGTTTTATTTCATCTAGTTGGTTTTTTATACTGTATATAATTTCCATTTTTGTATTTAATATGTCCAATAGTGCTTTTACTGTCATGTTTTTGGGACTATAGTTGTTAGATTTTTTCTATCATTGTCATTGGATAGCTCTTCTTCTGATACTTATTCCTCTTCCCTATCTTTGACAAATGTGCGACGGACCAGAATTGAGCTTGGCCTGTCGCTGTCTTTTTCTCAGTTCGAGCATGTCCACTTCAGTTTACCACTTGCCACATTGCCACTGGACTACGAACTTCAATTTTATTTACTAATGTTGTCACATGGTTTGATCATGTGTAACTTATGAGCAAGGAAAGGATGGTAAGGAAAATTGTTTGTCAAAGACAGCAGAAACATAGGGTGTCCGTGGAGTAATAGTAATAAAACAATACATTCGGTGTATAAAACTCTTTTATTATACTTTATATACCTATTTACAGGAAAATGAAAATTTTAATAAAAAAATACAACTTTCAATTATAATTAAATAAAGCCAGATCTCTTTTGGCCTTGCCTTTCCAAAACAACTTTTTGAATTTCCTGCTGATTCTTTAGTTGTGTTTTGAAAATCTCTAACTTAACCACATATAATTTATTCTGCATATTACTTGGAGTCGTGGGCTTTGGCTTCAGTTTTCTATTACCTGCAAACAAAGAAATACAATATAGATCAAATAAAAACGTATTGTTCTCGCAAACACTAAATAGGTAAGAAAACACTTAATTTCGTCAATACTCTAACCTTCCTGGCGCATTTCATCATATTGTCGAATGTACTTCGAAAATCTGTTCGACAGTACGCATTTAGGAAGGAACAAAGCCACAAAGCATTATATTCATTGTATAATGCGGCCCACTAGTCTCCTTCTTGTGGACATCTTCACTTCTTATTTAGTAAAACAGAATTGTTGATGATATGAACATCATGTGTCGACAAATTTGCTTGCTGTTAAACCTGTTAAATGACATTTAAATGACGTGATGCCATGTGCAAAATTATTTTGGCATGCGTTTGTCTATGATTTTTAGTTTACAAAATTGCAACATCCCTAATCCAATGTTTGACAGATATTTACTATGAAACAACCGTTTCTAGGTGATTTCGCGTAACCTTGAGGTTAAACTCGAGTTTAACCCAGGATTTACGCTTACTTTGATCCAACTTGAAACAACCGGCCCTAAATGAACACCATAAAAATGTTACAACCATTACATTGCCCTAAAATATTACTTTCAAAGGGGTTTGGCATTGTATTCTTTGCTTTCCAAGGAATTCAAGAATTATGAGAAGTAAATAAATATTATTAGCTCATTTTGTCAGGCCATATTATACAAACTCATCTAGTGAGCAATTGGAGATGATTGATCATCATACCAGGAAATTTGAAAGATACATTTTTTTTTAAATGTACAGTAAACCTTCGATTTTACGTTCCTCGTTTTTACATTTTCCCTCTATGTACACGGAAAATTCGAAGTCCCATTTCATTTCCATACATTCCCATACAAATATTTCACGCAATTTACACGAATGAATTTTTTCACTTCCCCGGTTTTACACCAAATCATTTAGAAAAATTAATATGTCAACTCCACATTCAGTGAAATTTACGAAGTGAAATTATGAATTTTACTTTTTCTTTCCAAAAAATTAATATGCCAACATTTAATTAGATGAATTTTCAACGCCGCAGTTACGATCTTTTATGTTTAGGTTCAGGCTCGAGCGTGTACAAATTACGTTAGTAATGAAGTAACGTAAAAAGGGGACACACTAATTGCTGTATGTTTTTAACACTTGAATAATGCTCTTTTTTACTAATTGTACTCATTTTACCATCAGCAATTCATGCGTTTGAAAATCGTAACGGCGCGGTGGCGGTTTTCACTCGGGTTTTGGCGCGATCTAAATGACAGCCACCGCTAGCGAAGGGAAAAACTACATTTCAAAATGAAGACTACAACACACACACGTTCACCAGTTTGAAGACTACAAAGTGTACACTACAATTGTAGTAAAAACTACATGAAGTGAAGTAATTGTAGTACTACGAAATTGTAGTAATAATGAAGTTAAGTAATCGTAGTATTAATGAAGTGAAGTAATGAAATGAAGCAATTGTACTATACAAAATTGTAGTGTTAGTGAGAAGTAATTATATTTTTTTCCAAAAAAGTCGCCAACCAGATTTCTTCGTTTGGTCCCAAAAATTTTTCAATCCTTGGGAGGGGGGTTGTTTCAGTTTCCAAAAATTTCTTCGTTTATCTACATCAACTTCCCAAAAATTTCACATACAAAATATACTATTTGAAGCATGTGCTCGTACTTTCGATAACGTTGAAGTACTTTGTGGTGTTCGCTTTGAAATGAAGTGTACTATTTGAAGTATATATTTTCAATAACTTTGAGGTGTGTGTAGTTTGTAGTGTGCACCACACTTCAAAAGGTGTGAAGTGTGCACTTCAATGTAATGTAGTACTACATTGTAGTAGTGAGTACAGAGCGGACCCATCACTAGCCGCCGCGATGTATTAACTTATGAATCGTTTTTAAAGCATTTTGTTAGTTTGTATTGTTAAATTCGCATTTCTTTTTTGAATTTTTTTTCAACTCATTATAAAATGCATCATGATTTTGAAATGACATTTAGCGGCCGAGATTAGAGCACCCACCAATTTTTTAACAGAATAAGAATTTGAAGATACGGGCGCTATAAAAAAATAATCGGCCTCTAAAATTTAAAGACCCAAATGTTGACCTGAACCAAGTAGAGGATTGGAGGCAAACTGTTGTACATGAACTGATACAAAAAGACATTTACAACTCTGTTGAAACAGGGTTATTTTTTTTTAGCAATAGCAACAGAAAAAAGTAATCTAAACCATAATGTACATTTGAAAATAACATATGTAATATGAAATTATTTTAAGCAATTGTTTTTACTTCCATCGAAAGCTCATTTTCGTATACAATTTTTATTTCCTGACTTTTACATTTTCCTCAGTTCTACACTGATTTTTTTTGTTCCCCGGAGAAGTGTTAAAACGAAGTTTTACTGTAGTTTGAAAAATTGGGTACAAGTAAGTACCGTAAAACGGGGTGAATAGGGATCGGGGTCTGAATAGGGACGAAAGCGGGAACGAGATTTGTAGTAGAATAAATAAATAAAATTATACCCAAACTGGTGGTGAACTGTTTTACTAAATAGTAGAATATTTAATTCCTAATGTGGCAGCACTGGATTAATTGAAAAGTTGAGCTAAATGATTTAAATATTATTTTGAAAAACGGTCTGCGTACTTGGATGTTTGGTGTCCCCAGAAACTTTCCGTGAACTGAAAAATAAAAAGTATTTTCGTCTTGGGCGTGGTTTTTGAGTGATTGTTATCTATTGCTGAAGCTGCACAAACACAAGTAAGTCAAGATATTATGTATTTACTTTGTAAAACTAATTATATTAAGCTCTGTAATTTTGATTGAGTTTTGAGGTTAATAGACACGGTAACGGGGTGAATAGGGATGGCCTCAGGGGTTAATAGGAACGGTGTTATTGGTAAATAGGGACGAATGTGGGGGGACTTGAAACGGTAAGGTTTGTATTGGGATAGGGTTGTCACTGACTACGCATCCTGACCACGAGCTATAAAATTAGTTATTTTTATGACATAAAATAGTTATTTTTATGAAATATAAAATTAGTTATTTTTATGAAAATTAGTTATTTTTATTTAAAAAAAAAATTGATTTCTAGAAAACATGTTCGTAGATAGATAGTACCTAGTACCTACCCGTACAAACACACATTTTTGCAAAGAATTTATATATGTTTGTATATAATTTATGTTGTATTTTAATTCAATATAAATATGTATGTTTTGTTTAGATATGCCTAGGACATACAAACCCAGTGGTCAGAGGCAGTATAAAAAATATAATGATTTGACTTTAAGTGTTGCGCTCAGAGAATATGAAACAACACATATGTCATTTGCTGAAATAAGTAAAAAATATGATATTCCTAAATCTGTGCTGCACAGGCACAATACGAGGATTATGAAAACCCACGGAGGGCAAACAGTTTTATCTGTAGAAGAAGAGGAACACATAATACAATATTTGAACCATTGTTCTGAATGGGGATACCCCTTAGACACCTTTGACCTTCGAGTTAAAGGTTCTTAGTTAAAGGATACTTAGACAGAATCGGTGTAGATATAAAAAGATTTAAAGACAATATGCCAGGCCCCGACTTTGTAAAATGTTTCCTCCGAAGAAATAGAGGAAAAATTTCTCTTCGCATGAGTCAAAATATAAAACGATCGCGCGCGAATGTTTCACCAGAAATAATTGAAGAATATTTTCAGCAATTAGAAAAGTCATTGGAAGGCGTACCACTGCAAAATATAATAAATTATGACGAGACTAACCTTTCCGATGACCCGGGAAGGAGAAATCCTCTTTCATCACATTTGTCTCTTGATCTGATCAAAGAATGTAGGTAAAGAACAAAACGTTTATTTTGTTTTCCTTCCGGCTAACTCTACTCATATTACTCAACCTCTAGATGTTGCCTTCTTCAGGCCCATGAAAGGCGCCTGGAGAGAAATTCTATTTACATGGAAAAAAACGGAAGGCCGCAATTTACCCACGATACCGAAAAGCGTCTTTCCAAAATTATTTTAAAAAATAACTGTGTCACATAGAATGCCAAGCCTCGACAAATATATTAGCAGGTTTCATGAAGAGTGGCATAAACCCTTTAAATAAAAATAAAGTGTTAGAGAGATTACCTGGACAAAAAAGACACGATGAACACAATATTGATAGTGATGTTATAGGACAGACTGTTTTAGACATTTTAAAAGAAATGCGATATGGTACTGGCATCAACATCTAATAAAAGAAAGAAAATCGACGTCAAGTCAGGTCAAAGCGTGTGCACCGAAATCGACGAATACTGTATTTCTGACATAGAGTACAACCATGAACAAAGTAGCTGTAAGAGTAATGCATCTAATGAAGTTGATTCGGAAATAATCACACTTAGAACCAACAATGATTTAGAATATCATCAGGAAAATAATGAGATCCAATCAAAATTAACAAAAAACATTAAACCTCGATATATGATTGCAAAACTCATCCCAGAAGAAAGAAAAAAAGAATTCGAAGCAAAATCTGCGAGGGATAGAGTTACACTTGAAACCCGATTTTCAAAAAGTCATTTAGACGATTCGATTAAAAGCCAGGAAAAAAATGACTTTAAATTTAACTCAGCATTTAAAGAAAATATTCAACACAGGATCACTATTATTGGTAGACAAATACAGGAAGACAGAAAAAAAAATTGAATCAAAATCAATGACCATAAACACAAGTACTTTAGTTAGTGCCACAACGCCAAATAAACATATTTTTAAAAAGCCATATGAAGTAAATAGTAAAGCAAGAATTTTACAAACCCAGGAAAGTGAATCAAAAATAGAAACCGAGGGTGCAGATCATAAACATATTCTTGATTCTGTCAATCTGAACGATTTCTCAGATATAAATCACACTGAAAAATACGACATTGAAAAACTGCCTATAGTGTTCGACGATAATATTTGCGTGCAAGAATTTGTGGAAATACCTTATGAAACAGATATTAAATTAGCAATGAAAAATAGATTTAAAAGAGATTTAAAAAATACAGGCGAAATAATTTCAGCGCAAGAAAAAATAGAACATAAGGAAATTACAAAAAAAATAAAAATAATATCAGATGAAATCTTAGACGGTACCAGAGAAAAAGTGAATATTTATAATATGAAAATGAAGAGAGTAGCATTGAAAGATTCGATTAATACAAAAACAAAATTAAATAAAAAAAAATATTACACTGAAGACGACGACATATTGCGTGATCTTATGGACGGTGATGTGTAAAACTTATTGTTGTTAATCTTGCTTTTCACTTTTTTATATAATTTTAGTAAACATACTTTATTTTGTTATAATTTCAGACAATTACTTATTATTTTTATTACGAACTTTATTTTGTATAAGGATCGATATTATTATTTATCTTTATTGTTATGTTTCTTGATTACCTATATAAATAATTTAATTTTGTATAATATAGCATAATAACAATTCTTGATCTCGTATGCTAAAAACGTCATAGGATAGATATCAGGGGTACTATTTTGTAAGCGCGCCAAAGTGAGTTAGTTCACTGTGAGGATTCAACAGTGAACTCGCAAATTCTCATGCTGTATTTTCGACTTCGACCACTCAACGCACTTACAGAATTCGCTGATTCTTGATGTTTTGAATATTATTTTATTATTTAATTTTGTTGCAAACTTGTACCACCGTATATTTTTATTACAAGACTTTTATTTCGTGTTAGAAGCGATATTTTTGTTATTTCTAATTGGTGTTTATATTCCTTGAATAAATCAAAGGCAAGCATGTAATTGAAAATGATAAGTCTATCTTGATCGTAATGCCAAAAAAAATGTTTTTGATAATTATATATCTCGCTATTAAGACATTGATTTTATGTCAATAAGATGGGTAAATTTTTTTCGTTAATTATTTATATAAATAGGTACATTGGTAATTGAATTTCCTATAAATAATAAGAAATAATATATTTATTTCGTTAATACTCGTGTTAATTTTTGACAACCCTAGTCCTTTTTCCCTATTCGCCCCGGTCACGTTCCTATTCACCCCAGTTCAGGCCTGAATAGGGACAACATACATTTTGCTAAAAAAACATAAATTATTATCATGCTTTTAGATTTTTTTCTATTTTCTCTTATTGTCTAACCAACCGGACATGTTTGTATTGCCCTAGCAATGTCATATTGTATTGCGTTATTAAGAAATTGATGTGCAAAGTTCGATTTCGTCCCTATTCACCCCAGTTTACGGTACTTATAGCTGTAATATGATGCAGTTATATTACTTGTACATATGTATGCATAGGGCAGTGTTCAAACTTAAAATGTAATCCCTTTCAGTTTAAAAGAGGATTCAGGATTAGGCAAGTAAGTGAAGGCAGTTCTATTATCGCGGGAGCAACATTTAGACGCATTTAAAGTCTCTTACTAATAAAATAAAAAACATTTTTCATGAAATTATTAAAGGGCTACATTTTTACCTGTTCTCTCTTAATTTGTTTATAAGAATTAAAATAAAATATATAAATAGTTTTGATGAGGATTTAAAGTGCTATCGCAGGTGCAACAAAATTGGTCCCACCTTTCCATATTTTTTTTTTTTTTTTTAAATAGAGATGCGAACACGGAATACGTGTCACATCAATATTCTTACTATTTTAAAACTAAGCTAAACGCTTGTGCTATGAAAATAGGACTAACTTGCTAGTCTGGGCTGAGATTCGAACCCGCGACCTTTGGATCACGAGGCGAGTGTCCTAACCACAAGACCAACAAGTTACTCAATTTTATAGTACAGAATCACAAAAGTCTGTTAATTGTGAAACATTTATTATAATATATGCCTTCATATTTTGAAAAAAATAAATCAAGCAACCGAAGTAATGAAAAAAGTTATAGAAAACAAAAATAAACAATAAGTTATGGGCGATTCCGCTAGAGACGATTCTCGACATCAATTTTTAAATCACAGTATTAGTTATGTTTTTTGATGCTTATATAAAGAAAAACATCTAAATTTAATGAAAAAACTTTTTTTTTGTACCTAAGCTAATATTAAAATTTTTGACACGCTTAAAAACATTGACATTCGAAGTTTTGATGTAATCTGAAAATCGGTGCCTGGCAACAGTAGCGCAAAACAGCTGTTACTGTCGGTTTGAGGTTTTATTTTACCGGTTAATTTTGTAGTGATAATATTCGCATACTCGTTTCCGCAAAAACATGTAAGCACTTGTTAGTAGTTTTTTTAAGATTGTTGACTACAAGAAGCTATTTTTACCCTGTTGCACCCGCGATATAAAAGATATAAAAGTTTGGTTTTCTCACAGCAATAAAATGCTAACGTTTTGAAACTTTGTAAAAGTGAGAAGAAATCAAAATTAAACATAGATCAATCGTAATTAAGATAATGTTGTAAGTTGAATTGAAATAAACGTTAACTCAAATTGGTTGCACCCGCGATCGTGTATTTGAATCGCGGGTGCGACATTTTTGACTCCTAACATTATGGTGTCCTTTATCATATTTTATTGATTAATTAAGCCTTGGATGGTAATATATGCTATGTGTAATTAGTGTATTACATTAAATAGGTGTTTTTGTCACTATTTCGCTCTTTTTTATAGAAAGATCGGCTAAAATGAGAAAACAACATCGGAAAAAGACGGAAACGGAAATAGGATAAAATTGAAAAAAAATGCCGAACTTTATGCAGACCATCTCCATCGAGAATGGGCTCGTAATTCGAAATGAAGAGAAATAATAAAAAAAAATGGAGATAGATGACAATTTGAAAATACTGGTCAGAATCAGATCAAAAGAAAGAATGCGGGTGTCATAATGAAGAACAAATTCAAATAACAGGCGCTAGACACAGAAATCCTCGCATGTTGGGAAAAGCAGTGGCAAAAGGCATAGAAGATGACAGTGGCATAGAAGAACAAAAATGTTGAATACCCTAAAATAAGAAACAGTAATTCAAGGAATAAAGTATAATGTATTGGTGCAAATATTTTAAATTAAACACAGATTATTACTCAAATACTTTGACAACAGAAAGAAACTTAAGAAGGATTTTCATTAATTCAATACAAGAGGAGGCGACAGCATAATCTTCGATAGCCTGTCAAAATTCAATTCAAAACACAGTGAATAAAGAGATTTAAGCACGAGGGCAAAAATTTTATTAAAAAAACTTTTAAATGACTAGATTATGGATTACAATATGTTCAAATGAAATCATGTATCATGTAACCCACATAAAATCATGCATGGAATAAAAAATTAAAAAAAGCGTATTATGCCTGCTAGTCCCACCAAAGCAGTGGAAGTTGTAAAAAAAATAGCTACTAATTCCAAGTTGCTGTATCTGACAAAAATGACTCCGCTATAGCAATGCCTCTGAAACTGACGAATGAAGTCAAAAAACAGATTTGCGATTTCTATGATAGGGATGATGTTAGCAGACGAAAGATGATGTTAGAGTACAATTTCTGAAGACAATTGACGGTAAACGCTTTCTTGAAATCGTGAATAACATAGCAGATGTTTGACTTTTGGCTGAGGAAGATTTTAAGACCTTGGTACATTTGGTAATTTTGTCAGTGTGTTTTTATTTTTCTTCTGGTCTTACGCCGGCCGCACACTGGATGCGTTTTCGTACGAAATTGAGTAGTACGTTTACGTACGAATACGCAAGTACATTCCTGACCTTCGAAGTAGTATTGAACATCGCATACTGTACACGATTTAGTAGTGCGTGTACGCACGTATAGATGCGACGTCCGACACAATCCGGATATGTTCGGAAATTTTTGCAGTTTCGTAGGATGGATATTGAAAATTTTGTCAATTTGACACATGACCACAAATGTTTGTTGGACCAAAGTGATTCAACTACGTGACCATCATCGCAGATCATGGCGGAGAATCTCTAAAGAACTAAAAAAATACATGTAAGTTAAATAATTTGGTTTAATGAAGGTGAGGTATAATTATGTACTTCGTACAAAAAACTTTAAAATATTTCTCCGATGTTATGAGCTCTCGTTGCACTTCGATTCTCCCGTCATGAAATTTGTCATTATTTAAGTCTGCCATAATAGAGTTTTCCGTAAGATACAGATTATTCATTTGGCACAAACGTCATTGGAGAAATGCGCAAAGTAACTAATTGTGACAACGCAAGACGCAATCAATGTGCGCGCTCCAATAAGTACGAAAGTAGTCGTACGAATACGTACCTACGTAATAATTCGTATCCAAAGTGCGGCCGGCCTTATGCTGTTGCCTCCTCTTGTATTGTATGAATGAGAATCCTTATTTAGTTTCATCCTGTATCAAAGTATTTGGGTAATAATCTGTGTTTAATTTTAAATATTTGCATTATACTTTATTCTTTGATTTACTGTTTATAATTTTAGGGCATTCAACATTTTTGTTGTTTCAGTTTCAGTGCCGATAAATCGGCGTTTATTAGCTCAAAAACTTTTATAACAGCTTGCATCAAAACATAATTAATGTTAAGAATATTTACAGAGTTTATGAATAAGATAGCAACAAATACAATATACAATTTTTTGTATGCAGGCCTTTATCGTTACCTACCTCGCTAGGTACATAAAAATACTTGTTCTGAGGTAAGTAGCTATTCCATTCATCCATTTAAATATTTAATTTCATGGTTACGTAATTAGAAGAATAAAAGAAAAATAAAGTAAAGTAATTTAGAGTAAAAAGTATATAAAGTAAATAAGAAATAAAGTAAATAAGAATAAAAATATAAGTAAAGTAAAGTAAAAAGTATATACATATATGAACAAACAAAAGTGTAAATAAGTAAATTAATTTCATGGTTGATAATATAAGAACAAAGTATAGAGTAAATGTTCAGATTGTTAAATGTTTCAAATTGTTGTTCTTCTATCTATGCCACTGTCATCTTTTATGCCTTTTGCCACTTCTTTTCCCAACGTGCGAGGATTGCTGTATCTATCTCGCCTGTTATTTGAATTTGTTCTTCTTTATGACACATTCTTGTCACCCGCATTCTTTTGATCTGATTCTGGCCAGTATTTTCAAATCTATATCTACCTCCATTTTTATTTTCATTACTTCTCTTCGTTTTGAATTAAAAACACTTTCTCGATGGAGATGGTCTGCATGAAGTTCGGCATTTTCTTTCAGTTTTATTCTATATTTTCGTGAAACAGTCTCTTGCCGATGCTGTTCTGTCATTTTAGCCGATCTTTCTACAAAAAGGGTGAAAAAGTAACAAAAACACATATTAAATATAAATCACTAATTACACACAGCATATATTATCATCATAGGCTTAATTAATCAATAAAATATGATAAAGTACACCATAATGTTAGGAGTCAAAAATGTTGCACCCGCGATTCAAATATCACGATCGCGGATGCAACCAATTAGAGTTAACGTTTATTTCAATTCAACTTACAACATTATGTTAATTACAATGGATCTAAGTCTTAATTTGATTTTTTCTTACTTTTACCAAGTTTAAAAACTATTTCTGTGAGAAAACCAAACTTTTATAACTTTTATATCGCGGGTGCAACAGGCTAACAATAGCTTCTTGTAGTCAATCAATATATATATAAAAAGAAACCTGTGTTTCCCTATCCGCCAAGTTTTCTCCACAACCAGACACAACCACCCCCTGGTGGTTATGGTGGTAGATAGCCCTCGGTGTCATATCGAAAATGTCCCAGTTTGGTGGGGGTGGCTAAGCGTGGGTGGGAGCGGGTGATGAAAATGTGCTTTCTAGCACGTTGTTTTGTTTTGGGAAGGGCGCAAATGCTTCAGATTGTTCCAGAAGGGCCCGCCGACTGTGTCGGTAGGTACGGTAAGTCTAGAAGGCTCCGGAAAAATCCATTCTAGAAAGTTCTGGAAGGAGAATGTTGTAAAATATTCCCGAAAGTTCTATAAGTTTCCAAACTAAGTGGCAGAGTGTACCTGTGAGTCAAAAATGTTTCAGAATGTCTGGTAAAGCTCTAGAAAGTTCTGGAAGGGGAGTGTTCTACAAGATTCCTGAAAGTTCTATAAGGTTCCAAATTACGAGGTGAGGCTAAAAAGTTCCAGAACGTTCAATAAAGGTCTAGAAAGTTCTGGCGGTGGAGTGTGTCTGTGACTATAAGGTTCCAGACCGTTCGATAAAGTTCAAGATTGTTCTGGATGGAGAACGTTCTAGAAGATTACTAAAAGTTCTATAAGGTTCCAAACTAAGTAGCGGAGTGCGTCGGTGTGTCCAGAAGGTTCCAGAACGTTCATGAAGTCCTTAGAATGTTGAAGTCCTTAGAATGAATGCCTTTGAAGTTTCTGGAAACAGAAAGTTCAAGAAGGTTCTATAAGGTTCCAAATTGTGTGGTGGAGTATGCTGGTGATTCTAGATGGTTCTAGAACGTTCGATAAAGCTTTAGAAAATTCTGGAAGGAAAAGGTTCTAGAAGATTTCCGAAAGTTCTATAAGATCACAAACTGAGTGGCGGAGTGTATCAGTGAGTCTAGAGGTTCCAGAACGTTTGTGATGGTTTTGGAATACTTAAGAAGATTCTTGAAGGAAAATGTTCAAGAAGGTTTTATATGGTTCCAAACTGAGTGGCGGAGTATGCCGGTGAATCTAGATGGTGCTAGAACGTTCGATAAAGCTTTAGAAAATTCTGGAAGGAAAAGGTTCTAGAAGATTGCCGAAAGTTCTATAAATATACAAACTGAGTGGCGGAGTGTGTCAGTGAGTCTAGAGGTTCCAGAACGTTCATGATGGTTTTCGAATGCTTTAGAAGGTTCTGGAAGGAAAACGTTCAAGAAGGTTTTATAATGTTCCAAACTGAGTGGCGGAGTGTGTCGATGAGTCTAGAAGGTTCCAGAATATTCGATAAAGCTGTAGAAAGTTCTGGAAAGACAACGTTCTAGAGTATTCACGAATGTTCTTTAAGGTTGTAAACTGAGTACGGAGTATGTCAGTGAGACCAAAAGATTCCAGAACATTAGATAAAGCTCCAGAAAATTCTGAAAGGAGAATGTTCTTGAAGATTTTAGAATGTTCTATAAGGTTCCAAACCAAGTGGCGGAGTGTGTCGGTGACTGTAGAAAGTTCCAGAACGTTTGAAAAAGTTCTAGAATATTCTGGAAGGAGAACGTTTTAGAAGATTCTTTATTCTTCTAAAGAAAGTTCTCTAACGTTACAAACAGTGAGGTGGAGTGTGTCTGGGGGTCTAGAAGGTTTCATAACGTTCATGAAGGTTCTCGAATGCTTTTGAAGGTTCTGGAAAGACAAAATTCAAAAACTTTCTAAAAGGTTCCAAACTGAGTGGCGGAGTGAGTCGGTGAGTCTAGAAGGTTCCAGAAGATTAAAATAAGGTTCCAGAATGCTCTAGAAAGTTCTGGATGGAGAAAGTTTCAGAAAGTTCTATAAGGTTCGAACTGAATTGCGGAGTGTGACGGTGAGTTTAACCGGAAAGTTCTAGATGGTTTGAGAATTCTCTAAAAAGGGAGGAGAAAGTTCTACAGGCTATCAGAAAGATCTATAACATTTCAAACTGAGTGGGGGAGTGCGCCGGTGGGTCTAGAGATTCCAGAAAGAATTATCATGCTCTAGAAGATTCTGGAAAGGGAAAGTTCTGGAAGATTCCAGAAAGTTCTATAAGATTTCGGAATGCTCTAGAAAGTTTTGAAAGGTTCTCTCTAGAGTGTTATGATTGTGCGCTAAAATATCTGTTGATGTTTTGGTAAAGCGAAGATGGTTCCAATCACAGATGCCGAAACTAGCGAAAAAGAGACGTCAACACAATTCTATGTTTACTAAATTATGGTCCCGAGCGAAGCCGGGCCAATCAGCTAGTTAATAATAAATAATGACTTAATGATAAAATAAGTTGTAAATAATATTCAGACATATATGTATCAATACATACAATTTTAGGAATGAGTTCCATGTTAGCTAGTTTTTGCACAATACGTAATATAATTTTTATGATAAATAATGCCTTAATGATAAAATGAATTGTAAATAATATTAAAATAATATATAGCAAATCGTTAAACACGAATAAGGAATAAGTTCATGAACAATACATTGTATTTCAAAAATTTCAGCATATTATCTCCGGCCGGAGTGATGAACTTGTTGGTTTAAGTCCAAGATCCAAGTCATTAATGTAGTGCCCATCGATGAGACATTGGTCTCTCGTTTCTTAGATTAGTCGGTAAAGGTCGATATGGACCAGCTACTCTGCTACAAAAATGCACGCAAAAACTCTTTATATAAAATTACTATTAAATAGTGAAAAATCACGGGAAATAGATAATAATAATATTCATAACGACCCTTGCGTAACATGAGCTGCGCGCTGATTGACATGATTGATCATCAGTGTTGTTGTAATTCCAGCCTAATTCCAGCGAGTTACGGACAGACAGACGGACATTCGATATTAGGATAGTTGATCAACATGTTACGGGAGCAATGGTCCCTTCATCAGGAAACAACGTACTCTAAGTATTAAAATTGCAAGTATAGACATTAACCAAAACAAAAAATAAATATAAGGAAGTTGAGTTTGACATGTAAAAATGACATACTGATTTCCGAGTATTCAAAATTATAATCTAATGGACGACGACGATATTGACAGGCAAAGACGAGCTCTCAGTGTGAAAGCGAATATGCTGTGTAGAAGGTTTCGTCTTTGTAGCACCGCTGTAAAAAGAACGCTCTTCCTTGCCTTCTGTGCGACGTTATATACATGTGAACTCTGGACAAATTATAAAAAGAGCAGCATAGAAAGACTTCGCATACAATATAACAACGCCTTTCGTATGATGTTTGGCCTTCCCAGATATTGCAGCGCTTCCGGTATGTTCACTGAGGGGCGTGTTCCCAACTTTGCAGCCCTCTTAAGATCCAGGGTGGCAGGGATGAGGGAAAGGATATACAGCTCCGGAAATATCCTTATCCTGGAAGCCCGCCTTACTCCAGCATCCAGCATCGATGCACACTGGAGAAAGATACTGGCCCCGCATAATTGACTCGCCATCGCTTGCTAAAGCCGATATTTTACCATATATTCCTTTTGATTACTTTTAATACTTCTCTTCTATGTTATATGATTTTACTATTTCTCTTTTGTTTTATATAATATTTTTAATGTGTGTATTTTCTTTTATATGGAATGTGTGGGATTGCACGAACCTCCCCACATTCTGGAATAAAGCTATATTTATTTATTTATTTATTTAAAATTCATTCGCCTCATCCATAACTAACTCATCGTGCTTAAATTTTTTTGATTAGATATTGTTATTTTGATTTGATTTGATGATACAAGATCTGTTAGGTATATTTTTATAAATTTGTGGACTTTTTTCCGTTCAGGCCTGACTGGTATCAAATTCTACGTTTCGGTTTGATTTATTATATCTGGAAAATTCTCTACGACGTACCTAATTATTGGCAGTGTCAAACCTCGCGTGCAAAACAGCGTTTTTTCCCACTGCACCACGTATGAATAACTCGACATGTTGTGGGCATAATCTAACACTAACAATTACGGTAGGCGCTCAGCTAACGGTGACTAACACACACGTGAACCGTGACCAAACACTTAACTAGGTTACGAAAGATTTTTTATGTCTGCTGACTGTCGAACGGTCGTTTATATTTAAAAAGGTGTTAGCCATTAAATCATATGAAGAAGTTAATTGTGAGGAATAATCCAAGACTATGGTCCCGTTGTTCATACAATGAAAATAAGTATTTCACTATATAATTTAATGTCCTGTTAATTTAATCTTACTAAAATAATCGTAATCTAAATTAACAAACCAAACCTAATAACCTAACCTAACCTAACCTAACCTCATATATTGCCTATGAAATGTCAAAATATGCAGTGCATTTTTCGAAAGTTTAAAGTGTAATATCTGATTTAATACTTACTTTTTAAACGTAAATTATCTTTCATTTTGTTATTAGCACATTCAATAATATAGTGAAATAATCATTTTCGTTGTATATGCAATGGGACCATTATCTTGGATTTAGCCAATTGTGATATTGATAGATTGTTTGACGAAATCGAGATAATACAAACTGTATTGGAAGAAAAAATTGAAATTAAACAATTGAAACTTTCCCCCTTGGTTGCTAACAAACTAGTCTCACAAAGCTAATGATATGATAAAATGTTTAATAGAAAATCACATTTATATCGTCATGAGGTTGAAGAAATAAAAAGAACAACACAAAATCGAGGATTTCCCGATTCCTTGAATATTATAGAATAAGCTAGAAATCGGTAGAAAGGTGGCAAACTTCGGCGGCGTCGCATGGAAATTTGACGTTTGGCAAAGTCATAGAGAAACGACCAGCGGGCGATCACGCCAGCGATAGTGTCAGAGTGCCCACCTACGTAGCGAATCAGTGCGATAGAAACAAAGTGAAATAAAGAGACAAGTGAAAAAAAAATTAGGACGATTAGTGCGAATGGTGCTCCATTTAAATTTGTGTCCGGTGTCTTTGTGAATTAAATGAAAAATAATTAATTTCGTGTGCTTCATTTTGTCTCTCAACACCACGACCCGTGATAATTTATTAAAATTAAACTTATAGAAAGGATTTCCAGGATTCGGAGGAAAATACTAAGTTAGTCCTATTTTTATAGCACACGCACTCACTTAATCTAAAAATTAGAATATTTAAAACACAATCCGCGCGTGCATGTATAACAAAAGATTAGTTTGACATAAAAAAATGTTCTCATTTTTTATCGGCCGTATAGAATAATTTATTTAGAATTTTTTATTGGGATATTCTGCCAATACGCACAATCTATAGGATCGCACTGCAGGGTTCAACATCTGAGCTGAATATCACATAAAACTGTATTGATAAGAATAATATACGATAAACCTTTGAAGATTTTTTTACAAGCATGTAATTATTGTATTATTAAGACATTCAGATCAGTTGCCAAAAGTGCAGTGAATGGACACCCACCGCATTCCTAGGACCGTTTTATGAGCGAAAGCTCCCATATCGGTCCTACTCATACGTCGCCAGGTTGACAATTTTTTACTCTAAAGGCCATCTCCGTGTCACGTCGTGTAAAGGGCGACTGCGACCCGGAGAGACCTGCAATAGTCCATTCACTGTACTCCTTCACATAACACACGAAGGTAAGTCATTTTCCAGATGTCCTTGTTTCGAGCTGTGGTCTCCCAACAGGGAAGGTGTAATCTCGTTGCGTCTTTTACAGCATTGGCCACCCATCTCTTTCCTGGACGTCCCAGGAACCGAGCTCCCTCATATACGTCACAACGGAAAGTATCTGCTATAGCGAAGGGAAAAACTTCATTTCAAAATGAAGACTACAACACACACACGTTCACCAGTTTGAAGACTACAAAGTGTACACTACAATTGTAGTACTACGAAATGAAGTGAAGTAAATGAAGTGAAGTAATGAAGTAATTGTAGTATTAATGAAGTGAAGTAATGAAATGAAGTAAATTAATTTTTAAATGAAATGAAGTATTTTTTTCCCAAATAAAAATTTAGCGAGCTAAAAAAAAAGAAAAAAAAAAGGTCAACGACAAAAATATTTAAATAAATGACGATATTTTCAAAAAAAAGGTCGCCAGACACATTTCTTCGTTCGATTCCAAAAAATTTTCAAACCATGGGGGAGGGGGGTTGTTACAGTTTCCAGAGATTTCTCCGTTTAGCTACATCAACTTCCCAAAAATTATTTTTTCATAACTCCCAAAATTTTTCAAACCATGGGGGGGGGGGTTGTTACAGATTCCAGAAAATTCTTCATATATCTACATCAACTTTCCAAAAATTTCACGTAAAAAATACACTATTAAAAATGTGTTTCTCATACTTTCAATAACTTTGAAGTGTATGTACTTTGTAGTGTTCGCTTTGAAATGAAGTGTACTATTTGAAGTTTATACTTTCAATAACTTTGGTGTTTGTAGTGTGCACTACACATCAAAATGTGCGAAGTGTGCACTTCAATGTAGTGTAGTACTACATTGTAGTAGTGAGTACAGAGCGGACCCATCACTAATCTGCTAATCTTAGCATTATTTGGTTATTGGAAGAACTCGATAAGAATTTATTCGATTTCATTCGTTCATCCGCACGCTATTAGCAACTATCCTTATCTGATACAAGTATTCTCCGGATAATTTTGCTTTCGAATATTTGGATAGCGCTTCATTGTTCTTGAATCTCCTGCTACTATATATATACCACTATTGAATTAGCTGTTATACTATAAATACAAAATTTGGTTTTCCTAGCCCACGGGTCGGCAGACCGCGGCTTGCGAGCCGCATGCGGCTTTTTGCATCGGCGTTTTGCGGCTCTTCTGACATCAACTCTTGTATGAAATATTCTTAGGCAAATATTTCTTTCTATGAATCAAATATAAAATAAGCTAAGAAATAAATTTGCGTTAATTTAAAATCATGTAAAAAATTAAAATCTCTTAGCTATTTGAATAATAAAAAGCTTTCAAAAGCGATGAAAGGTCACCGTTGTCACCCTAGTTTAAAAAAATAGATTGAAATTTTCACGTGTTTTCCATAAAGAAAATATAAATAGGTATGGCTCCCTGGTACATTTTTTGTCCTATTTCCTTGACAACCAGGCTCTTCTCACTTTAAAGTCTGTCGATAGACGATAGTAGTGGTTATATTAATTAGTAATTTTCAGTACAGTCATTTGGGATTTGTATCTGATTGTATCTGATATATGATTGATAACTGAGATATAATTTTTATCTAGTACCGATGGTTGCACGTCGAACTACAAAAAAACAGTTGCCAATCACCGGCGCAATCAGATACACATCTCAAATAACGGTTAGTATGTCACCGGTTAAAATACCATCACTACTAGACAGTCACTTGGATCTGAACTGGCTTCTTAAAGCCAAACGGCTTTGAATGTAAGAGAGATTAGCAATAATCATACCATAAACCTAAGGTTTATAAAAGGCTTTAAGTAAAAATATTCAAATTTATTCAAGACGAACGTACCTAGGAGGATGCAACCCATTATTTATTCAGTTCTAGAATTCGGTCTAGAAATAAAATCACATTTTTTAATATTTTTGAATCCTGCACATACAATACAATACATTTTTTTACGTTCGTGTTGCATAAAAACTTAAAACAAATTAGATCCGCTGCGTTGTATCGCTAAAATGTGTAAAAAAATATTTTGCTATAAGATTAAATAAAACACATCATTTTGTAAAAAAACACGAAATTTATTAAATACAATGCCAACCGGTTTTGTTTCTGTCAAGCTTCGAATTTCAATGACGTATTTACAACTAAGTTTAAATATAAAAAGATTTCAAGTGTATAATTTATTTTTATTTTTAAAAAAACAGACCGACAACAGGTCATTAATGACCCTAATAGATGGTCCTAAAGTGACATTAGAGTTCAAAATATGAACATTTTGAATATGATATGTATAATTGCATACACTGTTTACGATAAATTAGTAATAAATAATGAATAAGTAATAATAATGACTCAATGGTAAAATAAATTGTAAATAGGTAATATTCAGACTAACGCCAATCAATAAATACAATTTTAGGAATGAGTTCCACTTTTTTTAAGTTTAAGTTTTTTTTTACGATTAGGTTACGATTTTTACGAAATGTTGTAAATAATATTCTATAGTAGCCTTATTTCATGTTACACATTTCCGTCCATTTTCACGAAATCACTGCCACAGATTGCAGAAAAGCGAAACGTGTTACACATCAAAATGTCTTAGTGGTAAATAAATCGTAAATAATATTCAGTATAATATAAAGAATATCACAAATCAATAAATACAATTTAGGAATGATTTCTAGATTAACAAGTTTACGACGAGTGCACGGATTCCAAGGTCAACACCGTGTGTCAATGACGAGCATGTATTACACGCTCAAGCGACCGTCAACCACGTTTATCTATATTTCGCTTTTAAACTGAGCCTGTCTCTTAAAGAATATATGTAGGTTGCTGCCTCTGGTATATATGTACATAAAAAGGGAGACAGACTATAAAACTATGTACGCCTTTTAAATATCTTAGTTTTAAATACTCCTTTTAAATATATTAGTTTTAAATACCAAGATGAGGCTTGAGCTAAGCAAACCGGTTGGCGTTGTATTTAATAAAATTTACGGTTTTATGCAGTGATTTTATTTAATTTAATCTAATACATCAAACACAAAGCTTTCCACGAAAATATATTTTGCTATTGTCATTGTTTCGTTGATTTTTAAAATAAATTAATGAAAACATTTTCTACTTATTATACACATGTCGCGTAGCTCGTAGCAAAAATTTCGAGTCAGAAATATGGCAAACTTTGATGTCGCTTATCTCCGTAAATGTCGACATTTCGCCCAATGTGTAAGGAATTTAACGAGGAAGATTCCCCGAAGTTTTTGGTACTAGATACGAGGCACCCTGTATATTTATTGTAAATGGAACAAGATATCTTATGGATTATAAGACGCAATTAATAGATTTATTGGTTATTAAGTATTTTCTTCTTCATAAATTATTATGTCAATTAAAAGAAATTAGTATGTGCATTTATGTACATTAATTATTCAGTAGCACATGATATTGTATTACATGGAAGTATTTATTTATTTATTTAATATTCATGGAAGACCAACAGCACAACAAAGAAGCATAGAAAACATTGATATAATATAGATGGCCAATTACAGGTCTCCACATTTAGTATACACATTTATCAACAACTATTATTTAATACTTTAGCTATGGTAATAGACGAGACAACTTTATAAAAGTAAAAAAAAATAGACTTTCAAAAATATTTTACTCACCTTCAATGGTATAATATTTACGTCCTATTTGGTATGTAAAATATTTTCCATACATTCCAATAGATACCATGTAATAATAACATGTTCTGTTTGATTCTTGCAAAGACAATGCAGATGTTTGATAACATCTTTCAACAACTATAAACATTGGAATTCCTTAAACCATCCCATTGTACTCGCAATGTGCGCTCTGCAATTCACGACTGATCGGCAATATGGGACTCTATATGACCTTCTATATTATCCTATTATTAATCAATTTTGCAAAGTAGTAACATCCAAAAAAATATGGAAAATCAGGGGAATCATTAAGCTATTAGTTTTTAAATATCTACCCACAATAAAGCCAAATTAAATACAATGAGCCTTTGTCTGAGGTAACATCAATCAAGTTGTTTGGGAAAATTGGAAGCAAGGTGCAAGAGATAGAAAGCTGTAGTAAGCAAACAAATGTGTAGTATTAATTTAATTGGCAGTTATTTTGTGGTGCAACATGGTTATTTAAAATTTTCAACAAATTGAACACTGCGCGCTTTAGTACAAGGTTATGATTTTTGAAAATTAAAAAAAAAAACATTAAAAGTAGGCCTGTGTTGAACAACGGACGTAGATCGTTAAAAAAAGATAGAAAAGTGCAAGGTGTCTATTGTCCGGTTATAACAGTAGCCGGCAAACATCTTGAAATTTTACGGCGTAGTGGGGGGAAGTTTGCGCATGTACCATTCCACCAACGAGACCCAAATTTTGTCTTCTGCGCATTCCCCCACTACGTCAAAAAATTTCAAGAAGTTTCCCGGCAATTGTACCTGACATTCATATCGTTTTAAAGAATTAAACTGCCGCGCCGGGAAAATGGCATCAAATTTTTGGATGGTAGGCGTTCAGCCCGTTTGTTTTTACGACACCGGATCGCACGGCTGTCTTTAGCATTAAAAAACGCCAAACAGGTGGCGAATGAGTAGGGCCGAAAAATAATATTTTTTTTTGCGCATATACCAGTCCCGGGTTACCGGTGGATCTGCCCTCGTTGACCATCATATCGCACCCGACTGACTATTATTACCTTTCCTCGTTCCAAAAGATCATTTATGTGTGACTTTCTATTATTTTTTTATAATGAAAAGTGTATGTATATTTGCATTTGACACATTTTTCTTGCATGCAAGAATATCTATCCCTTTTGAAATATGATTATTTTGTTAAAAGAAATATTGTCGTGTTGAATTACGAGAGCAAAAAACTTTAAACTCAATTATCTCAGAATGCATATTTTTAAAAAGTGATAGTCTTGCAGTCGGTGTGCGATATAAAGTACGATGCAACCGTTTTCTAGCAAAAAGTGATGATAGACTTGCACTCGAGGTTAGGTACGGTGGTAATGTTACAAATAAGTAAATAATTATGTTTTTTCTTTTTAGGATGGAGGTTTGCGGAATAGCCTGCGACTGGCCGCCAGAAAACGATTCCTTGACCCTCTCGGATGCCGTCAGCTACGTCGTCAAGGTCCGGATTCCGCAAGAAGAAACAACGGAGGTCTTCCGATACTCCGTGACTCCGAAGGATCTGCCGAGCGACTCTTCAGTGCTGGACCAGAACAGCAAGAGGATAATCCGCGACAGCTCGCGGTACAAGACGTCCATCAGAAGAATATCTCACACTTCGTTGTTTTTCCCGACGGACGGAATGTACGGATTTAATTGTCAGGGCGTGGAGGAAAATTCTACCCGGGTCCTGTGTGCGTTTGGTCAGAACCACACTTTGAATGAGACTGAAAAAGAAACGGGTATCAAACAGCTTCGTTACAGGGCTAAAGTGATGCCGATATCCGAGAGCTCGGACCAAGAAGTTATGGCCCTGTCTGTAAAAACGGAAAAACGGTTCATAAAGATGTTTAGTCTCAAAGGTTTGGCAGAAACCGAATTGTACACGTCAAACATGACGAAAAAAGAACTGAATGATGTGCAATTTTTGGATGCCGCTTGTTCCGATTATTACGCGGAGGTAACATTTTTTAAAATTGTATCATAAATATAAACGATATTAAATATTAGTAAGTTAGAATGTTCTCAGGTTTTCACGGCCGTTCGGAATCTTCAGCGAGACAAGCGTGTGAGGTTTGTCGATTTTTAAAATTTGGATTAAAAAAAAACAATTTTCGCTGACTTACTTACTTACCATCACGCCGTTTCCCTCGTGGGGGTAGGCAGAGAGGATAAAGCGCCACACTCTTCTGTCCTGACATACAACACTCGCCTCATCCACATTCATACATCTTCGCATGCAAGCTCGCCGGTTGTTGAGACTTCTGACGGGACCATCTTTCAGTATCTGGTTAATCTGGTCATGCCACGTTTACCGCGGTCGCCCTCTCTTTCTGGCACCATCAACACTAGCACTTTATATCTTTCCTACCATTCATTCGCTCAAACTATCTGAGCGACCCTTTTTTAATTCTTTAATTATGCTAAGATCAGCTTTACATTCATTCCTAATATCTTCATTCTTTACTCATAAATAGATTTATGAGTAAAGAATGAAGATGTTTAAATATTATTAAGAATGTATCTAAATTTTTGTACAAAAATAGAATCCGATGAAGAATATATTGTAGACGGAGAAATTATTAATCAGGGGAACGCTCTAAATGAAATCATTGGTTCCTTCAGAAAGCTGAAGACATAATGTCAAATCGATGCAATTAATATCAGAAAAAAATATGTTTTTTTAGTTTTATTTGATGCCATTAAAACGATAAAACCAAGTTTATTTGCCATTGAGAGTTTTTGTAATTATTCTTCTTTAGGGACGGAAGTTTTCACACTGTATCACAAGATATTTAATACAAATCTGTTTTTAACTTTATTACCACCATCTAGCGAAATCCTCCCGATGGTTTTTAATCTCGGTAATTGCGAAGCTCAATAGATGTCGCAGCTGCGCTGAATGACGGCCGACGTAGAACAGGGATCTGTAATCTGCGGATATCCTTTCAGTTGTCAGTTCTTGAGGCTGTTTTTTTGCGGTTTCAAATAGATCTGCATTTTGTTGTACTTTGGTGGTTGCACAGTGAGAAGTAATGCGCTGTTTAGTTATGCCTAATTAATATAACTTCTAACGCGCGTATACGCACCCTTTTTTAAAAATTTTATTTAAGGCAATTTTATATCTAGAATAAAATCAATAGAAGCAATCGTCCAGTGAATATTTAATGTTTTTTTTATCATCTTGTGGTTTGGACTCTCGCCTCGTGATCCGAGGCCCGCGGGTTCTAACCTCACTCCAGACCAGCAAGTTAGTCCTATTTTCATAGCAGAACCATTTAGCTTAGTTTGAAAATATTAAGAATATTAATGTGAAACGTATTCCATGTTCGCAACTCTATTTAAAAAATTAAAATATATTTATCATGAAGAAATATGCTAAATGAAATAAAAACATTTCATTTATATTTTTCTTTTGTAAAAATTATTTATTAAAAATTCCGATTTACGGATTTTTTGGAAATACTGAAATTTGAAAATCGGTTTCTGTATGAGTATATATTGCCTACTCGAAGCTCGCAGGCACGTCTGTTTGTCGATTGCTGTTTCATGATTTTATTCAATTCCGTGACCATGAACTAACACAGGGCTTTCTTTAAGGTCACAATCAAGAACCAAAAATATAAATGACGCATACCTGTAAATATGACAAGTTTGCGTACTCATGTGAAGTTAATGCGGCATGTAAGGTCACTCATATATTCAATAAAGAGTAAAATGTTGTCTGTTCGAAGAATATTTTTTCTTCTTCTGTATGAAGGCTTGAACTTTGTGGTGACATTATTATTAAAATAAAACACAAATCACTTTGTTTTCACCACTATATTAGATTAAAAAATCTACATGTTTCGAGAACAATGTTCTCTTCATCAGGATTATTGTGTACTAATCTTAAAAGTTGAAACAAGCAAATATGTTACGGTGAAGGAGCGGTTGAGGGGGTTGGTGAGGGGAGGGGGGGGTTCGAGGTGTTGATTATTATGGGTCATTTGGAATGTTAAGTGGAAAAATATTCAAAATAGGATTATGCAAAAATTTCGTCTGTGTATTTATTATATTAGACTTAATATTAACATTTTTCCTAATTTCGAGTATTTCTAAATTATTTATTTGAGGTATCTTATAGTTGAAATGTAAAAATGTAAAAATAGACTTAATTGTAACGATTGCGATAATTTTTATATTGGCAAAACAAAAAGAAATTTTGAAACTAGGGTTAAAGAACATGTCAAAGCATTAACTAGCAATATTGATTCTGATTTCGCAAAACATCTAATAGAATTTGACCATACATTTGATATTAACACAGGCTTAAAATTTTTACATTTCAACTATAAGATACCTCAAATAAATAATTTAGAAATACTCGAAATTAGGAAAAATGTTAATATTAAGTCTAATATAATAAATACACAGACGAAATTTTTGCATAATCCTATTTTGAATATTTTTCCACTTAACATTCCAAATGACCCATAATAATCAACACCTCGAACCCCCCCCTCCCCTCACCAACCCCCTCAACCGCTCCTTCACCGTAACATATTTGCTTGTTTCAACTTTTAAGATTAGTACACAATAATCCTGATGAAGAGAACATTGTTCTCGAAACATGTAGATTTTTTAATCTAATATAGTGGTGAAAACAAAGTGATTTGTGTTTTATTTTAAAATGTTGTCGCTGTAATAAAAAAAAACAGAAGATGTGTTCACACATATGTATAGGTACTTACTAATACAGGTACATACTAATACAGAAAATTTTCTATCGTCCCAGGGAGTTGCTAGCTAACTGACCGTCTCTCAGTTTCCCCGCGGGGGCAGGCAGAGAGAGTAAAGTGCCACACTCTACCTGATATAAATTTCCCGCCTCATCCATATTCATGCATCATCATATCAAGCTCGTCGATTTTTGAGGCTCTTAAGAGGATAATCTTTTAGTATCTAGTTAACCTGGTTATGTCAGATCTTTAGCATTCGCGCTCTATTTCTGGCTGTACCAACACTTATGTCATATATCTTTCTTACCATTCTCGCTTCATTCATTCGCTCAACATAACTAAACCACCTAAGCGACCCTTTTTTAATTCTATTTAGTCTTTTATAAATGGATTGCACACATGCGCCCAAGTAATCTCATTTCCACAGCATTCAGTCTATTTGTGTTCCTCGTTTACTCCTAATAACACGTCCCCGAATAAGAGTACATCTAGTTTTTTTAATTGAAGAAAATAATTTCAAACAATATTTTTATATGTATGTTCTGGGAAGAAAATTACTGGATAAATATAAATAGCTCCATCTCTGTGAGACTTTTATAATTTATCATAATTAGTAATTATCACTCTGTGGACGAAATCCAGTAATTGTGTTCTCAGAACATATACGTAAAAATATTGTTAAAACTATATATTGGTCTATAAAAAAGTTTAAAAATTGAAAATAATAATTTTCAGGCGTATCCTAGTGTATATGTTAAACTATTCGGTAAAATATCACATAGATATATGTATACATAAAAAAATATTGCTTAGTATTCCACTTTAAAAATGTGGAGGTATAATATGTCATGGGAGGGACTGTAGATGTTTCTGACATAGTTTCTAGATAGTTTCTGGTACAGTATATAAGTCGAATATATGAAAAAAACTGATTTAAAACACATATACAACATAAAAAAATTATCATGCGCGGATATACTTACGGTGGAATTGGTGAACGTTGCATTGTGTAAAGTGATCACTTAAGCCAGCTGATATAGGTAATACGCTCTAAGCCACCATAAAAAGACTTCCATACACGTTTTCTTTAAAAATAGTTTCGTCTCTGCGAGACCTCTATAATTTAGCTGAATTGAAAATAATTTAATTTGTTCACATATTACAGAGCGTAGGTACCTACTATTAAGCGTATACCCTTATAACAAATTACATAAATTGCAAAAAGTTGTCATTACTAGTGGAGGTCTTTGAGAAGTGTTTATCTAGTTGGACGTTAACATCCTGTTAAAACTACTTGACGATACCGTGAAATTATTGTACATAAAGATTTGAGATAATGCCTAATCGTTCATTCGTCACTAATATCTTGAAATCCATTGTTGCAATCTTTTACTAAATTTAGTAATTCTGTTCCCGGGAGACTATCTAGGTAGTAGCTACGCCACTGATTGTTGTCATATGCTAAGCTGACATTTCTATTTCACGTGTCAATCGGAAACGCTATTAAAATAATTCCGGTTTAAGATCTCGCTGTCCACTTTTTTATCTCCCGTGATCTGGGTTATTATGTCGTCTAAGTACCTCTGGCTAATCTCCAGAAATATTAATTGGCAAGATAGTAAAAACATACATGCAACACGTCCATCATGGCGGCTATTTTAATTCTGTGCATTTATGTACGAACGAGAAAATGATGCCGTTTTTTTGTACTGGTGGCATTTAATACAACAAAAACGGTAATAGATATGTTTTTTTTCAGCAAGAGCAAGATATATCCGTGGAGTTGATGTTTGTGCAGAAACCTACCGAGGAGGGCAAGGCCAAGCGTTCTCCGGACTTGACGACCTCATCTGTGTCGTCGTGTGTTCCGCGGTGCATCGCTTCCACCCCCCGTCACGGACTCTGCTCCAACCTGAAGGAAGAGGTCGAATTGGACGCATCCTTTACGTTCTGGACTTACATGGCTGTGAGTTTGTCTTGTGATTTTATTTTCTTGTATCGCTATTTTCTTTGAATAAATTGTTTTCGTAACGCACCCCAGAGATAGTGCAGAGGGTTCATTCGGGTGTGGGTGTCCCGTTGGGAAATCCTGAGGGGATCTGTGCGATAAGTTTTCTTGTGTATTGGTGGTTTGACTCTGTCATTCCCCGGTGTTGTTTTAATGTGTGGACTCCTGCATTGGACGAAGACCTGCCAGTCCTGTGCTTCCCTACCCGGATATCCAAATGTATTTTTTTTTATATCGTCTTTTTCCCTGTTAAGGGGGTGTCTGTTTGACCTTACCCATCCACTGCCGCCACCGCGAAATTCGTCTACTATGTATTATTTTCTTCTTTTGTTATTATTTTGTATTATTTCGTATTATTTTCTATTATTTTTCTTATTTTGTTATTTTACCTTTTCTTTGTTCTTGAATTTATTTATGTATTTTTTTTTTTTATGCAATAAAGACGTATCTAATGGTGTCGGTCTGTGAATGGTTTTGTTTTTGCGGCCGTGCCGCCTCGCACCGGTTTATACGACCCGTGCGGGGCAGCACGGTCTTGCATTGTAGCTAAAAAAATGTCAACCTGGAGACGAATGAGAAGGACCGATATGGGAGCTTTTGCTCATAAAACGGTCCTGGGTAAGCGGTGGGTACCATTCACAGTGGTTAGTACAGTGTCCTAGCCGCGTCGCCAGCGGCGAGGAAACTGATTTAGCATTAAAACAATGCCAAATTGGATGGCGAAAGTTTAGGGCCGATACGGGTATTTTTTCTTGTAGAACGGCCCTCGATCTGTAAATTTGTCTTGTGGCGACTTGCCTTTATTTAAATTTGGTGAAAATGAGGAAAGATAGTGATTGTGAAGTCAGTTGCGTATATATGGAGCCGCACAAATCTTAGTTGAAAAAACACCATGAAATTGCCCTAGAAATACAATCATAGTTCCAAAATCACTGGTAAATCTGATTGTGTTCGTCTACCGTCAGCTGTTCGTATTCGCTCGCATAAAATATGATCAATTTCGTCGACAAAACACCCCCTTAATGTCATTTTCCTCCAGCCATAATGAAATGGAAGCCATTTAAATTTTTATGTTACCTAAGCATAGGCGCGGGGGTTAATTTACCCATATATACCCACGTAGAGGTCCTACAAACATTAAAGAGGTCTTATTGAAAGGTAAAGGAATTAATATGATACCAAGTATTTCACCAAAATTTTATAAAAAAGAGATCAAAAATAATTATTACAAAAAATAATTACTTATTAAAATAATTATAAGCAGTAGGTACGCACTGATCTGATAAGCATTTTGTAAACATTTTCGATACGCGGATTTATGATTGATAGCCGATTTAGGTCTCACATTTTGCTGCCCGATAAAGCGAAACCGTTGTCATATTAATGAAAGGCGCTACCGTTTATGAAATTCAATTTAATAAAATAACTACAATAATATATTCAAAGTGTGGCGTACAAAAGGCGAGAAGTATATTTACGTAGATGTATATATTTACATTTATTTTTATTATTTTTTGAAGAATTCAAAAGGCAGGAGGCCTATGGAAATAATATTTACGAACCAAGTTTGAAAAAATATAAAAAAGTTTTTGTGTCTGTGTACCTTTTAGTATGTTATTCTTAAAAATAGTGTAATTCATGCATGAATTATTATGTCCAGCTCGGTAATTATTGCCATTAAACTCTGCCCAACCTTGTAAAATCCATTATTATTTTTAATATCATCTCTTATCAAGATAAGATTGTTTTTAGTATGAACTGTTGGAAATTGTCATTTGATTTTTAAATGCACATAACATCCGCATGATTAGTACCTACGAGTTTTGGTTTCAAGCGCCAACTTCTAAAGATGAAATGTAAAACAATATGTTTGTTTTTATTTGAAAATTAGGTTGAAGGTTTAATATTTGATCAAGATTTAATTATTTAAGCACGTTTCATGGTATGAATATTTTTTTCTTCATACTTATGTATTCAATTTGCAATTATCAATATCTTAACAAAGATGATGTCACCAAATTTTTTAAAATTAGATGTGGCTCGCCAAAAGTTGCGCTTAATATCTATTTTTACTTTAATTTATTTACAAAAAATCAACGAATATTGAATATTTTAATTACCTACTCATATTAGTTGATAACGCTTTAACTAATATTCGTTTCGTTCGTTTTAGTCTGGACGCTATTTTAAAAAGTGCAAATAATCAAAGCTATACAACTTAAATTTTCTTTACCATTAAAATGATAATAATGTGTAGATACCAATTTTCGTATGACTTTTAAGAGGATTTAATAAAAGATTAAGAAAACCTAGTAGGTACCCACCAAGGGTTGTAACGCTGAGAATGGATGAATGGATGGTGTTTTTTCTTACATATTATTAAGTTTTTTTTAGATTTTAAAACGGGGCTGTTGTGATCAACAAAGTTTTCGGAAGGCTGGCAGAATAAATAATTATCCTTAATGCGTCCCTTAAAACCAAAATCAATTTTTTTCCGGCTGTTCAATATCTCTATGATTTCTAATTTTTCTTGTCTTTCAATTTTGTAAAAAGTATGCAAGTACTTACTTACTTATCGTGCCGATCAATGATGTTCCACATTCAAAATTGTGGCGTATTCGAAGTGCGCTTTTGTTTCAAATTATTCAACTTGGCCGCGTGCGCAGGCGCGTAGAATCGAAGACGTGGAGGAACGATCATGATTTACAGGAACTATTTTTTGTTGATGTGTAACATCTTTCTTCTCGCTTTCCTTCAATCTGTGTCAGTGATTAAAGTTGTTAGTGTCAGTGATTTCGTGAAAATGGACGGAAATGCGTAACAAAGAAATAAGACGTCGGGGAAGCGCGCGCGATGATTTTTGCCGTCTACCAAATTCGTTGATATCATAGTACATTGTTTTATCGACACGGTCAAAATTATTTACTGACAGTTCACAGTGTGGCAAAATTCAATAATAAAGAAATGCACATACATTTTTTTACTTGTATTTACAAAATGTCAAATGTACACATCATATGCGACTACGGTAAGCCTCGCTCGTTTTTTTTTAAATCAGCAACATTTCTACAATAATTTTCCGTTTCAAACTTATTAAATTGCGACCAACGAGCTACTAAATCCCTATCCAATCCTTATTCATAATATTTTCGCCATTTAACCAAAAACTTGAATGATTGTTACATAAGGTCTTCCCGTTATGTCACATTCCAATCCATTCATTTCATGTTAATAGATAGAAATAAATAAAAAAAGTGGGATACGTTCGTCACGCGTGCGCAGTGCAAAAATAATTATTTCATTAATACGAGTACTCATCCAATTATTCCTTAAATATCAAGTTCGTAGCCATGAGAGGTAATGGATACGACCTTTAATTGGCAAAGGACTTGATGACAAGCCTTGAAGCGGACGTATTCGTTATCACCTATCGCTGATACTCGTGCTAGTTAACGTGCTCCTGTTTATAGGTCTGGATCAATTTTACCATTAGGGTTTAAATTGCGCATGTTGTTTGAGCTACCTACAAATCGCAAATCAAATGATACTTGTACAAATTATTTTAAAAAAACGTCCTCTTAAGGCAGGATTCTACTTTGGGCGCTCAAAAAAAGCTATTTTTATGATTTTTTATGAGATTATGAATAAAAAGATATTGATATAAGATTAGATAGGCTTAATAAATACACTCTTGAAGCACATGAATTTTTTAAAAATTGTATATTTTATGCACTTGTAACATACAAAGACACCATTTGAATATAAAGCCACGATTAGTATGTGGGTCTGCGCTTGTGTTGAAATTTCAAAAATGGGCCATCTAAGACAAAAAAGTTTTGAATTTTTAGGTTCAACTTATCACTATAGCTAGACCGCATTCAAAAGAATGTGCGACGACGACGACCATCGACGAGACGATCAACTAGTTGAATTCGCCAACTAGTTGACGCATCAACTTCGTTACGCGGACGTCGCGGACGTTCTATCTAAACATCGGGACGATGGTCAACTATCTACGGTTCGACGCGACGCTGCTCGACGGCTCAACCGTTGGCTATTTTTATTACGTTAATTTTTAAAATTTAAAGAAGTTGGAAGGAATATAGTTTCGGGGAAAGTAAAACCGCTACTTGTGCTTATATGTAAAAAGAAATATTTTATTATTTATTTGTTTACGCACATTATAGGCTTTTACATATTGTTTTATATACTTCTTTCTATATATAATAAAGAAAGAAGTAGGTACACACAACAATATCAGGTGTAAGCAGTAAAATATAAATATAAACTACATATATAAGCAGTGAAAGTATTGGGTATGAGCATTAAAATATGAGTATAAAAATTAAAAATATAAATAAGTACAAAGCAGTAATGTGTGTATAAAAAATATATTAGGTACATATCATTACATGTGTACAGGGTTATATGGAAAACATTAATAACCTCGCAGGACTATATTCCTGCCTTGATTATGGGTCGAAAGCTATCATGACGTAATATCAATAGTTATGGATATATGCGACATCAAAGTTTGAATTTTTTCAATATATCTGACTTATTTTTTGGAAAACGTTGGACTATCACAACACTAACTCAAATCGATAACGAAAAATTCATTCGTTTCAATACAAGTTAAATAAAATGATAAAAACCTTTACATTTATTTATTATTTATAAATTTATAAATAAATACATAATTTAAAAATACTTTACATTTACAACCATATTCCTTCGAACTTCTTCTTCTTCTTTAAATTTAAAATAGCCAACGATAGTCCGCGTAACGAAGTTGATGCGTCAACTTCGTTACGCGTGTTTTATCTTATGATTTATTGTTAAATTAGTATTAAGTATCTTATTTGTAAACAAGGATTTTTAAATAAATAAAAAAAAAAAAAAAAAAAAACTAGTTGACGAATTCAACTAGTTGATCGTCTCGTCGATGGACGGACGTGGACGACCCATCCCTATTGTAGATACCATAGACGTCATAGACGGCTCGACGGGTAATTTCATTTCAACTCTAAAGTACACTACCATAGAGTGCAGATCTGTGTACACGAACTATGACTAGAGATTTGAAATTTGAATACATGCGTAGGGCAAGATAGGCATAATAAGCTATTATTTTTTTACTTGATTTTTTGTGATGTCACGTGCAACGATTCGGTGAATTCCCAATTTTACGCTGTATAAAATAAAACAATTCTGTTTAATTATTTTATTTTTTATTAAACTATTATTAATTAACAGGCCGGCTAGATATTTTTCTAAAATCAATATTTTATTCGATGGATCTCGACTTCTTATATCTACCTGAAAAGGGATGCAAAAATTTAATTATTGTGTTATTTCCTTACTTTTCAACTTTAGCATATAAATGATAAACATACTTGTAGGGAATAAAATTTTCTATACCTAACTATGGTCCTTATTCAGGAGTCCAACATTAATTTTTATATATGTAATATAATCTTGAATTTAGGTTTAATTAATTTTTATTAAAAATTCCCTATTTTCAACTTTACAGATAAAAAATAAATCTATTAAAATATTGTTTACACCACTTTTTATTGGTTTTTTACTTGTTTCAGGAACAATATTCTTTTTCTCAGATTGAGCCTTAAACTAAAGTTGACAAATAATACAGATATATTTATTTATTAATAATGTCACCACAAAGTGAAAGCCTGACTTTGAAAGATGTATTCTTCAATAAATTTCTATATAACATCTCAAATGTAAAGTATTTTTAAATTATGTATTTATTTATAAATTTATAGATAATAAATAAATGTAAAGTATTTTTACCGCACCTCATAACTGGTGCCTTTATTACGCAAAATCATTGTTTCCTTCCATTTTATTTACTCACATTTTAATGCTTATACCCAATACTTTCACTGCTTATATATGTAGTTTATATTTATATTTTACTGCTAACACCTGATATTGCTGTGTATACCTACTTCTTTCTTTGTTATATATAGAAAGAAGTATATAAAACAATATGTAAAAGCCTATAATGTGCGTAAACAAATAAATAATAAAATATTTCTTTTTACATATAAGCACAAGTAGCGGTTTTACTTTCCCCGAAACTATATTCCTTCGAA
Organism: Agrypnia vestita; assembly: GCA_016648135.1. Taxonomy (NCBI): domain Eukaryota; kingdom Metazoa; phylum Arthropoda; class Insecta; order Trichoptera; family Phryganeidae; genus Agrypnia; species Agrypnia vestita. Next base: position 78,052 of record JADDOH010024617.1, on the reverse strand, counting down.
CTTCTTTAAATTTTAAAAATTAACGTCATAAAAATAGCCAACGGTTGAGCCGTCGAGAAGCGTCGCGTTGAACCGTAGACAGTTGACCATCGTCCCGATGTTTAGATAGAACGTCCGCGACGTCCGCGTAACGAAGTTGACGCGTCAACTAGTTGACGAATTCAACTAGTTGATCGTCTCGTCGATGGGTGGACGTGGACGGTCTCGTTTCGTCGACGGTAAATACGTCGACGACCCATCCCTAGAATAGACAAATTTTCCTGTAAATACGTAGATAGGTAGGACTTCTAAAAATATGACGTTATTCCGATGAATAAAATATAAAGTTTATACATAACGTTCCGTCTTCTCGTCTTTTCTTTTAATTCCGTTTCTGACTAGGACAACATATAAGAAAACAGTCAACAGCTGTGGGAATGGCGAAATAACCTTATTAATAAAATAATTAAAGAGAATTGTTTTATTTTATACAGCGTAAAATTGGGATTTCACCGAAACGTCGCACATGCACATCGCAAAAAATCAAGTAAAAAATAATAGATAATAACTAAAGCCATCTCGCCCTACGCATGCATTCAAATTTCAAGTCTCTGTCATAGTTCGTGTACACAGATCTGCACTCTATGGTCGTGTACTTTAGAGTTGAAATGAAATTACCCGTAGAGCCGTCTATGGCGTCTACAAGTCGACAGCGAGAGATGAGAGAATAATAAACGAAGACGTTTTGTCTTGCTCTCGCTCTTTGCTTTGCATTACGTTGAATCTCGAATCGTCCTCCGACCACGGCGTCAGCCGTCCACCGTCTACAAATTCAACTAGTCCATGCGATAAACGTAAACCGTCGACGCGTCGATGCAACGTCAACGGTTGATTTCAACTAGTCCGTCCATTCAACGCCCATCCCTAGCCCGGATCCGAACTTCACTTCCGCCGGCTTCCCTTCTCTCGACCCGCTTGGACCCACTAGACGCGTCGCTCCCGCTGTGAATTTTCCCGCAAATTTTTCGGTATCAATAGATTTTGTATCTCGTATAAAGATCTGATTATTTCATATATACAACATCATTCAACCGATTACCTAACTATCAACTAACAGTTCGCTCAGCATCAACATCTAATACAAATAGGTTAGCTGAAGTAAATCGCGTCCACAAAACAAATTTCGGTGATTGTGTTTTCGCGGTGGCTGGACCAAAGTTATGGAACAAACTACCTAATAAACTGAGACAAACAGACAGCTTACCACAGTTCAAAAAACAACTTAAGACGCATTTATTTAGACAATCCTATAAAAACCTATAGAATCTGACCACAACAACGGTAGCTAATGTTTTCCATTCATATTGTGCACTCCGCGAAAACACCTAATTCTTTCAGGCATTCCCAACTATTACAGTATTCAATTTTAATTCCATTTCTTGCATGCCACCTAGTGAATAAGTGTTTTTTCTTTTTTAGCAGTAAGTTGTTATGTAAGATAATATTTTTTCTGTGTAAAGCGCCCTTGAGGTGAGTATTCGCGAAAACGGCGCTATATAAGTTATCCAAATATTATTATATTATTATTATTATTATCGGTAGATTCTTCTTACCGCCAATTTTCGGGAGCGTCCCACGAAGACAACCCTACGCCAGTGTTTATTTAATAATACATCTTATATAATATGTACTCTACATAATTATATCATTTGAAACTGTCTGGGAAAGTGCGTGTCCCTTTTGATATAAACTTTTGCGTGGAAATCCATCGACAGAATATAGATATTTCCTGATATAAACCTCAATTTTGCGAGGTTCTATCGCGTGCCTCACAAAGCCTTACATTGGATACGGTTTAACCGTCATCCGTCTGTCCACGCTGAAAGGTGGTGGAGTCAACTCTACATCTTGGCTCGTCAGCATCGTAGTGTACCCCGATTCTGGGCCACCCTTCAGGTGATTACCTCGAGTGAACTCAACTTTGTGAATCTACAATGGTTTTCTAAAAAAGTTGGTATTCTCTTTATGTTTTTCCTGGTAGACTGTCTCCATACTAAGCCGAATTGTCGTCTCCTGCCAACTGGATTTATTGTGTTAGTTACAATAAACACATTACAATATAAACAACTCTACCCCGAATTTGGCGCCAACGGACAATAAAACGTAGTCAACAAAATTTAAACTTAGTGTCCATTGTTATAAACATTCAGAGTATAAATAAGCCAAAACCAAAAAGGCAACGTCTTACCAAAAATTATTGTCTAGAAATATTTTCTTGTGTAATATGTTCATTACTACCTACATTAATTTTTTTCTCAAATGCGCTAAAAGATCATCAAATTTTAGGTGTGCACTTCTCCTTCAATTACATTTATAAACTGTATTTTTATGTTACTGGTAATCTCGTTCATGTAAATGAAATTCTAATTTGTCTGTTGCCATTTCTAACCTTCCTGTTCTTCATCGAAATATAACTGTCATTTCCATAAGATCCCTTTTTTATTTCACCCCTGAGTTGTCAAAAACATCTGAGAACCCATCGACCCTGGGACGAGAGCATTGCTGCCGCATGAGCTAGGCGTATATCATAAGGTAATTTGAAAATATTCACTACATGTGGCAAAAATGGTTTGTCCGAAAATTTATTTATTACTTTTAGTAAATTTAAATAGTGTTTTTTTTTAGTTTCTTACAAGTGGGGAGCAGTGTAACACGGGACACAGTGTAACGTTAGTAATATGTCTTTCACTTTTTAATTTGTATTTTGACAATATCTTGCGCCGCAATCTTAAAACTTTTCATCGTAGGTTATATTGCTTGGTAAACGGAATTATGTTCAAAATTAGGTTTTTGTTGTCAAAAAAATTGTGAATAATTTGACTAGCGAAGTTTCATTTTTGGTAAAAAAAAGCAAATAGTTTCTGGTGAGTAACTATATTTTGAATTTAGTCTTCAATTAGTTGGTGTTTAAAACGTTCACAATGTTTAACGATATTTCTAACCTATAAAATTCAAAAACATTTTGTTTTTTTCAGTAAGGCGTGGGGCACAGTATAATATGTTATAGTGTGCCCTCTTGAGTATTTTCATTTTCTTCCAGGTTTACACGTCGAAATTGGTAAGAAATCATAGTAGAAAGACTTTATTGAGAAGATTAAATCTAAGTTAGAAAAAAATGCATTTGTTTTTTTTTGAGCGTATACGAATGAATGTGTAATGATTGGGTATGATTCCCAAAAACATGTGATGAAGATATTATTGAGGTTAAAGAATTTTTGTTTTCCATATTTAATCTCGTTTAATGTCAAGTTTAGTTCAATGGTATACTGTGCCCCTGTGGCTGTTAAACTGTGCCCCACCCCAGGGGCACACTGTAACAAAATTGTGATCTCAGAAAACTGCCAAATTAAGGCGATCGTCTAGCAGAATGTCCAAATTTCACCATTTTTTCTCATATCTTCTCTTTCGTTTTTTATCACATTTTTGTAGGAACATATCTAATTTAAAAAAATTATTCATCAGGATACACATATTTTAAATACGAATATCTTATTAAAATGTCATAAACTATTTTAAATAATTAATTAATAAATTACCAAACCTTCGATGTTTTAAAAATGAAGAAAATTTCTCCACTTTGTGGGCCTTTTATGACTGAACGGCGTGTGAGATGTCTTTTTTATTCAATAATATTACAAAGTTAACGATTATCTTAAATTTGTTACAATTATAGAAAAATCTGTTAATACGTTTACATGCAATTTATGTTTTAAAAAATACTGTTTTTTTAAAAAAATATATTTTTTTGTGGGTCTTTTTCAATCTTTTTACATGGTTGATAACTTTTTTACTTCATTAGTCAATAGTTCAATAGTAATAAAAATGACTTTTTTGTTACACTGAAGTTTATTTTTCACGGTTAAACATCTTAGGCCCGGTTGTTTCAAGTTCGATCAAAGTAAGCGGTCGAGCAAAGCATAGATTTTTACGAAAACGGATCGTCTGATTGGTGGAGAACGTAAAAATCTATGCTTTTAAAGAACGCTTACTTTAATCCAACTTGAAACAACCGGGCCTTAGCGTGGATGAATTCAAGGGTTTTTGGAATGAAAATAACTCAATACCTTTAAATAAAATAACTATTTGTATAACACCACTTTATTGAGTTTACACTAACTAGTTTCAACTCACAGCTGAGTCTTCATCGGGGTTGAGTGTTAACTAAACAAAAACACAATTACAAGCAATCAAGAAAGCATTAAGGGAAGAAAGAGACAGAACGTCAACTGTGGTGGAGGTTGGATGAAAGAGAGCGGGTCTGGGTGGTTGCAGTTAATTGGATGGGGAATAGATCTAGAATTGGACTATGTGACAAATCCAGTTGTTAATTAAGTAAATATTTTATATCTAATTTTACTGATTTTTTTATTTCTAATGCTTCCAAATTATTGAGACGTATACCTATGTTATTTCTATGAAGCGCATCTACACCGGAGGATTGGTCAAATGTGTGCTTTTTCTCTATCAAATGAATTGCAAATTCTGAATAGCCTACACTTTTTAAACATCTTTTGTGTTCAATGACTCTTGTATTTAAATTCTTATACTAGCTTGACGTGTTCTGAAAATATTTTTGGACTTAAGATGTAAAAATAGTAATTTAACCATTTCCATGCGACAGTTTGAACGTAAAATTTTCAGCACAGTTTTTTATCATGTTATTTGACTTCTATTAAAAGGAATGTATTTAAAATGTAATGTTTATGTTACTCCTATCTTTATCCAACGTTTTACAGAAGATGGGTTAGAAATATTTAAAAATTAAGCTAGCTTTGAAGACAATCACCTCCATAACTATTCATATTAGGATACTTTGGACAGTTAATTCGAGCAGGAATCTACTTGCAAGGAATTGTGATTGAGCTCTCTTACACCCTGTGTAAGTATGAAAATGAAATCGAATAATATATTTTTCCAATTATATTTATATATATTTTTCCATAATTTTAATGACATTTAACGAAACAAACACACAATGTTATTATGCTCAAAGCAAAATTTATCAAAAAAACTTTTTTATCAACGAACAGCTAATTCCTTAAAATAACAGTGAAATAAAATATATATTGACAAGCAAATCTAAGTTAAAAGCATTAAGAATAAACAAGGTGTTAAATTTCGTGAATAACACAAGGGCTGTAATTTTTGTTGTTAAATCGAGGTCAACTAGGCTACTCGAGAGTGGACTGTATTGTAATTGTGACGCTATTGGTGGTCTGCATGTTGAAGGGAAAGCGTCATCTGGATTATTTTTGAAAATTCTGTGCTGACAACCAAGATAGGCACAGATCTCTACTTTCCGGCATTTCAGTAACTGTCTCACTCACATCAGCGATGGTTTTCAATGAACGAGCAAGCCGAGATGCTCGAGATCTTAGGAAATCTGCCGAAGCATCAACTTTGACATGTTAATGATCTAAAGTATGTCAATATTAAACATTGATTTAGTTAAGTATAGTTGAAATACATTGTGGAAGCGTGTTTCATTCCAAGATGACTGCGCTATAATTTGCAATCTCGAGTACTATGAAAATGATAATAATGTATTTTATACGCGTAAGCGCTTGTACTTAATTTCCAATTGCACGAATAACCGCACTGGGAAATCTTTATGAATTATGCGTGAGCATGTGACGTCTTAGGTTTGATTTATCATTGCTCGAATAACTGCACTGGGAAACGAAAACACTTTTTCTGCATTATGCCTGAGCATGTGTCTTCTTAAGTTTGATTTATCATTGCATGAAAAATTGCACTGGGAACACGAAAATAATTTTACTGCATTATGCCTGAGCATGTGATATATTAAGCTTGATTTATCATTGCATGAATAATTGCACTGGGAGCACGAAAACAAGTTTTCTGCATTATGCTTGAGCATGTGACTTCTTAAATTTGATTTATGAATACATGAGTAACTGCACTGGGAACATGAAAACAATTTTTCTGCATTATGCGTGAGCATGTGACTTCTTAAGCTTGATTTATGATTGCATTTATAATTGCACTGGGAACACGAAAACATTTTTTCTGCATTATGCCTGAGCATGTGACTTCTTAAATATGATTTATGAATGCATGAGTAACTGCACTGGGAACATGAAAACAATTTTTCTGCATTATGCGTGAGCATGTGTTTTCTAAATCTTGATTTATCATTGCATGAATAATTGCACTGGGAACATGTAAACAATTTTTCTGCATTATGCGTGTGCATGTGCCTTTTCAAACTTGATTTACAATTGTACGAATAATTGCACTGGGAACACGAAAACACGTTTTCTGCATTGTGCCTGAGCATGTGCCTTCTTAAGTTTGATTTATCATTGCATGAATAATTGCACTGGGAACACGAAAATAATTTTACTGCATTATGCCTGAGCATGTGATATATTAAGCTTGATTTATCATTGCATGAATAATTGCACTGGGAACATGAAAACAATTTTTCTGCATTATGCGTGAGCATGTGCCTTTTCAACCTTGATTTACAATTGTACGAATAATTGCACTGGGAGCACGAAAACAAGTTTTCTGCATTATGCTTGAGCATGTGACTTCTTAAATTTGATTTATGAATACATGAGTAACTGCACTGGGAACATGAAAACAATTTTTCTGCATTATGCGTGAGCATGTGACTTCTTAAGCTTGATTTATGATTGCATTTATAATTGCACTGGGAACACGAAAACATTTTTTCTGCATTATGCCTGAGCATGTGACTTCTTAAATATGATTTATGAATGCATGAGTAACTGCACTGGGAACATGAAATCAATTTTTCTGCATTATGCGTGAGCATGTGTTTTCTAAATCTTGATTTATCATTGCATGAATAATTGCACTGGGAACATGTAAACAATTTTTCTGCATTATGCGTGTGCATGTGCCTTTTCAAACTTGATTTACAATTGTAGGAATAATTGCACTGTGAACATGAAAATATTTTTTCTGCATTATGCGAAAGCGCGTGTAATTTCAAATTGTTTTTTAGATTGCACATAAAATTACACTGCGAACATGAAAATATTTTCTTCCCGGTATGAGAAAATGCATGAATTCTAGTAAGGTAAGCTTCCTGTTTGCTTGTGTACGGGCATTGAGAGCACGGAATCCCCTTTTTACCAGTGAGAACAGGCGTGGATCTGCTAGTGGATTTTTTATCTTTGGAAATGGTCTCCAATTTTGACTTTCCGGGGGAAAGCGAACACACAGTCGGATTTTCCGAAAAAGAATCTTGCATTCGCAGGAGATCTGCAATATCAAAAATAATTGCGTGAATTCAATGTGATATGTTTAAAATAAACGCTTAATTATATCCAGAACACTGCACAAGCTGGAAATATCGCAAAAAAATAATTAAAAATTAAAAATCAAATAAGAACATTTCCATATGACATCAGGAGTTCTTCTTTATAAAATTTAAGTCCAGGTTTAAGTGTCTGCCTTGTGACGCTGTCCCTAGGTAAATATTAATGGGTGTAACTATGCATGTAGCATTTTACTCTGGAAGTGAATGGGAACACATTATCCCAAATGCACGACAAGGAAACTGAGCAGGAAGCGGGGCAAACCAGCGTGGAGGCTGAGCGGTGGAGAAGTGCACAGCTGGTAGTCAGAGCTACAGCAATCATGCTGGAGGCCAGTTACTTTCTGAAAGCGTTGACCAATTCTATATATCTATAGCTACACACAATTAACTGCTCACCAGTACACTCGTCGGCCCTCCTGGAGGACTCCGAGCACTCCTGCTTGATGTCAGGATACGATATGTCTATCTCAGAGTAGGACGCAACGCCGCCTGCTCCCTCATCGCCGCTCTCGGCTGCCTCATACACCCGCACACCACCTCCCCGCGCACACCAGCCCACATTGCTGGAATCCACTTCTGCAATCAAAAACAATAATCCGGTAACGGAGCAGCAGAGTTGCCTGTTTCCTGGACACGGCTCCAAGTCACCTCAGGCTGTCCTTGCATCAAGCAAGTCATCTTATAATAATCTGTGTAAAGATCAGCCGACCAGGCGGACTGCGGCTTGTTGCGCTCTACTTCCTTGTACTGCTCCCATACAAGAGCAAGAAAAACCTTTGCCTATTTTAAAATATTGTAGTTATTTACAATATATTTTGTCTAGACACCAAACAGTTGCTACTGTGCAAAACTATCAAGAGCTTGCCTCCTTTTTTGAAAAGCGCGATTTTTTATATTTGGTTTTTCGCTTTTTTCAGCGAATAACCAAATGTGTAAACTTGGAACAGAACTCATGTTGGCAAATGATGTGAGAGAGCATTGCCCGACGCAACCGAATAATTTCAAACTGATTTTTAATTTTCATTTTTGTCTCGCAGCTCGAAAATAGTGTCGGTATCGAGACTTTTTATTTCGAAATACCCTTAATATGAACATATGCGAGTTCTCATAATCAAGATATTTCTGTATGTAGTTCTTACGCAACATTTTTATACGTCTCAAGATCCCAACAGGAATAAAGTATGACAAGACTTTTTAACAATTAATTTGAACTTAGGTACAAAAACCATAGCGACACAAAATCTCATTTTAGATTATCTATTTTTGTTAAAAAAAAACTTTTATTTTAAATTTATGGCTACCAAACCGTTACTGATAAAAGTGAACTGAACAGTTTAGTTATTCGGAACGGAGAACAGTTCATTCACGAACGCCCCATCCCCAGAAGGCACAGGATCGATAGCATTTATTATACTTTTTAATTTACGAAATCTAGCCGTCTTAGTTTAAACTTTTTTTCTTTTTATCCATTTTTAACGGACACACCAGTTGCGAGCACTTGGTGATGACGTCACTGAGAATGAATCAATAATGAACCAACTCCTCACCGGCGCGCTGGTCGGCCTTCCTGGAGTAATCCGAGCATTCCTGCTTGATGTCAGGATACGATATGTCCATCGTGCAGGGCGCTCCTTCATCGCCGCTCCCGGCTGCAGACCCTGGCTCGGACTTCACGGCGGGAACATCTTGGTCAGCGCGGCTCATGGTTCTATTTCTTGCAGCTAGCAAGACGACTTATTATCAAATTGGGGTTGTCAAATGGCTGACGACCATAGATACAGGAGGAGAATAGACACATTTTTTTGTAAATACATAGATAGGTAGGACTTCTAAAAATATGACGTTATTCCGATAAATAAAATATAAAGTTTATACATAACGTTCCGTCTTCTCGTCTTTTCTTTTAATTCCATTTCTGACTAGGACAACATATGAGAAAACAGTCAACATCTGTGGGAATGGCGAAATAACCTTACATAGGTTACCGCAGAAATATCTCTTCTAACATTCATATTACAACTGTCCTGCTGATAAAAAATTAGAAATACAGATAAAAAAAATTGTTAGTATTCATTTTTTATTTCTAATAAATCGGTAAATACGAATAAACTGTTGGATTTTTGAACAATTTTCAAACCTTTATCAAAAGGCGAATTTTAATATCCCTGGACCTAAGGAACATGTCAAAAAGTTATTTTGCGTAGCCAAAAATATATGAAATTATGAAATTGACCACTTTCCTCCACAAAAGATTCAGCAATCGCAAAACTTTATTTTAAAGAAATCTACTTCTGTATGCGTGGAAGAGTTTAATTAGATTAAATTTTGCACAAAGACGTATTCTAGATGACAATTCATTTATCAATTATCAAATTCAATAATCAATTATTCCAGCTCAATTAATTAATCAAAGTTTTATGTGGGAAGCTAGTTAACGAGCTCGATGGTGCTATTATTCAACAGAAGTGACTTTAAACGATGGGTAAATATTGACACTAAAAAGTAGAAAAATACAGTACATAATACCTTTAAAACCACACTTATATTTAAATGTACTAAAAAGTAAAAAATTAAATTTTTCGACAAAATTTTTTTGCTTCTCTCTTCAAATAAAAGCTTGGGCGCTTTCCCTCCATCAACAACTGAATTCTGTAATCTATATCAATATCGTAAGCGCCCCTCGTTTATTTGGGGAGTGTGTGTCGTGGTATTTTTAATCTAACGACGTTTTTTAATAAGAAGTGCCTACCCATATACAAAATAAGCGACTACAGGCCGCACGGGACAGATGCCGTCGGTTTGGGACGCGGTAGCATTATCTCCGTCCATTGACGAGACGATCAACTAGTTGAATTTGTCAACTAGTTGACGCGTCAACTTCGTTACGCGGATGTTGCGGACGTTCTATCTAAACATCGGGACGATGGTCAACTGTCTACGGTTCGACGCGACGCTGCTCGCTATTTTATACAGCGTAAAATTGGGATTTCACCGAAACGTCGCACGTGCACATCGCAAAAAATCAAGTAAAAAATAATAGATAATAACTAAAGCCATCTCGCCCTACGCATGCATTCAAATTTCAAGTCTCTGTCATAGTTCGTGTACACAGATCTGCACTCTATGGTCGTGTACTTTAGAGTTGAAATGAAATTACCCGTCGAGCCGTCTATGGCGTCTACAAGTCGACAGCGAGAGATGAGAGAATAATAAACGAAGACGTTTTGTCTTGCTCTCGCTCGTTGCTTTGCATTACGTTGAATCTCGAATCGTCCACCGACCACGGCGTCCGCCGTCCACCGTCTACAAATTCAACTAGTCCATGCGATAAACGTAAACCGTCGACGCGTCGATGCAACGTCAACGGTTGATTTCAACTAGTCCGTCCATTCAACGCCCATCCCTAGCCCGGATCCGAACTTCACTTCCGCCGGCTTCCCTTCTCTCGACCCGCTTGGACCCACTAGACGCGTCGCTCCCGCTGTGAATTTTCCCGCAAATTTTTCGGTATCAATAGATTTTGTATCTCGTATAAAGATCTGATTATTTCATATATACAACATCATTCAACCGATTACCTAACTGTCAACTAACAGTTCGCTCAGCATCAACATCTAATACAAATAGGTTAGCTGAAGTAAATCGCGTCCACAAAACAAATTTCGGTGATTGTGTTTTCGCGGTGGCTGGACCAAAGTTATGGAACAAACTACCTAATAAACTGAGACAAACAGACAGCTTACCACAGTTCAAAAAACAACTTAAGACGCATTTATTTAGACAATCCTATAAAAACCTATAGAATCTGACCACAACAACGCTAGCTAATGTTTTCCATTCATATTGTGCACTCCGCGAAAACACCTAATTCTTTCAGGCATTCCCAACTATTATAGTATTCAATTTTAATTCCATTTCTTGCATGCCACCTAGTGAATAAGTAATAGTAAATAAGTTTTTTTTCTTTTTTAGCAGTAAGTTGTTATGTAAGATAATATTTTTTCTGTGTAAAGCGCCCTTGAGGTGAGTATTCGCGAAAACGGCGCTATGTAAGTTATCCAAATATTATTATATTATTATTATTATTATCGGTAGATTCTTCTTACCGCCAATTTTCGGGAGCGTCCCACGAAGACAACCCTACGCCAGTGTTTATTTAATAATACATCTTATATAATATGTACTCTACATAATTAAATCATTTGAAACTGTCTGGGAAAGTGCGTGTCCCTTTTGATATAAACTTTTGCGTGGAAATCCATCGACAGAATATAAATATTTCCTGATATAAACCGCCATTTTGCGAGGTTCTATCGCGTGCCTCGCAAAGCCTTACATCGGATACGGTTTAACCGTCATCCTGTCATTTGAAACCTACTGGGAAAGTGCGTGTCCCTTTTGATATAAACTTTTGCGTGGAAATCCATCGACAGAATATAGATATTTCCTGATATAAACCTCAATTTTGCGAGGTTCTATCGCGTGCCTCACAAAGCCTTACATTGGATACGGTTTAACCGTCATCCGTCTGTCCACGCTGAAAGGTGGTGGAGTCAACTCTACATCTTGGCTCATCAGCATCGTAGTGTACTCCGATTCTGGGCCACCCTACAGGTGATTACCTCGAGTGAACTCAACTTTGTGAATCTACAATGGTTTTCTAAAAAAGTTGGTATTCTCTTTATGTTTTTCCTGGTAGACTGTCTCCATACTAAGCCGAATTGTCGTCCCCTGCCAACTGGATTTATTGTGTCAGTTACAATAAACACATTACAATATAAACAACTCTACCCCGAATTTGGCGCCAACGGACAATAAAACGTATTCAACAAAATTTAAACTTAGTGTCCATTGTTATAAACATTCAGAGTATAAATAAGCCAAAACCAAAAAGGCAACGTCTTACTAAAAATTATTGTCTAGAAATATTTTCTTGTGTAATATGTTCATTACTACCTACATTAATTTTTTTCTCAAATGCGCTAAAAGATCATCAAATTTTAGGTGTGCACTTCTCCTTCAATTACATTTATAAACTGTATTTTTATGTTACTGGTAATCTCGTTCATGTAAATGAAATTCTAATTTGTCTGTTGCCATTTCTAACCTTCCTGTTCTTCATCGAAATATAACTGTCATTTCCATAAGATCCCTTTATTATTTCACCCCTGAGTTGTCAAAAACATCTGAGAACCCATCGACCCTGGGACGAGAGCATTGCTGCCGCATGAGCTAGGCGTATATCATAAGGTAATTTGAAAATATTCACTACATGTGGCAAAAATGGTTTGTCCGAAAATTTATTTATTACTTTTAGTAAATTTAAATAGTGTTTTTTTTAGTTTCTTACAAGTGGGGAGCAGTGTAACACGGGACACAGTGTAACGTTAGTAATATGTCTTTCACTTTTTAATTTGTATTTTGACAATATCTTGCGCCGCAATCTTAAAACTTTTCATCGTAGGTTATATTGCTTGGTAAACGGAATTATGTTCAAAATTAGGTTTTTTGTCAAAAAATTTGTGAATAATTTGACTAGCGAAGTTTCATTTTTGGTAAAAAAAAACAAATAGTTTCTGGTGAGTAACTATATTTAGCTATAATTAAACTATAATTAGTTGGTGTTTAAAACGTCCACAATGTTTAACGATATTTCTGACCTATAAAATTCAAAAACATTTTGTTTTTTTCAGTAAGGCGTGGGGCACAGTATAATATGTTATAGTGTGCCCTCTTGAGTATTTTCATTTTCTTCCAGGTTTACACGTCGAAATTGGTAAGAAATCATAGTAGAAAGACTTTATTGAGAAGATTAAATCTAAGTTAGAAAAAAATGCATTTGTTTTTTTTTTGAGCGTATATGAATGAATGTGTAATGATTGGGTATGATTCCCAAAAACATGTGATGAAGATATTATTGAGGTTAAAGAATTTTTGTTTTCCATATTTAATTTCGTTTAATGTCAAGTTTAGTTCAATGGTATACTGTGCCCCTGTGGCTGTTAAACTGTGCCCCACCCCAGGGGCACACTGTAACAAAATTGTGATCTCAGAAAACTGCCAAATTAAGGCGATCGTCTAGCAGAATGACCAAATTTCACCATTTTTTCTCATATCTTCTCTTTCGTTTTTTATCACATTTTTGTAGGAACATATCTAATTTAAAAAATTTATTCATCAGGATACACATATTTTAAATACGAATATCTTATTAAAATGTCATAAACTAATTTAAATAATTAATTAATAAATTACCAAACCTTCGATGTTTTAAAAATGAAGAAAATTGCTCCACTTTGTGGGCCTTTTATGACTGAACGGCGTGTGAGATGTCTTTTTTATTCAATAATATTACAAAGTTAACGATTATCTTAAATTTGTTACAATTATAGAAAAATCTGTTAATACGTTTACATGCAATTTATGTTTTAAAAAATACTGTTTTTTAAAAAAATATTTTTTTTTTGTGGGTCTTTTTCAATCTTTTTACATGGTTGACAACTTTTTTACTTCAATAGTCAATAGTTCAATAGTAATAAAAATGACTTTTTTGTTACACTGAAGTTTATTTTTCACGGTTAAACATCTTAGCGTGGATGAATTCAGGGGTTTTTGGAATGAAAATAACTCAATACCTTTAAATAAAATAACTATTTGTATAACACCACTTTATTGAGTTTACACTAACTAGTTTCAACTCACAGCTGAGTCTTCATCGGGGTTGAGTGTTAACTAAACAAAAACACAATTACAAGCAATCAAGAAAGCATTAAGGGAAGAAAGAGACAGAACGTCAACTGTGGTGGAGGTTGGATGAAAGAGAGCGGGTATGGGTGGGTGCAGTTAATTGGATGGGGAATAGATCTAGAATTGGACTATGTGACAAATCCAGTTGTTAATTAAGTAAATATTTTATATCTAATTTTACTGATTTTTTTATTTCTAATGCTTCCAAATTATTGAGACGTATACCTATGTTATTTCTATGAAGCGCATCTACACCGGAGGATTGGTCAAATGTGTGCTTTTTCTCTATCAAATGAATTGCAAATTCTGAATAGCCTACACTTTTTAAACATCTTTTGTGTTCAATGACTCTTGTATTTAAATTCTTATACTAGCTTGACGTGTTCTGAAAATATTTTTGGACTTAAGATGTAAAAATAGTAATTTAACCATTTCCATGCGACAGTTTGAACGTAAAATTTTCAGCACAGTTTTTTATCATGTTATTTGACTTCTATTAAAAGGAATGTATTTAAAATGAAATGTTTATGTTACTCCTATCTTTATCCAACGTTTTACAGAAGATGGGTTAGAAATATTTAAAAATTAAGCTAGCTTTGAAGACAATCACCTCCATAACTATTCATATTAGGATACTTTGGACAGTTAATTCGAGCAGGAATCTACTTGCAAGGAATTGTGATTGAGCTCTCTTACACCCTGTGTAAGTATGAAAATGAAATCGAATAATATATTTTTCCAATTATATTTATATATATTTTTCCATAATTTTAATGACATTTAACGAAACAAACACACAATGTTATTATGGTCAAAGCAAAATTTATCAAAAAAACTTTTTTATCAACGAACAGCTAATTCCTTAAAATAACAGTGAAATAAAATATATATTGACAAGCAAATCTAAGTTAAAAGCATTAAGAATAAACAAGGTGTTAAATTTCGTGAATAACACAAGGGCTGTAATTTTTGTTGTTAAATCGAGGTCAACTAGGCTACTCGAGAGTGGACTGTATTGTAATTGTGACGCCATTGGTGGTCTGCATGTTGAAGGGAAAGCGTCATCTGGATTATTTTTGAAAATTCTGTGCTGACAACCAAGATAGGCACAGATCTCTACTTTCCGGCATTTCAGTAACTGTCTCACTCACATCAGCGATGGTTTTCAATGAACGAGCAAGCCGAGATGCTCGAGATCTTAGGAAATCTGCCGAAGCATCAACTTTGACATGTTAATGATCTAAAGTATGTCAATATTAAACATTGATTTAGTTAAGTATAGTTGAAATACATTGTGGAAGCGTGTTTCATTCCAAGATGACTGCGCTATAATTTGCAATCTCGAGTACTATGAAAATGATAATAATGTATTTTATACGCGTAAGCGCTTGTACTTAATTTCCAATTGCACGAATAACCGCACTGGGAAATCTTTATGAATTATGCGTGAGCATGTGACGTCTTAGGTTTGATTTATCATTGCTCGAATAACTGCACTGGGAAACGAAAACACTTTTTCTGCATTATGCCTGAGCATGTGTCTTCTTAAGTTTGATTTATCATTGCATGAAAAATTGCACTGGGAACACGAAAATAATTTTACTGCTTTATGCCTGAGCATGTGATATCTTAAGCTTGATTTATCATTGCATGAATAATTGCACTGGGAACATGAAAACAATTTTTTTACGTTATGCGTGAGCATGTGCCTTTTCAAACTTGATTTACAATTGTACGAATAATTGCACTGGGAACACGAAAACACTTTTTCTGCATTGTGCCTGAGCATGTGCCTTCTTAAGTTTGATTTATCATTGCATGAATAATTGCACTGGGAACACGAAAATAATTTTACTGCATTATGCCTGAGCATGTGATATCTTAAGCTTGATTTATCATTGCATGAATAATTGCACTGGGAACATGAAAACAATTTTTCTGCATTATGCGTGAGCATGTGCCTTTTCAAACTTGATTTACAATTGTACGAATAATTGCACTGGGAGCACGAAAACAAGTTTTCTGCATTATGCCTGAGCATGTGACTTCTTAAATTTGATTTATGAATACATGAGTAACTGCACTGGGAACATGAAAACAATTTTTCTGCATTATGCGTGAGCATGTGACTTCTTAAGCTTGATTTATGATTGCATTTATAATTGCACTGGGAACACGAAAACATTTTTTCTGCATTATGCCTGAGCATGTGACTTCTTAAATATGATTTATGAATGCATGAGTAACTGCACTGGGAACATGAAAACAATTTTTCTGCATTATGCGTGAGCATGTGTTTTCTAAATCTTGATTTATCATTGCATGAATAATTGCACTGGGAACATGTAAACAATTTTTCTGCATTATGCGTGTGCATGTGCCTTTTCAAACTTGATTTACAATTGTAGGAATAATTGCACTGTGAACATGAAAATATTTTTTCTGCATTATGCGAAAGCGCGTGTAATTTCAAATTGTTTTTTAGATTACACATAAAATTACACTGCGAACATGAAAATATTTTCTTCCCGGTATGAGAAAATGCATGAATTCTAGTAAGGTAAGCTTCCTGTTTGCTTGTGTACGGGCATTGAGAGCACGGAATCCCCTTTTTACCAGTGAGAACAGGCGTGGATTTTTTATCTTTGGAAATGGTCTCCAATTTTGACTTTCCGGGGGAAAGCCAACACACAGTCGGATTTTCCGAAAAAGAATCTTGCATTCGCAGGAGATCTGCAATATCAAAAATAATTGCGTGAATTCAATGTGATATGTTTAAAATAAACGCTTAATTATATCCAGAACACTGCACAAGCTGGAAATATCGCAAAAAAATAATTAAAAATTAAAAATCAAATAAGAACATTTCCATATGACATCAGGAGTTCTTCTTTATAAAATTTAAGTCCAGGTTTAAGTGTCTGCCTTGTGACGCTGTCCCTAGGTAAATATTAATGGGTGTAACTATGCATGTAGCATTTTACTCTGGAAGTGAATGGGAACACATTATCCCAAATGCACGACAAGGAAACTGAGCAGGAAGCGGGGCAAACCAGCGTGGAGGCTGAGCGGTGGAGAAGTGCACAGCTGGTAGTCAGAGCTACAGCAATCATGCTGGAGGCCAGTTACTTTCTGAAAGCGTTGACCAATTCTATATATCTATAGCTACACACAATTTAACTGCTCACCAGTACACTCGTCGGCCCTCCTGGAGGACTCCGAGCACTCCTGCTTGATGTCAGGATACGATATGTCTATCTCAGAGTAGGACGCAACGCCGCCTGCTCCCTCATCGCCGCTCTCGGCTGCCTCATACACCCGCACACCACCTCCCCGCGCACACCAGCCCACATTGCTGGAATCCACTTCTGCAATCAAAAACAATAATCCGGTAACGGAGCAGCAGAGTTGCCTGTTTCCTGGACACGGCTCCAAGTCACCTCAGGCTGTCCTTGCATCAAGCAAGTCATCTTATAATAATCTGTGTAAAGATCAGCCGACCAGGCGGACTGCGTCTTGTTGCGCTCTTCTTCCTTGTACTGCTCCCATACAAGAGCAAGAAAAACCTTTGCCTATTTTAAAATGTTGTAGTTATTTACAATATATTTTGTCTAGACACCAAACAGTTGCTACTGTGCAAAATTATCAAGAGCTTGCCTCCTTTTTTGAAAAGCGCGATTTTTTATATTTGGTTTTTCGCTTTTTTCAGCGAATAACCAAATGTAAAAACTTGGAACAGACCTTGGCAAATGATGTGAGAGAGCATTGCCCGACGCGACCGAATATTGCAAACTGATTTTTAATTTTCATTTTTGTCTCGCAGCTCGAAAATAGTGTCGGTATCGAGACTTTTTATTTCGAAATACCCTTAATATGAACATATGCGAGTTCTCATAATCAAGATATTTCTGTATGTAGTTCTTACGCTACATTTTTATACGTCTCAAGATCCCAACAGGAATAAAGTATGACAAGACTTTTTAACAATTAATTTGAACTTAGGTACAAAAACCATAGCGACACAAAATACTAGTGATGGGTCCGCTCTGTACTCACTACTACAATGTAGTACTACACTACATTGAAGTGCACACTTCGCACATTTTGATGTGTAGTGCACACTACAAACTACAAACACCAAAGTTATTGAAAGTATAAACTTCAAATAGTACACTTCATTTCAAAGCGAACACTACGAAGTACATACACTTCAAAGTTATCGAAAGTATGAGAAACCCATTTTAAATAGTGTATTTTTTACGTGAAATTTTTGGAAAGTTGATGTAGATATATGAAGAAATTTATGGAATTTGTAACAACCCCCCCCATGGTTTGAAATATTTTGGGAGCTATGAAGAAATTTTTGGGAAGTTGATGTAGCTAAACGAAGAAATCTCTGGAATCTGTAACAACCCCCACCCCCCTGGTTTGATTTAGGTCGCCAAATGTTACTTTGGAGAAAATATCGTCATTTATTTAAATATTTTTGTCGTTGACCTTTATTTATTTTTTTTAGCTCGCCAAATTTTTATTTGGGAAAAAATGCTTCACTTCATTAATATTACAATTACTTCACTTCATTTAAAAATTTACTTCACTATTACTTCATTTCATTACTTCACTTCATTATTATTACAATTACTTCACTTCAATTACTTCACTTCAATTACTTCACTTCACTTACTTCACTTCATTTACTTCACTTCAAGTACTCGTAGTACTACAATTACTTCACTTCAAGTAGTTTTTACTACAATTGTAGTGTACACTTTGTAGTCTTCAAACTGGTGAACGTGTGTGTGTTGTATTCTTCATTTTGAAATGAAGTTTTTCCCTTCGCTACAAAAAACGAGTGAATCTCATTTTAGATTATCTATTTTTGTTTAAAAAAAAAAACTTTTTTTAAATTTATGGCTACCGAACCGTTACTGATGAAAGTGAACTGAACAGTTTAGTTATTCGGGACGGAGAACACTTCGTTCACGAACGCCCCATCCCCAGAAGGCACAGGATCGATAGCATTTATTATACTTTTTGATTTACGAAATCTAGCCATCTTAGTTTAGACTTTTTTCTTTTTATCCATTTTTAACGGACGCACCAGTTGCGAGCACCTGGTGATGACGTCACTGAGAATGAATCAATAATGAAGCAACTCCTCACCGGCGCGCTGGTCGGCCTTCCTGGAGCACTCCTGCTTGATGTCGGGGAGCCACACGTCCATGTCCGTGTAGGGCGCTCCTTCATCGCCGCTCCCGGCTGCAGACCCTGGCTCGGGCTTCACGGCAGGAACATCTTGGGCAGCGCGGCTCATGGTTCTATTTCTTGCAGCTAGCAAGAGGACTTATTATCAATGTGACTTATGCTTGTCAAATGGCTGACGACCATAGATACGGGAGGAGAATAGACTAGGGATGGGCGTTGAATGGACGGACTAGTTGAAATCAACCGTTGACGTTGCATCGACGCGTCGACCGTTTACGTTTATCGCATGGACTAGTTGAATTCGTAGACGGTGGACAGCGGACGCCGTGGTCGGTGGACGATTCGAGATTAACGCAATGCAAAGCAACGAGCGAGAGCAAGACAAAACGTCTCCGTTTATTTCTCTCTCATCTCTCGCTGTCGACTTGTAGATACCATAGACGTCATAGACGGCTCGACGGGTAATTTCATTTCAACTCTAAAGTACACTACCATAGAGTGCAGATCTGTGTACACGAACTATGACTAGAGATTTGAAATTTGAATACATGCGTAGGGCGAGATAGGCATAATAAGCTATTATTTTTTTACTTGATTTTTTGTGATGTCACGTGCAACGATTCGGTGAATTCCCAATTTTACGCTGTATAAAATAAAACAATTCTGTTTAATTATTTTATTTTTTATTAAACTATTATTAATTAACAGGCCGGCTAGATATTTTTCTAAAATCAATATTTTATTCGATCGATCTCGACTTCTTATATCTACCTGAAAAGGGATGCAAAAATTTAATTATTGTGTTATTTCCTTACTTTTCAACTTTAGCATATAAATGATAAACAAACTTGTAGGGAATAAAATTTTCTATACCTAACTATGGTCCTTATTCAGGAGTCCAACATTAATTATTATATATGTAATATAATCTTGAATTTAGGTTTAATTAATTTTTATTAAAAATTCCCTATTTTCAACTTTATAGATAAAAAATAAATCTATTATAATTTTGTTTACACCACTTTTTATTGGTTTTTTACATGTTTCGGGAACAATGTTCCTTTTCTCAGATTGAGCCTTAAACTAAAGTTGACAAATAATACAGATATATTTATTTATTAATAATGTCACCACAAAGTGAAAGCCTGACTTTGAAAGATGTATTCTTCAATAAATTTCTATATAACATCTCAAATGTAAAGTATTTTTAAATTATGTATTTATTTATAAATTTATAGATAATAAATAAATGTAAAGTATTTTTTACCGCACCTCATAACTGGTGCCTTTATTACGCAAAATCATTGTTTCCTTCCATTTTATTTACTCACATTTTAATGCTTATACCCAATACTTTCACTGCTTATATATGTAGTTTATATTTATATTTTACTGCTAACACCTGATATTGCTGTGTATACCTACTTCTTTCTTTGTTATATATAGAAAGAAGTATATAAAACAATATGTAAAAGCCTATAATGTGCGTAAACAAATAAATAATAAAATATTTCTTTTTACATATAAGCACAAGTAGCGGTTTTACTTTCCCCGAAACTATATTCCTTCGAACTTCTTTAAATTTTAAAAATTAACGTCATAAAAATAGCCAACGGTTGAGCCGTCGAGAAGCGTCGCGTTGAACCGTAGACAGTTGACCATCGTCCCGATGTTTAGATAGAACGTCCGCGACGTCCGCGTAACGAAGTTGACGCGTCAACTAGTTGACGAATTCAACTAGTTGATCGTCTCGTCGATGGATGGACGTGGACGGTCTCGTTTCGTCGACGGTAAATACGTCGACGTCCCATCCCTAGAATAGACAAATTTTCCTGTAAATACGTAGATAGGTAGGACTTCTAAAAATATGACGTTATTCCGATAAATAAAATATAAAGTTTATACATAACGTTCCGTCTTCTCGTCTTTTCTTTTAATTCCGTTTCTGACTAGGACAACATATGAGAAAACAGTCAACAGCTGTGGGAATGGCGAAATAATCTAATTAATAAAATAATTAAACAGAATTGTTTTATTTTTGACAGCGTAAAATTGGGATTTCACCGAAACGTCGCACGTGCACATCGCAAAAAATCAAGTAAAAAATAATAGATAATAACTTATTAAGCCATCTCGCCCTACGCATGCATTCAAATTTCAAGTCTCTGTCATAGTTCGTGTACACAGATCTGCACTCTATGGTCGTGTACTTTAGAGTTGAAATGAAATTACCCGTCGAGCCGTCTATGGCGTCTACAAGTCGACAGCGAGAGATGAGAGAATAATAAACGGAGACGTTTTGTCTTGCTCTCGCTCGTTGCTTTGCATTACGTTGAATCTCGAATCGTCCACCGACCACGGCGTCCGCCGTCCACCGTCTACAAATTCAACTAGTCCATGCGATAAACGTAAACCGTCGACGCGTCGATGCAACGTCAACGGTTGATTTCAACTAGTCCGTCCATTCAACGCCCATCCCTAGCCCGGATCCGAACTTCACTTCCGCCGGCTTCCCTTCTCTCGACCCGCTTGGACCCACTAGACGCGTCGCTCCCGCTGTAAATTTTCCCGCAAATTTTTCGGTATCAATAGATTTTGTATCTCGTATAAAGATCTGATTATTTCATGTATACAACATCATTCAACCGATTACCTAACTATCAACTAACAGTTCGCTCAGCATCAACATCTAATACAAATAGGTTAGCTGAAGTAAATCGCGTCCACAAAACAAATTTCGGTGATTGTGTTTTCGCGGTGGCTGGACCAAAGTTATGGAACAAACTACCTAATAAACTGAGACAAACAGACAGCTTACCACAGTTCAAAAAACAACTTAAGACGCATTTATTTAGACAATCCTATAAAAACCTATAGAATCTGACCACAACAACGCTAGCTAATGTTTTCCATTCATATTGTGCACTCCGCGAAAACACCTAATTCTTTCAGGCATTCCCAACTATTACAGTATTCAATTTTAATTCCATTTCTTGCATGCCACCTAGTGAATAAGTGTTTTTTCTTTTTTAGCAGTAAGTTGTTATGTAAGATAATATTTTTTCTGTGTAAAGCGCCCTTGAGGTGAGTATTCGCGAAAACGGCGCTATATAAGTTATCCAAATATTATTATATTATTATTATTATTATCGGTAGATTCTTCTTACCGCCAATTTTCGGGAGCGTCCCACGAAGACAACCCTACGCCAGTGTTTATTTAATAATACATCTTATATAATATGTACTCTACATAATTATATCATTTGAAACTGTCTGGGAAAGTGCGTGTCCCTTTTGATATAAACTTTTGCGTGGAAATACATCGACAGAATATAGATATTTCCTGATGTAAACCTCAATTTTGCGAGGTTCTATCGCGTGCCTCACAAAGCCTTACATCGGATACGGTTTAACCGTCATCCGTCTGTCCACGCTGAAAGGTGGTGGAGTCAACTCTACATCTTGGCTCATCAGCATCGTAGTGTACTCCGATTCTGGGCCACCCTACAGGTGATTACCTCGAGTGAACTCAACTTTGTGAATCTACAATGGTTTTCTAAAAAAGTTGGTATTCTCTTTATGTTTTTCCTGGTAGACTGTCTCCATACTAAGCCGAATTGTCGTCCCCTGCCAACTGGATTTATTGTGTCAGTTACAATAAACACATTACAATATAAACAACTCTACCCCGAATTTGGCGCCAACGGACAATAAAACGTAGTCAACAAAATTTAAACTTAGTGTCCATTGTTATAAACATTCAGAGTATAAATAAGCCAAAACCAAAAAGGCAACGTCTTACCAAAAATTATTGTCTAGAAATATTTTCTTGTGTAATATGTTCATTACTACCTACATTAATTTTTTTCTCAAATGCGCTAAAAGATCATCAAATTTTAGGTGTGCACTTCTCCTTCAATTACATTTATAAACTGTATTTTTATGTTACTGGTAATCTCGTTCATGTAAATGAAATTCTAATTTGTCTGTTGCCATTTCTAACCTTCCTGTTCTTCATCGAAATATAACTGTCATTTCCATAAGATCCCTTTTTTATTTCACCCCTGAGTTGTCAAAAACATCTGAGAACCCATCGACCCTGGGACGAGAGCATTGCTGCCGCATGAGCTAGGCGTATATCATAAGGTAATTTGAAAATATTCACTACATGTGGCAAAAATGGTTTGTCCGAAAATTTATTTATTACTTTTAGTAAATTTAAATAGTGTTTTTTTTAGTTTCTTACAAGTGGGGAGCAGTGTAACACGGGACACAGTGTAACGTTAGTAATATGTCTTTCACTTTTTAATTTGTATTTTGACAATATCTTGCGCCGCAATCTTAAAACTTTTCATCGTAGGTTATATTGCTTGGTAAACGGAATTATGTTCAAAATTAGGTTTTTTGTCAAAAAAATTGTGAATAATTTGACTAGCGAAGTTTCATTTTTGGTAAAAAAAAACAAATAGTTTCTGGTGAGTAACTATATTTAGCTATAATTAAACTATAATTAGTTGGTGTTTAAAACGTCCACAATGTTTAACGATATTTCTGACCTATAAAATTCAAAAACATTTTGTTTTTTTCAGTAAGGCGTGGGGCACAGTATAATATGTTATAGTGTGCCCTCTTGAGTATTTTCATTTTCTTCCAGGTTTACACGTCGAAATTGGTAAGAAATCATAGTAGAAAGACTTTATTGAGAAGATTAAATCTAAGTTAGAAAAAAATGCATTTGTTTTTTTTTTGAGCGTATGATTGGGTATGATTCCCAAAAACATGTGATGAAGATATTATTGAGGTTAAAGAATTTTTGTTTTCCATATTTAATTTCGTTTAATGTCAAGTTTAGTTCAATGGTATACTGTGCCCCTGTGGCTGTTAAACTGTGCCCCACCCCAGGGGCACACTGTAACAAAATTGTGATCTCAGAAAACTGCCAAATTAAGGCGATCGTCTAGCAGAATGACCAAATTTCACAATTTTTTCTCATATCTTCTCTTTCGTTTTTTATCACATTTTTGTAGGAACATATCTAATTTAAAAAATTTATTCATCAGGATACACATATTTTAAATACGAATATCTTATTAAAATGTCATAAACTAATTTAAATAATTAATTAATAAATTACCAAACCTTCGATGTTTTAAAAATGAAGAAAATTGCTCCACTTTGTGGGCCTTTTATGACTGAACGGCGTGTGAGATGTCTTTTTTATTCAATAATATTACAAAGTTAACGATTATCTTAAATTTGTTACAATTATAGAAAAATCTGTTAATACGTTTACATGCAATTTATGTTTTAAAAAATACTGTTTTTTAAAAAAAAATATTTTTTTGTGGGTCTTTTTCAATCTTTTTACATGGTTGACAACTTTTTTACTTCAATAGTCAATAGTTCAATAGTAATAAAAATGACTTTTTTGTTACACTGAAGTTTATTTTTCACGGTTAAACATCTTAGCGTGGATGAATTCAGGGGTTTTTGGAATGAAAATAACTCAATACCTTTAAATAAAATAACTATTTGTATAACACCACTTTATTGAGTTTACACTAACTAGTTTCAACTCACAGCTGAGTCTTCATCAGGGTTGAGTGTTAACTAAACAAAAACACAATTACAAGCAATCAAGAAAGCATTAAGGGAAGAAAGAGACAGAACGTCAACTGTGGTGGAGGTTGGATGAAAGAGAGCGGGTATGGGTGGGTGCAGTTAATTGGATGGGGAATAGATCTAGAATTGGACTATGTGACAAATCCAGTTGTTAATTAAGTAAATATTTTATATCTAATTTTACTGATTTTTTTATTTTCTAATGCTTCCAAATTATTGAGACGCCTATGTTATTATCTTTGAAGCGCATCTACACCGGAGGATTGGTCAAATGTGTGCTTTTTCTCTATCAAATGAATTGCAAATTCTGAATAGCCTACACTTTTTAAACATCTTTTGTGTTCAATGACTCTTGTATTTAAATTCTTATACTAGCTTGACGTGTTCTGAAAATATTTTTGGACTTAAGATGTAAAAATAGTAATTTAACCATTTCCATGCGACAGTTTGAACGTAAAATTTTCAGCACAATTTTTTATCATGTTATTTGACTTCTATTAAAAGGAATGTATTTAAAATGTAATGTTTATGTTACTCCTATCTTTATCCAACGTTTTACAGAAGATGGGTTAGAAATATTTAAAAATTGAGCTAGCTTTGAAGACACTCACCTCCATAACTATTCATATTAGGATACTTTGGACAGTTAATTCGAGCAGGAATCTACTTGCAAGGAATTGTGATTGAGCTCTCTTACACCCTGTGTAAGTATGAAAATGAAATCGAATAATATATTTTTCCAATTATATTTATATATATTTTTCCATAATTTTAATGACATTTAACGAAACAAACACACAATGTTATTATGGTCAAAGCAAAATTTATCAAAAAAACTTTTTTATCAACGTACAGCTAATTCCTTAAAATAACAGTGAAATAAAATATATATTGACAAGCAAATCTAAGTTAAAAGCATTAAGAATAAACAAGGTGTTAAATTTCGTGAATAACACAAGGGCTGTAATTTTTGTTGTTAAATCGAGGTCAACTAGGCTACTCGAGAGTGGACTGTATTGTAATTGTGACGCCGTTGGTGGTCTGCATGTTGAAGGGCAAGCGTCATCTGGGTTATTTTTGAAAATTCTGTGCTAGACGACCGAGATAGGCACAGATCTCTACATTCCGGCATTTCAGTAACTGTCTCACTCACATCAGCGATGGTTTTCAATGAACGAGCAAGCCGAGATGCTCGAGATCTTAGGAAATCTGCCGAAGCATCAACTTTGACATGTTAATGATCTAAAGTATGTCAATATTAAACATTGATTTAGTTAAGTATAGTTGAAATACATTGTGGAAGCGTGTTTCATTCCAAGATGACTGCGCTATAATTTGCAATCTCGAGTACTATGAAAATGATAATAATGTATTTTATACGCGTAAGCGCTTGTACTTAATTTCCAATTGCACGAATAACCGCATTGGGAAATCTTTATGAATTATGCGTGAGCATGTGACGTCTTAGGTTTGATTTATCATTGCTCGAATAACTGCACTGGGAAATGAAAACACTTTTTCTGCATTATGCCTGAGCATGTGTCTTCTTAAGTTTGATTTATCATTGCATGAAAAATTGCACTGGGAACACGAAAATAATTTTACTGCTTTATGCCTGAGCATGTGATATCTTAAGCTTGATTTATCATTGCATGAATAATTGCACTGGGAACATGAAAACAATTTTTCTGCATTATGCGTGAGCATGTGCCTTTTCAAACTTGATTTACAATTGTACGAGTAATTGCACTGGGAGCACGAAAACAAGTTTTCTGCATTATGCCTGAGCATGTGACTTCTTAAATTTGATTTATGAATACATGAGTAACTGCACTGGGAACATGAAAACAATTTTTCTGCATTATGAGTGAGCATGTGACTTCTTAAGCTTGATTTATGATTGCATTTATAATTGCACTGGGAACACGAAAACATTTTTTCTGCATTATGCCTGAACATGTGACTTCTTAAGTTTGATTTATCATTGCATGAATAATTGCACTGAGAACACGAAAATAATTTTACTGCATTATGCCTGAGCATGTGATATTTTAAGCTTGATTTATCATTGCATGAATAATTGCACTGGGAACATGAAAACAATTTTTCTGCATTATGCCTGAGCATGTGCCTTCTTAAGTTTGATTTATCATTGCATGAATAATTGCACTGGGAACACGAGAATAATTTTACTGCATTATGCCTGAGCATGTGATATCTTAAGCTTGATTTATCATTGCATGAATAATTGCACTGGGAACATGAAAACAATTTTTCTGCATTATGCGTGAGCATGTGCCTTTTCAAACTTGATTTACAATTGTACGAATAATTGCACTGGGAGCACGAAAACAAGTTTTCTGCATTATGCCTGAGCATGTGACTTCTTAAATTTGATTTATGAATACATGAGTAACTGCACTGGGAACATGAAAACAATTTTTCTGCATTATGCGTGAGCATGTGTTTTCTAAATCTTGATTTATCATTGCATGAATAATTGCACTGGGAACATGTAAACAATTTTTCTGCATTATGCGTGTGCATGTGCCTTTTCAAACCTGATTTACAATTGTAGGAATAATTGCACTGTGAACATGAAAATATTTTTTCTGCATTATGCGAAAGCGCGTGTAATTTCAAATTGTTTTTTAGATTGCACATAAAATTACACTGCGAACATGAAAATATTTTCTTCCCGGTATGAGAAAATGCATGAATTCTAGTAAGGTAAGCTTCCTGTTTGCTTGTGTACGGGCATTGAGAGCACGGAATCCCCTTTTTACCAGTGAGAACAGGCGTGGATCTGCTAGTGGATTTTTTATCTTTGGAAATGGTCTCCAATTTTGACTTTCCGGGGGAAAGCGAACACACAGTCGGATTTTCCGAAAAAGAATCTTGCATTCGCAGGAGATCTGCAATATCAAAAATAATTGCGTGAATTCAATGTGATATGTTTAAAATAAACGCTTAATCACATATCCAGAACACTGCACAAGCTGGAAATATCGAAAAAAAATAATTAAAAATTAAAAATCAAATAAGAACATTTCCATATGACATCAGGAGTTCTTCTTTATAAAATTTAAGTCCAGGTTTAAGTGTCTGCCTTGTGACGCTATCCCTGGGTAAATATTAATGGGTGTAACTATGCATGTAGCATTTTACTCTGGAGGTGAATGGGAACACATTATCCCAAATGCACGACAAGGAAACTGAGCAGGAAGCGGGGCAAACCAGCGTGGAGGCTGAGCGGTGGAGAAGTGCACAGCTGCTAGTCAGAGCTACAGCAATCATGCTGGAGGCCAGTTACTTTCTGAAAGCGTTGACCAATTCTATATATCTATAGCTACACACAATTTAACTGCTCACCAGTACACTCGTCGGCCCTCCTGGAGGACTCCGAGCACTCCTGCTTGATGCCAGGATACGATATGTCTATCTCAGAGTAGGACGCTACGCCGCCTTCCTCATCGCCGCTCTCGGCTGCCTCATACACCCGCACACCACCTCCCCGCGCACACCAGCCCACATTGCTGGAATCCACTTCTGTAATCAAAAAAAATAATCCGGTAACGGAGCAGCAGAGTTGCCTGTTTCCTGGACACCGATCCAAGTCACCTCAGACTGTGCTTGCACCAAGTAAATCACCTAATAGTAACCTGTGTATAGATCAGTCGACCCGTCGCACTGCCTCTTGTTGCGCTCTACTTCCTTGTACTGCTCTCCTACAAGAGCAAGTAAAACCTTTGCCTATTTTAAAATATTGTAGTTATTTACAAAATATTTTGTCTAGACACCGAACAGTTGCTATTGTGCAAAATTATCAAGAGCTTATCTCTTTTTTGGAAAAGCGCGATTTTTTAACATTTGGTTTTTCGCTTTTTTCAGCGAATAACCAAATGTAAAAACTTGAAACAGAACTTTTCTTAGCAAATTATGTGAGGGAGCATTGCCCGACCTGACCGAATATTGCAAACTGATTTTTAATTTTCATTTTTGTCTCGCAGCTCGAAAATAGTGTCAGTATCGAGACTTTTTTATTTCGAAATACCCTTAATATGAACATATGCGAGTTCTCATAATCAAGATATTTCTGTATGTAGTTCTTACGCTACATTTTTATACGTCTCAAGATCCCAACAGGAATAAAGTATGTCAAGACTTTTTAACAATTAATTTGAACTTAGGTACATAAACCATAGCGACACAAAATCTCATTTTAGATTATCTATTTTTGTTAAAAAAAAAAGTTTTATTTTAAATTTATGGCTACCAAACCGTTACTGATGAAAGTGAACTGAACAGTTTAGTTATTCGGAACGGAGAACAGTTCATTCACGAACGCCCCATCCCCAGAAGGCACAGGATCGATAGCATTTATTATACTTTTAAATTAACGAAATCTAGCCATCTTAGTTAAGACTTTTTTCATTTTATCCATTTTTAACGGACGCACCAGTTGCGAGCACCTGGTGATGACGTCACTGAGAATGAATCAATAATGAACCAACTCCTCACCGGCACGCTGGTCGGCCCTCCTGGAGTAATCCGAGCATTCCTGCTTGATGTCAGGATACGATATGTCCATCGTGCAGGGTGCTCCTTCATCGCCGCTCCCGGCTGCAGACCCTGGATCGGGCTTCACGGCGAGAACATCTTGGTCAACGCGGCTCATGGTTCTATTTCTTGCGGCTAGCAACAGGACTAATCAGGATCAAATGGCGATTGTCAAATGGCTGACGACCATAGATACGGGAGAGGAATAGACAAATTTTCTTGTAAGTACATTGATAGGTAGGACTTCTAAAATTATGAAACTATTCCCATAAATAAAATAAAAATTTATACATAACGTTCCGTCTTCTCGTATTTTCTTTCAATTCCGTTTCTGACTACGAAAACATATGAGAAAAAGTCAACTTCTAACATTCATATTACAACTGTCCTCAGCTTATTAATCTGGCTGATAAAAAATCAGAAATACAGATAGAAATTTATACTATTATTCATTTTTTAATTCAAATAAATCGGGAAATACGAATAAACTGTTGGATTTTTGAACGATTTTCAAACCTTTATCAAAAGGCGAATGTTAATGTCCCTGGACCTAACGAACATGTCAAAAAGTTATTGTGGGTAGCGAAAATTATACGAAATTATGAAATTGGCCACTTTCCTCCACAAAAGATTCAGCAATCGCAAAACTTTATTTTAAAGAAATCTACTTCTATATGCGTGAAAGAGTTTAATTAGATTAAATTTTGCACAAAGACGTATTCTCGATGACAATTCATTTATCAATTTTCAGATTTACTAATCAATTATTCCAACGTAATTAATTAATCATAGTTTTTTGTGGGAAGCTAGTTAACGAGCTCACTGCTATTATGAGATGGCGCTATTAACCAACCGAAATGATCTTGTACGATGGGTAAATATTGACACTAAAAAGTAGAAAAACATAGTACATAAAAATAGCTTAAAAACCACACTTATATTTCATTGCACTAAAAAGTAAAAAAAAAAATTTCCGAGAAACTTTTTTGCTTCACTCTTCAAATAAAAGCTTGGGCGCTTTCCCTCCATCAACAACTGAATTCTGTAATCTATATCAATGTCGTAGTAGATACTTGTAAGTATCTAGGTATACATATTGACAGTTGCTTAAAATGGGATGTACACGTCCAAGAACTGTTGAAAAAAGTTAGATATTTTCAATTTATTAGCTATAAGTTACGATACATCATGGACTCTAAAGTGTTAAAAATGTTATACCATGCTTTGTTCGAAAGTACCATTAACTATGGCATCATTGCGTGGGGCGGTGGCTACAAAAACGCTATCAAACCAATATTCGACATGCAAAAGAGAATATTCAAAAAATAGGATTAGGGCATAGTTTTGAATTAAATGTTAGACAATACTTTATACTAGACTATTTCAATGAATGTACTAAAAAAATTTAATAACTATGATGGTAGATCCAGATAAATTAATACAAGGGCCCAAAATTACTAAAACATTGTACTGTAAAAGTCCCTTATATACAGCTACTAAATACTTCAATCTATTACCCACCGAACTAAAAATTGTAACCGAAGTAAACAAGTCAACTAAAAACAAAATTAAAAAATGGATAATCGAAACACAAGAAAATCTAATATCCTTATAAATGTATATATGTAATCATTATACAACTATCATTCGAGTCACTATTTTTAAATTATTAATATTAGTCACTAGTTACCAATTTATATTGTTTTTTTTTTTTGAGTTTTAGTCGTGTGTTTCATTACTAAACATGTCTAACTTTTCATCTCCGGAACCTATGTACAGGTATATGTATATGCCTTTATAGGATTTAATATACTTATTTAATATATATTATATCTTGTATACTTTCTTTTGGTATTAAATTAATATATACAATATATCGCGAAAAAAATATCGACGATAAATATCGATATTTTTTACCCATCCCTACTTTGGACCCGCTAGACCCGCGTCGCTCCCGCTGCAAACTTTCCCGCAAATTCTCCGGTATCAATAGATTCTGTATCTCGTATAAAGATCCGATTATTTCATGCATCGAGTTAAAGTGGCAGTTATAACTAAAATCCCTGAACCATCCAATCTTCCAATTTTCCAATTTTCGGGAGCGTCCTACGAAGACCACCCTACAACAGTGTTTATTTAATAGTACATCCTGTATAATGTCTGTGGAGGTGGTATAGTCCCCCGGTTGTGGATAAGAATCTGAAGCTATAGGGGTCACCAATGTGGGAGCTTGTCTCCCTTTGTAGATTATCGATGTGGGTGTTACTGAGGATGAAGTCGCGATGATTTGACAGAATTTATTTGAGTATAACAAAGACAAAAGTTATAAGTAAAAAAATTGTACAGTAATGAATACTCGAAGAGCGAGAGCTTCCGCTGTACCAGAAAGCCACAGAGAAGTAAGATGTTCTGCGGGCGCGTGCTTATATAGTGATCCAGAACAAAGGAATCGAGGGTGTTATGATTTCCTCTTTACTCGGCCGCGCGTGCGGGTATTTAGCCTAGATCAGCAAGGTGCGTTTCGTCATTCCGATAGTCCATGCCCTCTGCTATACATTGCCTTTGTACTCGGTCATTGGCCTGGCTTACATTGTCGCCTGTTTGCCTTGCTCAGCGATCTTGCCTCAACCTCTGTATCGAGAGCGACGACCTGCCGTACTCGATGTCAACATCTGTGGTAACACATTACACGGGTGTCTATATTAATATATTTAACAGCTAAAGTATCCTTCCTGAAGGCATATTTGATTTTCCATGTCATTTCATAAGTGCCGCTGCTTCTGTGGAATTACAAAATCAACGATAGATGGCGTTGGTCACGCACGGGCAAAAATGTCGCGCGCCGGCGCGGTAAAAATATAATCCTTTTAAACTCTGTTACAATAACATTGCTCTGGTTTGATTGCGAACGGACATATCGCACCTTTAATCATAAAGTGAAATAACTCAAAATTTCTATTTTGTGGGAAAACGCAATCAAAGTTTGACGTGTTTGCTTAAACAACTTTAATCTGTCATAAAAAAAAGAGATAGGTTTTAGGTCTATTCGAAAAGTAGGGTTAATTAGTACAATTATCGAACTAATATAATTATGAACAAAATTATCAATTTCCTAAAAAGGAGTGCGCTAAAATAAACGTTTTAAAAAAAGTTCGTAGTTATTTCACTTTATGACAAAAAATTAAATCACAAAATATAATCACAGTCGAAGTAATAGCAAATGTTGCAGTTTTATATTAAATCCACCTGACAAGTACGTGATACATTTAGATTTTATGCAGTTTTGAACTAATTAAATTTAACTATTGAAAAAATATTTTTTATTATTTCTAATAAATATATTTAAATTTACAAGGAAATTACTTCTTAATATTAAAAAGATGTTATGGTTCTTTATTTTATCAGTAATCATTATGAAATTAAAAGATTGGAACGCAGAATCTTGATCAAAAACATTTGAATGGTTCAATTGAAAACAATAATTGTGATTAATTATTTAATAATAATTCAAAAAACTACACTTGAATTCGTAATGTAAACAAAACAAGAACTTATTCCAAAAATTTAAATAGACTTAGAAGTCGTAATCAAAACAAAACAAAAACTTAAATCTCTCAAAAATTTTAATTGAGTAAGTATTTTTTTTTTTTTTTTTTTAAAAAAAAATAGAGATGTGAACACGGAATACGTGTCACATCAATATTCTTACTATTTTCAAACTAAGCTAAACGCTTGTGCTATGAAAATAGGACTAACTTGCTAGTCTGGAGTGAGGTTCGAACCCGCAACCGTGGAGCGGTATTATAATAATTAAATTAACTATAGTTAATTTTAATTTTTATAATACCTTTAACGTTATTATGAAAAAATATGAAGACTAATCTTCATAATCAGTCTTAAAAATCAGTTATGAATGAGATCTCATTATTATTGGTAACAAATTAACAAAAACACTTAAAATTTAGAATTATAAAACCCTGCATAAAAAGAAGGGATCAATCTCTTTGAGATAAGCTCTGTTAAGTCTTTTTTCTTATTTTCACTTGATTCTTGTCTTTGAAAATAGGCTGCTTGTAGTGTTATTTCTGATATTCGTTTCATTTTCTTTCTTTTGTTTCTCACATTAACTTCTTTAAAGTTTTCATCCTTGTATGATGTTTTATAAAAACAAGAGGTAGGATTTTCTTTGGTTACTCTTATTACTTTTATATTATTCCAATTAATACTCTCTCCTTCTGTATTTGTTGTAAAATTATATCCTCACTCCTCTTGTAGTAATTTCAAATCCAGAAATGATTCAAAATTTAGTTCTTTAACCATCAACGGAGGTTTGGACTTTTTATCACTCTTAATCAAAGTAATATACTGGTCCGGTGTATATATCGGTCCAGATTTTAGGTTTTTCTTAATCTCCTTCTCAATGAGGCTGTGTACGCTTCGTTTTGCGTATGGCCTCTAATTAGTAATTTGTGTGTAATGCTCTTAATGTTTAATTTTTGTATAGCATGGAGGTATAGAGATGTTATAAATTTATTTTTGTTTTGGCCGCAGCAATTGTCAGAGTAAAATATGACTTTCTTTTCTTCATCATCTTCATCGCTCAAGCCATTGAAATATTTCCACACACATGAGCCTATCTCTATGGCACCGCGTTTTGCATCACATTCTGACCAAAAATAGCAGTGAACATTTTGTAGGCTACATTGCATTTTTTTGGTGTTAATTCGGTTATAGTGAGATTATAGCAATTCAATTTTGACTTGTAGTAAAAGGACGAAGATTCACCTTTTGGGCACTGAGCACAGCTTCTTAATTATACACAGCCACTCTGACATTTTTATCAACCTTATTGCGATCATTGAGCTTTTCAATCCTACTAAAGTTCTTGTCTTCTATATGTGTTTGATATTTTTCTTCAAAATCTTTCTTTTGATCAGTATTAGAATTACAGTAAGAGTTGCAAAGATCACATTGATCCTTTTTGGGTTGGAAAAATGAGATTAAATTCCATCGTAAATATGTTGTAGTATGTTAGGTATGTAAGTACCAGCGTCTTTATTTTCCTTTTCTTGTTTTATTTTAAAATCATTATACAAGTCTTTGATGGTTTTGCTGCCGTCAATATATTATCTCAATGTAGAAGCTCGTAGGTATTGAGATTCAATCGTAGGGATAGATTGAATGTGCTTTTTCAGGGCAGTTCTTAATTCGGGACTAATTTTTCTATGACTGATGTGGACCTCTCAAATCAAAATCAAAAGACAACGAAAAATTATTCTCATTCCGTTTTTTCCGTATTGTAAATATCATACGATCTGAAATGTCTAACGTAGCCTTAAAAAAGGATTTACCTTCCTCAAAGTCATCCTCGTGCCCTCGAAGCCATCCTAAAATCTGACAAAGAATACTTAAAATATATTTTACATATTATACAAAATTTTAAATTAAATTATCGTTTTATTAATTAATATCATACAAAATTTATATCTTGTTTTTTACTAAAAACGGAAAATAACTCTAGATGACACTTGCCTTGTATTTAAAAAATAAATATTAAACAGAAACAAAACCAAAACATACTACGTTTCTTATGAATCAAGATTATAATACTGAAATAATACTACTTGATCATTCGTGGTTTTATTAAATATGTTAATAAAAAAGTGCATCAACTGGAAATGTTCTCCAAATCCCATAATATAATTTATAGAAAACTGTAACAAGTCCCAAGTTTATCGAAAAAATACTTCCATTTTTTCTAATAAACTGAACTAAGTCTGAATAATTGCACTTTTTGAAAAATAAGTAACCAAAATAAATACTTACCTGATAGTATAACACGGAAATACTTTGACTTATTGCGTTTTATTAATATTCGTCAGAGACCTTGCCATGAACGAAGTCGGCGTAACATTGAATTCGATCACTTTCTGAGTATCAACTAGGCTCGCGCATTACTATTAAAGAGAAAGATTGTCTTCTATCTCTGTCATTTCAATCATTGGAACGGGCTGTTAAACTGAACACATTGGCCTTGGGTAGTTAGTCCCCGCCATGATAAAAACCCGCCAAAAGTAAATTTTGAGTTATTTCACTTCATGATTAAAGGTGCGATATATATAATATAATAGATTCGTAATTTTTTGGAATCATATTGTTCTCCGTGAGAGTTTCACCAGTCCAGATTTATCTCCGCGTGTTGTTTGGGACGTGGAGAATAAAAAGACTTTCAAGATACCTGCAAAAAAAACAAGGACTGACCAACTGCCTCGAGGATAAAAACTAGCACAAGTTAGTGGTTATTTTGACTTGATTTTGGTTGACTCATATGTGTTCTTCAGGGAGAAAACGTTATTTGATATTTTTGCATTGTCATCTTGAGAGGCATTACTATAAGTGAATAGTAAATTCACACCAGGGCGAACAGCTATTTACACGCTGTCCGTGCGCCCATACAGATATTAAAGATCTTTTAATTTCAAGCTGCACACACATGTTGTGCATCTGAACTATAATGTTTCAATGAATAAATTAAAATTAGCTACCTCGCCTGATAGAAGAATTCTTTCTGACTTTATTGATCTTTTTAGAAATGTCAGTGGCTTATTAGATTGTCCCGAAGTTAATTCAATAATGCAAATTATATAACAAACTCACCGATAAATAGGTTTGGAAATGAATATGCTTATCAGTCAGATGTATTTTCAGAGGATTTAATTCATTTCAATAGTTCAGTGATTAAAACATTTCTTCATAACATTTATTTTTCATTGTTAATTTACAATTTCTTTTGTGCTTACGTTTTTCTTATTCCTACGTGTAGACTCCTCATCCTACCTTTACTTTATCAATGTTCTACAATTTAATGATTATCGGGATCCACTGCCTGATTTTGTTCGAAATACAATCTTTATAATTTTAAAACTTGTGTTTTTATTGTATTTTTCTATGCACGGTACAATCTTACACTATATCATTCTTTAAAATATTCTGTTAACCAACTTATTCTTTCTTTTTACTTTATTTTTAGTGTGTGCTTTACGGCCGTGTACAAAGACAAAATAAAATAAAAATTGTTGCTTGAATATTTTTGGCTCATATTTAAGGCACGAATCTCCCTGTAAATTATTGTAAACTAGCTCTATTGCACCGTATGTACGTATGCAATTGAAATAATAAACATTTTTATCGAAATTAAAAGAAATGACTTATAACGTTCATTAAGAGCAAGTCTCGGATAAAACCATTGAAAAATATACAGGGTGTTAATTTTCACAAATGAAGTAAGATTAATCGAGGTCAACCAGGCGTCATCGACGGTGTAGTGGACTGTAATTGTGGCGCTATTCGAGGTCTGCAAGTAAAAGCACACGCGTCACTAAATCATTCTTGAAAATTCTGTGCTGACGACCGAGACAGGCACAGTTCTCTACTTCCCGGCATTTCAGTTACTGTTTCACTCACATCAGCGATGGTTTTCAATGAGTGGGCTTGCCGAGATGCGAGAGGTCTTGGGGAATGGGCTGTCGGAACAGCATCTATTAGAACACGATTATGATCCGAAATATGACAACATTAAACATTGATTTATTTAAGTAGTTTTCGTAGTTGAAACACATTAATGATGGATGTTCCTTTCCAAGACGAATGCGCTGTCTCTGTGACATTATGCGCAAGCTCGTGAACTCTGGGCATGAAAATAATGTGTTATACATGCGTAAGCGAATGTACTTAAAAACTTGATTTCCAACAGCAAGAATAACTTAACACTGTATTTCAGTTCTTATAGATTTGATATAAGAAGTAAATAATTGTTGGGTAAACGTCAATTTAAGACTGAATCTAGAAGTTTATTTGTGTTATTTTTTGTTTATTATGAAAGTAAAGTGAATTAAAATAAATACAGTTTTGAAATGCAAAGTATCACCCCCTTGTAGTATGTCACTCCCATATATGTATTATATTCATGTAGGAAATGTCACTTCCACGGACATGAGGTCATTACCATGAAGGACATTTTTTTTCAAACCCCTATAATTCACTATCTTAAGGGCTGCAAGCTAGGGGAATATTTTTCCCTTGAAGAGAAAGACCAAAACTAATAAGATCTATCATCACTTTTACTACAAGGACGTTTTCATTTTTTTACGTATTTTTTGATAAAAAATGGGAATTACCCATATACCAATTTCACTTATGTCAAATACAGCTAAAATTATTGAAAAAATAGTGCAAAAACTAATTACTGCATATTTAATATACAAAAAATATTCAAATTGAATACCAATTTGGTTTTATGGACAAATTACGTAGATATACACGATGCGATGGCCAAATTATGAAATTGGCCACGTTCCATGGAAAGTAGTCAATTTCATAATTTCGTATGTTTTGGCTATGCACGATAACTTTTTGACATATTCTATAGGTCCAGGGACATTAACATTCCAAATTTGTAAAAGGTTTACAAATCGTTCAAACATCCAACAGTTCGTTCGTATATCCCGATTTATTAGAATTAAGCAATCAATAGTTAATAATAATAAAAAATTCCATGTGTATTTCTGATTTTTTATCAGCAGGACTAATAAGCTAAGGACTATTGTAACTTGAATTTTAGAAGAGATATTTATGCGATCACCTATATAAAGTTATTTCGCCAATCTCATAGCTGTTGACTTTGTTCCCAGATGTTGCCCTAATCAGAAAGGGGATAAGAAGAAAAAACCGGGACGACTTATATAAACATTTTATTTTATTTATAGGAACAGCGGCATATTTTTTTAAAAGTCCTACCTATCAATGTATTGACAAGAAAATTTGTCTATGCTCCTCCCATATCTATGGTCGTCTGCCATTTGACAATTGCCATTTGATAATCGGTCCTCTTGTTAGCTGCAAGAAATAGAACCATGAACCGTGCTGACCAAGATGTTCCTGCCGTGAAGCCCGAGCCAGGGTCTGCAGCCGGGAGCGGCGATGAAGGAGCACCCTACACGGACATGGACGTGTGGCTCCCCGACATCAAGCAGGAGTGCTCCAGGAAGGCCGACCAGCGCGCCGGTGAGGAGTTGCTTCATTATTGATCCATTCTCAGTGATGTCATAGCTGACTTTTACAATAAACACACCTCCATAGGGAATTTTTTTGTTTTTTGTCACACGTAAAGTCGAGTCTTCTGATTTCAAAAATGATATTTATATGCTTGAGACAAATTTATTTAAAAAGTTGATGTATTCCTATCAATTTTATTGTGAAAAACGCGTCAAATTCGTTCTCTCTCTTCGGGGTGGTCGCGTTTTTTTCCGTAAGATTTCAGAGCCAAGGGTAATTCTGCGAATTTTTAAATTTTGTCGTAAGAACACCCTCACGGTCGTAGGTAGCTGCACATGTTAGAAAGCCATAAATTTCTAAGGAGACGGGGTACACGATTTTTACCAAATTTTCTCCGAATCCGTGCTAAGAAAGCAATTAGTTTCTAAAACCGACATTTAACATTGTTCGCCAGTCCGTTCAATTATTGTAGAAAAATTTCGCCTTGCTTCCGTATATATTGTCTCGAACGGCAATAAATCGTGTTGACGTTCGCCGGTGTGGTCTAAAAGCCATATGTGCCTAGACGCGCATTCCATCTATTGTTTGATTAGATATAATTATTAATAAAAACATGTATATAAGGGCAGCAGATAATAAAGTTAGCTGGATTGCGATATTTTAATATATAATTATAGGTAGATATAGGTAGACAATGTTTAGGATTCTTATAATTTGTCCAAATATGATAATACGTGAAGATTTTTTTATTTTAAATTGAAGTTTCACAAAGTTAGTTGGTCGCATAGGTACTTCTATAATTGTGACATTTTGATATTGGTTTCTCGCAAAAACTGCAATACCAATTTATAATTCTTGTTGTTACGTGGTGTGTGTAATTTGGTATGACATATTTTGCTTGAATATTGTGAGTAGCTATGTGGGCCTTTATTAACAATCTGAAGTCCGGGTTTGAATTTAAAAGGTTTCAGTTAGCAAGAAATTCATCAACATTTTGTTGTATGCTTCATATATTTAAATGCAATATTGAGAATGCGATTGGAATTCTGTTAAAAAATTCATTACATTCATCAGCATTTATGGAACGGACAGGGTTGAGCCGTGTAAAAAATGAAAACATAATCTGACAAATATGAGCGGCGCGTGGCCAAACAAATCAGCCGCTACATACGGAAAATTGCGTTGGAGACGAGGTGTGTATGCCACCACTGGAAATTGGGTTGCCGATCGGAGCGCGCGCAAGTCAGCGCCCAGCGGCCGTTGCCGCGACTGGAGGGGGGCCGCCCGCGCACGCTGCTTCCAACTAGCTGTAGAACAACATCGTCCAGACACTAGCCCTGAGGAGGGCCCTTTGTTAAATGAATATGAGAATGTGATGTCTGGCTTGGCCACCGATGTTATTTCCAGCCACAAGTGTCGATACAAATATGTGTGAAATTTGTATATGTTATGAAAATGTTTTAAAAATATGTTGATGCCTTGTGAGTAGCAGCGCTTCGGCGCCCTTTTGTATGCAATATTGTCATGTGCATTATGTTGAATCTCTGATGAGAAAATGTATTGGAATTTTATGATTTAATGGAAATAAAGAATTTTTATTCGGCACCTGCTGGTGCGTGGACAGAGGTTAGAAATTTGAGCCGAAGGGATTCTTCCGCGAAGTAACGCCCCAAATAAAGTATGTGTGTGGCACGCGGTACCCGCGATGTTCGCCAACACTAAATGGGCATGAGTGTGGCACGCAATATCCGCCAACACGGGAGACGAGTCTCGCTGCAGAGGGCCTCGTCTCTTTCTTTTCCGCCGTAGAATCCGTCGACGGGCAAATAAGTATTTTTTATGTATGAGCGATTTTATAAGCTCACCTGACCGGCTATAACTTCTAATGCCTAGTACTCACATTCCGAGCCCCCGTCTGAGATGCGTGTAGGGTTACCCTCCACGGGGGCTTGAAGGCCTGAACCGGGTGCCATCGTGGAGATGGTTCATCATGAAATAAGTGAGTACTGGAAGACCGTGAGAAAATTTTGAATTTTCTCGATTTGGAAACGGTGCGCCTGCTTTCAGGCCCACGTCACGGTAAGCTCGCGCGCACGGCGAGCTTGCTCGCCGTGGAGAATATTGAAAAAGTCGAATTTTTAATCGACGATTGGAGCGGCTGCCGTAGACGGAATCCTACTGATGTAGTGCCATTGCATTCCTTTACTGAATGTCTGTCTGGAGAATATATTTTTATATATGTGAAATGATATAGGCGCGCCTGAGAGTGGAATAAAAAATTGGTTTTTGACGCTTTTTTAAATGCCTATAACTCAGTAAATATTTACCTGACATATTTGGAATTAGTGTTAAAATGAGCGCTTGCATGCGCAATTTATATTTGTCATAGCAAAACTTGTAGAAATACTGTTTTTGATTTTTTATGAATTTTTGAAAATTTGAGCCGTTTGAGGCAAATTTAATTTTAATATTTTGGGCCTTGTATGACCCAGCCTGTCCAAAAAATTGTGTTATTATCATCTGCTAGGTCTGTTTTTATAAAATAACACAGTTTAGACCCTTGGGGGGCTACAATGCATTTTTAATAAATTAATATGTATCTGTTGTATGGAATCTGCCTCTCGGTGGAATTGCGTAACCGCGAATGGCCTAGTTCACCGCTCGGCCGCCGGAAGCACTGCTGCGCGTTCCCAGAATCCGGCAATCATATTGGCTTATGTAACATGCTATGACGCAATCTTGCACAATTTTCAATTTGGTATAAATATACACATTGAAATAAGGCGAGTACCATTGTTACGCAACCCGCGTGGTACTTAAATCGCCGTTTGGACAATCTTCTCGCTGCCTTTTATTTCTAACCCCTGCTCATCTTTCTGGACTTCTGCTTTCTTGGATAATTGGGACCTCTGCCTTCTGACTTGGACTTCGCTTCGGATTTTTTCTTCGGATTTTGTACTATAAAAGCACTACCTCGGCGTTTGACTTCTGGCATATCCACGGACTACGAGCTACGCAGCGAATTCTGGTGGCGATCTCTGCCTCACCAGCAAAGACAACTGAGCCGCATCATAAAAAAGTGTTTTTGTCCGGAACAATTTACATAAATATATTCAGAGATATTCATTCAGAAAATCATCCATTTCTAATTTGTAGATATAAGTATATTTTTTCTATTATAAAACTGTAAATTTATAAAAATGTTGAGATCAAAAGGAATAAGAAAATGGAAAAGTGTTCTTACCATTCTAAGCATCACTCTTCTATCTCTCTCTGGTCAAATCCTAGGCAGTGATGACTATTTATAAATTTTCCAATAAATTTATTTTTAATAACTTTTTTATCTTCGATATATTTACTTTCCTCATTCGCTTTAACCATTCGCTTAATGTATTCATTTTGTGATATTAAGTCTTCTATGAAATTCTCTTGAGAATAATTTGAATCCATTCCCTCAAATATAAGGCATGGCCATTCTTTCTTAATGTCTTTTGTGCTTTTTTTATTAAATCAGCCAAAATTTGTGAATGTTTTTTTATTGGGGTAGGTAGTTATTCTTTTTTTTTCAATTTATTCAGCAACATTGTAGATTGACATTTCATTGATTATAATATTTGGTATTATTCTAATTTCCATAATTTTGTTAACTTTTATTTCAATTAACGATGCTTATAATTTTTTTGTACAAGATTAAGAAGTTGGTCGCTATTTATTCCCTCTTCTATCTGACAGATATTAATAATCCAATACTTCGTTCTGGAGATTTTCTAAATTTTGTTTAGTATATGTATAAGAGTATGTTTTTGGTTCGATAAAATATTGTTCATCTTTTCTACATATTCGTCAGTTTTTTTAATTAGTTTGTTTTTAATTCTATTATTTGACTCTGTAGCTTTACTATTTCCTTCTATATATTCTCCCTCTAATGTAATAAGGAGATCCTTTATGTTTTGTTTGATTTTTGTTTCTTCTGCACTGTTTCCAATATTCTCGTTTTCTTGTAACATTTGTAATTTCTAGCCATGACTGAGGGCGTCATTTTAGTAGTGCTCCTCAAAAGGGTTAAGCCGGGAAGGAATACACTTTAAAACGTCCGATCAACACGAGTATTGGCACAAAACTATTTGATGGGCAGGACTTTTAAAAATATGACGCCCTTCTGATTAATAAAATAAAATGATTATGAAATATTGTAATGTTCTGCCTTTTCATTTACTACCATTTGTGCCAGTCGCATATCTTTATTTAAAAAAAATAATAACTTCTGAATGCGTGGAAGACATTTTACTTGTACGTTATTGAAATAATTGAATTAATTAAGAGATTGTCAAATTTAATTCTGTTTATTTTAATTCCAAAGCCTGTTAATTGGAAAATAATTCATTCTTATATCTTTCCATCGTTTCTTTTTTTACTTGGGATACTTGTTTGGTAGCTTCGAAGTTTCAATTTGTACTAGATACACTTCCAACTGCATTTTGGATTTGGATGCAGGTTTTCCCAAAACTGGCAATCCATACACCTACATGTAACAACATTAAACAATGCAAGTGCGAGTAAATCATGTGCAGCAACAAAATATTTAGGCATTTAGATTGATTACAACCTAATATTAAGGTACTTGGCGCTCGTATCAAAAAATTAATTTATATTTTCAAAA
Source organism: Agrypnia vestita (assembly GCA_016648135.1). Lineage (NCBI taxonomy): Eukaryota > Metazoa > Arthropoda > Insecta > Trichoptera > Phryganeidae > Agrypnia > Agrypnia vestita. The sequence goes on along the minus strand of JADDOH010024617.1, from coordinate 34,850 downwards.
ATTTACGCAACATTCTAAATGAGGGGACATTGAAAGTGCTTTACTACGCTTTGTGTAAGATATGGAATAATTGGCTAGGGGAGTGCCACAAGAAATATTCTAGACACTCTTATCAAAGCTCAGAAATCCATAATAAGAGTTATATGAAGAAAACCATTTTTACTCCCAAAAAAGAAACTTTTTAAAGCACTTAGCATTCTTAATATACAGCAACTTTACGATAGAACTGTAATTATTATTTACCGCAGTGATAATGCAATACATCATACGGCAACACACCACTTAACAAAATAAAATTCAAGTGCCTCATATGAAGTCTTCATTTGGACAAAGACCTATACAGCACCAAAACTTTTCAATCTCCTGGACAAAAACAAATTCCATCACAAAGTCTCTTCAAAAAAAAAATTGGATGAATAGATGAAAGAACACGAGGAAGAGTTTTCATTGTGCGTATATATCAAATTGGTCTGAAATCAATTTACATTCCTAACTTTTAGTGTTTTTCAATAAGGCATATCCTTTAGATTTTAGCGTATATTCATTGGTTTTTTATGTTCTATTATATATATATATATATATATTTATATATTATATATATATATATGATTTTTTCATGATTTTATATATACATATATTCTAATTATTTTTTACGATTTTATATATATTTTATTTCTATGTAAATTGCAGAAAATACTAGTGAAAATGTAAGGCGGTTTCCCTAGAACAGGCCTAGCTTAAGCGGGAAATCACCATATTATTTTATGTATATATTTTATGTGGACACATAAAAATCAATAACTGAATACTGGAAATGAATAAATCACTAAGTGCCAGAATGTTCATTTTAAGATACAAGGTAAATAGCGAACACAGACTTTTTGCTCTTTATGTGCTGTTTTACAAATATTTAAGATACATTATACAAGTCTTTTTGCTCTTTATGTGCTGTTTTACAAATATTTAAGATACAAGATACAAAGTAAAAAGCAAACACAGTCTTTTTGCTCTTTATGTGCTGTTTTACAAATATATTCATTAATGTTTTCAACACTACTACACGCCGGTACCTCACGTGAGGTGAGGGAGGTAAAAACTATCGAATTCTCGCGGCGTTTATTGCCCTATTTATAAAAAACTGACGCGGTACTCAATACATACTTTTGTATGCAATCTCATATAACTAGGAAATTAACACTGATATAGAACTCAAGTGCAGTGTTTAATGTATTCACTTTATAAATATACTTCCTAATAATGTTGAATGTTCCTGAGGAAATTTGTTGATTCATTAATAATTAGCATCGATGAACAAACAAGTGTGCAAAGGGAGATGCTTCTCGATCTAATAGACTTTAAATAAATGCAAATTGCTTCTCTTTACTAAAAAGTGTTCTAAAGTCTTAGGCCTCGGGTACGATACGAGCTGCGAGCGGCGAGCGGCAGAGCGTCAATGCGCCCGAGTAGTGAGGGTCGCCGGCCACGATATGACTTAAGCCACAACTCTGACACTAATGCGTCCCTCACTACTCTGGCGCATTGACGCTCTGCAGCTTGCCACTCGTATCGTAGCTGAAGCCTTATACTAGGTTCACGTGTTCTGTGAGAATATCTGTAAAGATAGTAATTTAACCATTTCCATGCGACAGTTTGAACGTAAAATTATCAGCATAGTTTCTATCATTGGATTTGACTTCTATTAAAATGAATGAATTTAATATGTTATGTTTGTTACTCCTATCTTTGTCCAAAGTTTTACGAAGATGGGTTAGAAATATTTAAAAATAAAGCTAACTTTGAAAACACTTACCTCCACAACTTTTAATATTAGGATACTTTGCAATGGTAATTCGAGCAGGAATCTACATGCAAGGAATTGTGGATAAGCTCTGTTACACCCTGTGTAAGTATGAAAATGAAATCGAAATAAATATTTTTCCAAAATTTTAATGACATTAGAGGAAACATACATAAAATATTATCATGGTCTAAACAAAATTTATATTTCTTAATCAACATAGTTGAAATACATTGTTGATGTGTTTTCCATTTCAAAATGACGGCGCTATATCTCTAGTCGATATTATGTGCAACCTCCTGAACTATGAAAATGATAATAATATATTTATTATATATGCGTAAGCGCTTGTACTTATACACTTGATTTCCAATTGCATGAATACTTGCAATGAATAGTTATTGATTGCAGTTATTCAGTTATTCGCATAATTCATAAAGTACAGTGGCACTTTATGAATTATGCGTGAGCATGTGACGTCTTAAGTTTGATGTTTGTTTGCATGAATAATTGCACTGGGAACACGAAAACAATTTTTCTGCATTATGAGTGAGTATGTGTCTCTGAAGCTTGATTTATAATTACATGAATAATCGTGACATTTCAATGTTTATTCAATGTTACAAATGTTTACAATGCTTACAGTGTTTAAAAAATTTAATTAAGCTTTTTTCATTGTTGCTGAGTGTCTTGATATACCCTAGACACACTGGTTGCAGCCTCATTATATATTGGAATCCCTGTGGCCTTGGAGTCGGGACCGCCTAGGTGCGGTACCGCAGTCTTCCCCCGGTCCAGGCCACAGCGGCACTTATAGATATTCCCATAGCATGAATAATTGCACTGGGAACACGAAAACAATTTTTCTGCATTATGCCTGCGCATGTGTCTTCTTAAGCTTGATTTATAATTGCATGAAAAATTGCAATGGAAGCACGAAAACAATTTTACTGCATTATGCCTGCGCATGTGTCTTTTTAAGCTTTCTTTATAATTGCATGAATAATTGCACTGGAAACACGAAATTTTTTTTACTGTATTATGCATGAGAATGTGACTTCTTAAGTTTGATTTATTATTGCATGAATAATGGCACTGGGAACACGAAAACAATTTTTCTGCATTATGCATGCGCATGTGACTTCTAAAGTTTGATTTATTATTGCATGAATAATTACACTGGGAACACGAAAACAATTTTTCTGCATTATGAGTGAGTATGTGTCGTCTTAAGCTTGAATTAAAATTACACGAATAATTGCAATGGGAACACGAAAACAATTTTTCTGCATTATGCCTGAGCATGTGATTTCTTAAGTTTGATTTATCATTGCTTGAATAATTGCACTGGGAACACGAAAACAATTTTTCTGCATTATGCCTGCGCATGTGACTTCTTAAGTTTGATTTATTATTGGATGAATAATTGCACTGGGAACATGAAAACAATTTTTTTGCATTATGCGTGAGCATGTGTATTCTTAAGTCGGATTTACGGTTGCTTGAATAATTGCACTGAGAACACGAAAACAATTTTTTTGCATTATGCGTGAGCATGTGTCTTTTTAAGCTTGATTTATGATTGTACGAATAATTGCACTGGGAACATGAAAATATTTTTTCTGCATTATGCGGTGACACGTGTACTGTTAAAGATTTTCGATTGCCAGAATAAATGCACTGCGAACATGGAAACATTTTTTTCCCGGTATGAGACAATTCGTGAATACCGAGGTAAGCTTTACGTTTGCTTGTATACGGACATTGAGAGCAAGGAAATCCCCTTTTACCAGTAAGAATAAATGTGGATCTACTAGAGGATTTTATAGCTTTGGAAATGTTCTCCAATTTCGGCTTTCCGGGGGCAGGCGAAGACACAGTCAGATTTTCAGAAAAAGAATCTTGCGTTCGCGGGACATCTGCAATGTCAATAAAAATTGCGTGAATCCACGTTATGATTAAAATAAACACCTAAAAATAAAAAAATCAAATAAGTACATTTCCGTATAACATCAGTACTTTATATTTATAAAATAAAACTTTAGATTTACGTGTCTGCCTTGTGACGCTGTCCCTGGGTAAATATTAATGGGTATAACTATGCATGTAGCATTTTACTATCATCTATATTTTCACAGAAGGTGAATTGCAATTAAGAAATAAAACGGATAATTACCACAAAATTACCACTGTCGTACAATCGACAGCAAGTTTATCCAAAATATTGTTAAGCTTTCATCTTTTATGTTTACAATTTCACTGTACCAACCCAATGTCACCCAATGTAGCCAGGGCGATGGTGAGTGAACGTGGAAGTTGCGTAATATATTTTCGTAGAAAATCAAATTAAATCTTCGACGGCGCGACTAGAAGGGTATCTTCATAGTACATATGCATCGTCACTTGATAGTGAATTGTGTTTTAAATATTATAAATACAAAATCTTAATATAGACATCGAAATGGGCAAGGTTTGAAAGAATTATTGAATTATTTTAAAATAAAAGGCGTTCCCACGGGGCAACGAGTAGAATGGTTGGCGTCCCTCGGGGGAGGAATTAAAATATAGAAGGAGACATCCCGTTACAGTGGCGGATGGCCTTACAGAGGATAGTATTACAAGTGGTAACTCGTCAGTCAGTGAGTCAAGGATCAGGAGATAGTTGACAGTCAGCCGGAGTGTGGGGCAGGGGACAGTGGAGGAAAATCGAGCGGCCTGGAAGTGAATGGGTGAATAGTCAGAGCTACAGCAATCATGCTGGAGGCCAGTTATTTTCTGAAAGCGTTGACCAATTCTATATGTCTATATCTACACACCATTCAACTGCTCACCAGTACGTTCGTCGGCCCTCCTGGAGGACTCCGAGCACTCCTGCTTGATGCCAGGATACGATATGTCTATGTCAGAGTAGGACGCAACGCCGCCTGCTCCCTCATCGCCGCTCTCGGCTGCCTCATATACCTGCACACCACCACCCCGCGCACTCCAGCCCACATTGTTGGAATCCACTTCTGTAAACAAAATAATAATCCGGTAACGGAGCTGCAGAGTTGCCTGTTTCCTGGGCACGGCTCCAAGTCACCTCAGACTGTCCTTGCATCAAGCAAGTCATCTTATAATAATCTGTGTAAAGATCAGCCGACCAGGCGGACTGCCTCTTGTTGCGCTCTACTTCCTAGTACTACTCTTTTATAAGAGCAAAAGTAACCTAGTTAAAAATTACGTAGTTATTTTAATCATATTCTGGCTAAACGCCAAACACTCGCGACTATGCCAAATTATCTATTTAAAAAGAATGCAGGAATTAGTGATGAAAAGTTTAGTTCATTTGATTAAACTGTCCTTTGCCGTCGATATGTTGTAATGTTATATTTGCATTCGGATCGTTTGAGAACAAAAATAGGACAGTCAGCACGATACTGGATGTACAACCCGTTGATTTTATTATATTGATATGCAAGTAAATTGGTGAAAATGATATGCGTTTTTGCAATTGAGTTCGGATTCCTGCAGAGTGTATACAATTAAAAATACCTTAGCGACACAAAATACAGGCATTGCTTCCAATAAGTGAATATGTGAAGTGCTGATTATTTATTTTAGTCAAAAAACTTTTTTTATAATTTATGGCTACCGTACCGAACCCTTGTTGGTGGACGTGAACTGAACAGTTCAGTTATTCGGAATGGAGAACAGTTTGATTTATGAAATCTGATTATCTTAGTTTAGACTATTATCTTACAATCCATCTTTAACGGATGCACCAAGTACCAATACTTAGTGATGACATCAGTGAGAATGAATCAATAAAATGAAGAATTTACTCACCGGCGCGCTGGTCGGCCCTTCTGGAGCACTCCTGCTTGATGTCAGGATACGATATCTCCATGTCCGTGTAGGGCGCTCCTTCATCGCCGCTCCCGGCTGCAGACCCTGGCTCGGGCTTCACGGCAGGAACATCTTGGTCAGCACGGTTCATTGTTCTATTTCTTGCAGCTAACAAGTGTTCCGATTACCAAATGGCAATTGTCAAATGGCAGACGACCATAGATACGGGAGGGGAATAGACAAATTTTCTTGTCAATACATTGATAGGTAGGACTTTTAAAAATATGTCACTGTTCCTTTAAATAAAATTAACAGTTTATATAAGTCGTTCCTACATCAGTTGTTTTTCTTTTAATATCCTTTCTGATTAGGACAACATCTGGGAACAAAGCGAACAGCTGTGGGAATGGCGAAATAACTTTATATAGGTGACCGCAGAAATATCTCTTCAAAAATTCATGTTACAATTATTGTCCTTAGCTTTTTAGTCCTGCTGATGGGTTAGTTTTTTAAAGACTTCTTTACTTTTTATTTATTATTTTTATCGAGTAGCTTGTTGGTCCTGTGGTTAGGACTCTCGCCTCGTGATCCAAAGGTCGCGGGTTCGGATCTCACTCCAGACCAGGAAGTTAGTCCTATTTTCAATAGCACAAGCATTTAGCTTAGTTTGAAAATAGTAAGAATATTGATGTGACACGTATTCCGTGTTCGCATCTCTATTTTTAAAAAAAAAAAATAATAAAAATTTAATCAGCCAAAATTTCTGAATGTTTTTATTGGGGTGGGTGATTATATCGAATAGTACCCTATTTTTCGATAATTTTGTTATATTGTTAACTTTTATATCAATTTTCGATACTTTAATATTTTTTTGTACATGATTAAGAAGTTGGTCGCTATTTATTCCCTCGTCTATCTGGCAGATATTAATAATCCAATACTTCGTTCTGGAGATTTTCTCAGTTTTGCTTAGTATATAAGAATATGTTTTTGGTTCGATAAAAAATTGTCCATCTTAGTAGTGCTCCCGGGCTCAAAAGGGTTAAGCCGGGAAGGAATACACATTATAACGTCCGAGCAATACAAGTATTGGCACAAAACTATTTGATAGATAGGACTTTTAAAAATATGACGCCCTTCGGATAAATAAAATAAAACGGTTATAAAAAATTGTAACGTTCTGCCTTTTCATTTACTACCGTTTATGGCAATCACATATCTTTAATTTAAAAAAATAATAACTTCTGAAAGCGTGGAAGATTTTTACTTGTATGTTAAAATATCCTAGGTGGAATTAGTTAAGAGACTGTCGAATTTAATTTATTCGAAAGCCTGTTAATTGGAAAATATTTCGGTCTTCCTTATATCTTTCCATCAATTCTTTTTTTACTCGGGAGACTTATTTGGTAGCTTCGAAGTTTGAATTCTTACCTGATACACTTCTACCTCCATTTTGGATTTGGATGCAGATTTTCCCAAAACTGGCAATCCATACATGTAACAACTTTAAACAATGCAAGTGCGAAGAAATCGTGTGCAGCGACAAAATTAAATATTAAGCATTTGGATTGATCAAAACCTAAGATGGGATCCACACAATAAGGTACTTCTTCTATATAAACCGCAGAAAATACTTGTGAAAATGTGAGGCGGTAGAGCAGGCCTAGCTTAAGTGGGAAATCGCCATATATGTCTATATTTTATGTGATCAAATAAAAAAAATCAATAACTGAATACTGGAAATGAATATAGCACTAAGTGCCAGAATGTTCAATTAAGATACAAAGTAAAAAGTGAATATAGTCCTTTTCGCTCTTTATGCGCTGTTTACATATATTTTCATTAACATTTTCAGCACTAATACACGCCGGTACCTCTCGTGAGTGAGTCATTTTAAAAAAACCAAAAACTATCAAATTCTCATTGCGTTTATTGCTGATTTATAAAAAAAATATTCGGTACTTTATACTTGTGCGATATGCATTACTAGGAAATTAATACAGATATAGGACTCCAGTACAATGGTTAAAGGAAGTGTGTGAATTTTGGATGCGCTCCGAGAAATGAAATCGAAATAAATAAATATTTTTCCATAATTTTAATGACATTTAACGAAACGAACACACAATGTTATTATGGTTAAAGCAAAATTAAAACTTTTTTATCAACATACAGCTAATTGCTTAAAATAACAGTGAAATTAAATATATATTGACAAGAAAATCTAAGTTAAAAGCATTTAGAATAAACAAGGTGTTTAATTTCATGAATAACACAAGGGCTGTAATTTTTGTTGTTAAATCGAGGTCAACTACGTAACTCAAGGGGGGACTGTACTGTAATTGTGACGCCATTGGTGGTCTGCATGTTGAAGGGCAAGCGTCATCTGGATTATTTTTGAAAATTCTGTGCTGACGACCGAGACAGGCACAGTTCTCTACTTCCCGGCATTTCAGTTACTGTCTCACTCACATCAGCGATGGTTTTCAATGAGCGAGCACGCCGAGATGCGAGAGGTCTTGGGGAATGGGCTGCCGAAACAGCATCTTTGAATACGAACAATAAAAACTTTACAACGCAAGCTATTAGAACATGATTATTATCCGAAATATGTCAATATTAAACATTGATTTATTTTAGTAGTTTTCATAGTTGAAACACATTAATGATGCGTGTTCCTTTCCAAGACGAATGCGCTGTCTCTGTGACATCATGCGCAAGCTCACAAAGTCAGAACATGAAAACAATGTATTATACAAGAGTAAGCGAATGTACTTATAAACTTGATTTCCAACAAGCAAGAATAACTGCACTGGAAAAAAGAAAACACTCTTTATGCATTATGCTTAAGCACATGACATCTAAATCTTTTTATCCGATTACATGAATATTTGCATTGGGAACATGAAAATAATTTATCTGCATTATGCGTAAGCAAGTGTGTTTTAAAGTTCGATTTATAATTGCTCGAATAATTGCACTGGGAACATGAAAACAACCTTTCTCCATTATGAGTAAGCATATGTTTGTTTAAGTAAGATTTTTGATTGCATGAATAATTGCACTGGGAACATGAAAATTTTTCTGCATTATGAGTACGCATATGTTTTTTTAAGTAAGATTTTTGATTGCATGAATAATTGCACTGGGAACATGAAAACAATTTTTCTGGATTATGCGTGAGCATGTGCCTTCTTAAGTTTGAATTACGCTTGCAAGAATAATTGCACTGGGAACACGACAACAATTTTTCTGTATTATGCATGAGCATGTGACCTCTTAATCTTGATTTATCATTGCATGAATAATTGCACTGGAAACATGAAAACAATTTTTCTGCATTATGAGTAAGCATATGTTTTTTTAAGTAAGATTTTTGATTGAATGAATAATTGCACTGGGAACATGAAAACAATTTTTCTGAATTATGCGTGAGCATGTGCCTTCTAAGGTTTGAATTACGCTTGAATGAATAATTGCACTGGGAACACGACAACAATTTTTCTGTAGTATGCGTGAGCATGTGACCTCTTAAGCTTGATTTACCATTGCATGAATAATTGCACTGGAAACACGAAAACAACAAATTTTCTTCATTATGCGTAAGTCCGTGTAATTTTAAATCATATTTTAGATTGCACCTATAATTACACTGTAAACACGAATACAATTTTTCAGTGTTATGCGTTAGCACGTGTACTTTTAAATTTGATTTTAGTTTGCACTTATAACTGCACTGCGAACATGACAATAATTCTTCCGCAACATGCGTAAGCACGTGTGCTTTTAAGCTCGATTTATAATTGCATGAGTAAGTGCACTGCGAACAAGAAAATAACTTATCTTCATAATGCGTGAGCGTGTGATTTCTTAAGCTTGATTTATGATTGCAAGAATAATTGCACTGGGAACATGAGAACAATTTTTCTGCATAATGCGTGAGCGTGTGACTTCTTAAGCTTGATTTATAATTGCATAAATAATTGCACTGGGAACACGCAAATAATTTTCCTTCATAATGCGTGAACATATGACTTCTTAAGCTTGATTTATGATTACATGAATAATTGCACTGGGAACATGAAAACAATTTTTCTGCATAATGCGTGAGCATGTGACTTTTTAAGGTTGATTTATAATTGCATGAATAACTGCACTGGGAACATGAAAACAATTTTTCTGCATTATGCGTGAGCATGTGACTTCTTAAGTCTGATTTACGATGGCATGAATAATTGCACTGGGAACACGAAAACAATTTTTCTGCATTATGCCTGAGCACGTGTCTTCTTAAGTTTGATTTTAGTTTGCACTTATAATTGCACTTCAAACACGAAAATAATTTTTCTGTATTATGCGTAAGCATATGACTTCTTAAGTGTGATTTTCGATTGCCAGAATAATTACACTGCGAACATGAAAACATTTTCTTCCCGGTATGAGCTAATTCGTGAATTCTGAGGTAAGCTTTTCGTTTGCTTACATACGGGCACTGAGAGCAAGGAAACCCCGTTTTAGCAGTGAGAATAAGCGTGGACCTGGTAGTGGATTTTTTAGCTTTGGAAATGGTCTCCAATTTCGACATTCCGGGGGCAGGCGAGGACACAGTCGGATTTTCCGAAAAAGAATCTTGCATTCGCGGGACATCTGCAATGTTAATAATAATTGCGTGAATTCAATATGTTATGCTTAAAATAAACACTTAACACAGAACACTGCACAAGCTGGAATTATGACACAAAAATTATTCAAAATTTAAAATTAAATCAGCACATTTCCAAATGACATCATTATAGCTTGTAGCATTTTAATGTTATCCGTTTTTTCACAAAAGAAGAAATAAAGTGGATAATGAGTGAACGTGAATGGGAACACGATGTCCCAAGTGCGCTACAAGGAAACCGAGCAGGAAGCGTGGTAAGCCAGCGCAAAGGCTGAGCGAGTGGAGAAGCACACAGCTGGTAATCAGCCGTCACGCTGGAAGCCAGCAATTTTCCGAAAGCGTTGACCGATTCTGTACATCTATATCTACACACCATTCAATTGCTCACCAGTGCGCTCTTCGACCCTCCTGGAGTACTCCGAGCACTCCTGCTTGATGTCAGGATATGATATGTCTATGTCAGAGTAGGACGCTCCGCTGCCTGCTCCCTCACCGCCGCTCTCGGCTGCCTCATATGCCTGCACACCACCTCCCCGCGTACTGCAGCCCACGTTGCTGGAATGCACTTCTGTAATCAAAAACAATAATCCGGTAACGGAGCAGGAGAGATCTTTTCCGGGGCACGTCTCCAAGTCACCTCAGGCTGTGCTTGCATCAAGCAAGTCAACTTATAACAACCTGTGTGTAGATACACGCCAAACAGTTGCTACTGTACAAAATTATCAAGAGCTCGCCTCCTTTTTGGAAAGGTATAGCGAAAAACCAAATCTAAAAAATGTAAATGCTGCATGATCTATATATAAATTGTATAAAATATTACACAAATCAAAAAATTAATAATCTGGATCCGTGGTCTGAATGAACACATATTTTTCGTTAGAATTGTACTTATGTTTTATCAATAACCTTCAACAGGGGGTCCAAACTGTGGCGGCATCGTATCCCTGATTATGGGCAGAAAGAAGCCATCAATTTCACGGGCGCAATCCTGGGTGAAGCACGTTCAGCTGCTCACACATATTCATTGTGCAGTGGGAGCCCTTTTCCCGACACTAGTAACCTGGGGATCGCAACCCAACACCAAGAAGCGACGCCTGGTCTCCACAACATGTCGATAGAACGTGAAATGTATTTTTTCTGCTTTGTCCACAAGCCTCTGACCTCATATTGAACTTTTTAGTGTAAACTTAAGACAATCAATAGTAAAATCCTAATACTGTCCTGTAAGAAATTTGTGATAAAATTAAACCAAACCTAACCTAACCTTACCAAACCTAGCCTAACCTAACCTTACCTAACCAAACCTAACCTAACCTAACCTAACCTAACCAAACCTAACCTAACCTAACCTAACCTAACCAAACCTAACCTAACCTAACCTAACCAAACCTAACCTAACCTAACCAAACCTAACCTAACCTAAACTAACTAACCAAACCAAACCAAACCTAACCTAACCTAACCTAACCTAACCAAACCTAACCTAACCTAACCAAACCTAATCTAACTAACCAAACCAAACCAAACCAAACCTAGCCTAACCTAACCTAACCTAACCTAACCTAACCTAACCTAACCTAACCTAACCTAACCTAACCTAACCTAACCAAACCTAACCTAACCTAACCAAACCTAATCTAACTAACCAAACCAAACCAAACCAAACCTAGCCTAACCTAACCTAACCTAACCTAACCAAACCAAACCTAACCTAACCTAACCTAACCTAACCTAACCAAACCTTACCTAACCTAACCTAACCAAACCTAGCCTAACCTAACCTAACCTAACCTAACCTAACCTAACCTAACCTAACCTAACAAATCTAACCTAACCGAGTGTTTGAACAGAAGTCGAGTAGGTGAGTTCGATATTTTAAATTTATCGATTATTCTTCAAAAAATTTATTGTTTCAAATCATTTTGCACTCCTTGTTTACTATCTTGATAACTGCATTTATTTCCTTTAGCATTCGCTTTGTTTTGTGTTACCATTTATATTAAAAGTAATAATCAATTTTAACTTTGACAGATAGGCCGCCATTTCTGACGCGCTTGTATGGCTCTTTAGAATTCTTAATTATTTCAAATCATTTTGCATTATTAGTTTACTATCTTGATAACTGCATTCATTTTCTTTTGCATTAGCTTTGTTTTGTGTTACCATTTATTTCCAAAGTAATAATTTTAACTTTGACAGATAGGCCGCCATTTCTGACGCGCTTGTCGTCTATGGCTTTTTCTTAGCAGCTAACTTCATTGCTAACATAATTCAATTCATCTATGGTCTTAGCCTCCATTAAATTTCTTGCCAGTGTTTGAACGGAAGTCGAGTAGGTGAGTTCGATATTTTCAATTTATCAATTATTCTTCAAAAAATTTATTGTTTCAATGATCCACCGACCACAAAATGAGTGATCCTCCACCCGACATGGAAGTGTCGGATATCAGCGACAATCCTACTAATGGACCGATGAAGCTTACAGAAAGCATCACGGAATCTGTTTGCAAAGCATTAGATGCTCTTTCCCGCAGCGGGAATATTAAAAGCTCGGTGAAGACCGAAATTACCTCATGTCTGCAAGACATCATGAAAGCAAAGTACATGATCCTTATGGATCTTATCCAGAAGGATAAAGAAATCCTTAAAAGTAAAGCAGACTCCCTGGAGGCTCTTTACGAACAAGAAAGGAGACATAATAAAACATTATGTACCCTAAAAGCTGTGGCAACAGTCAATAAAGATACTTCAATCGAAGTCCCGCAGAATGCACCAAAAAGCTACGCCTCGGTAGTGAACTCTGCGACAAAGCCCACAACTTCTACCTATGTGACCGTCCCAGCGGAACAGCGAAAGACCAAACACATCCTTGTCGTAGAAGGCAAGGATAAAGATACGAGCCAGAAACTGGTTCAATCATTGAAAGCCTCAGTTAATGTTGCGGCTTTAGGGATAGGTATCACCTCCCAAGAAAACATATAGCAACAAGCTTGTGGTTCAGTGCGATACTGAAAACGAGTGTAAAAAGCTCGCATCAGCTATCAATAAGACTTCCCATCTCAAATCGCAAGAGGGAACCAAAATTAAACCAAAGGTCATCGTCAAAGGGATTGACGCCGACCTTGACAAAGGTCAAATTATATCGGCACTATTCCGTCAGAATGGTTCTCTGAGTGCGCTTCTGGGAGACACTCAACCAGAAAACCTGGCAAAGGTAATGTTCATGTTACCTTATAAAAAGGAGAAATCCTTAAAATGTGCCGTGATATCAGTCACGCCAGCGATTTTTAAATCGCTTAGAGAATTGGGTAAAGTCAACATGGGTTATTCAAAGACGACGGTAACCGAGTACCTCGCCATAATTTCATGCCTCAGGTGCATGAAATACGGGCACTCCGTGGCCCATTGTAAAAATAAGGAAGTTTGCTGGCGATGTGGAGGAGAGCATAAAATTGCCAAATGCACAAAGCCGGACGCAGAGACCTTCAACTGCCTGCATTGCGTCAGTTCAAGTAAAAAGACGCAAAGTCCAACTAACGTCACACATAAGCCCTTTTCCGATGACTGCCCGGTCTATCAAAGAAACATGATAAGATACAGGGATATGGTCGACTATGGCCAATGATCCAGTAAATATTCGCTTTGCTCAGGCCAACTTGCAGAGATGCGAGGCGGCCACCATATCATTCTTCAACAATTTACACAGGAAGAAGATTGATATTGCCATAGTGCAAGAGCCCTACACGGGAAGTACAGGAAAATTGAATAAATCAACGTGCTACGGAACAATTTTCCAGAAGAAATGTCTTCAAGAGCCAGTTAAAGCCGCTGTTATCGTTCTGAACAGCAATCTTGCTAAGAACTGCATTTTACTCCAAAAATATAGCGACAACACGAACATATTCATCGAGGCTTCAATCCAAGGTACGCCTACGGTGATTGGTTCTGTCTACTGTCCTCCAAATGAAGACATTGAAGTGAGTCTCATAAAAGTTACCAAACTCCTTGAGACAAAACGACATCAAGTAATCATGGGAGGAGATGTGAATGCTAAGCACATCTGGTGGGGTAGCAGGAAAACAGATAAACGAGGTGAGAAAATTCTCGATTGCATATCGCAACACCAACTAAATGTAGTGAACGAAGGATCTATTCCTACATTTGAAACGGTCAGAGACAACGTTCTCATCACCAGCGTAATCGATATAACATTATGCTCCAACAGTTTTCTAAATAAAATATCTGATTGGAAGGTTGACAAAGACACTGCATCTCTTTCTGATCATAACGCCATAACATTCTCCCTTCTGCTAGGAAACGTCGACAACACAAAGGTTCTGGACTCGACCTTCATGTATAAGACAATTAAAGCCAAATGGAACAAGTTCGCTGAAGTTTTTACCAAGTCGATTCAAGACAAGAAGCTCACGGTAGCCGAAATCGAAAGTAATAACGAACAGCGGACACTAGACCGGCAGGTTACTCTGTACACTGAAGCAGTCAGCGATGCGTGCAGAGCCTCGATTCCGACCACGAAAGTCCCAAAACAGAAGAAATGCCCATGGTGGAATGAAAAGCTGGAAAATCTCAAGAAAGAAGTCACAGCCGCAAAAAGGAAGATGAGCAACTCCTCCGCAGAACGAAGAAGAGCAGTCACTCTGCCAGCATACTTAGAGCTGAGGCAGCAATACAAGGATGAAATTGCCTCAGCAAAAATCAACAGCTGGAAGGACTTCTGCGGTGCACAAGGTAAAGAGACAGTCTGGTCTACCGTTCAAAGGATACTTAAATCGAAACCGGCTACTCCCCCGGAAACTCTGAAGTTCGGAAACAAAATAACAAACACGGCTCTAGAATCGGCCAACGAACTACTGAAACATTTCTTTCCCGTAGACTCAAGCACCTTGGATACACCTGAGCAACAAGAAATAAGGAATGGACCCCCCAATAATCTTACGAACATAGACCCGGATTTCACGCAACTGGAGATTAGAAAGATCTTGTCGGCAATAGATCCAACCAAAGCACCGGGCCGCGATCACTTCACGGCAGATATTTGCCTACAGACATTTATGTGCCTTCCTGATATACTAACCGCGATCTACAATGCGTGTCTCAGAATTGGATGCTTCCCATTGCTGTGGAAGGTGGCGAGGATTAAATTTATCCCCAAACCAGGTAAAGAAGAATATGGAAGTGCTGCGTCATACAGACCGATTGGACTTCTTCCGGTCTTTGGCAAGGTGCTAGAAAAACTTCTCATAAAGAGACTGGCATGGCGGAAAACGACATTGCAGAAAATAAGCCCCTTCCAATATGGATTTACACAGCAAAAAGCACGGAAGACGCGATGCACGAGGCGATCAGAAGAATCAAGGAAGCAAACAATGGAGGCCAGCACATTTGTGTGGTATCCCTGGACATCAAGGGAGCATTTGACAATGGTGGCCCTTTCTCCTATTTCAACTAGCAAAAATGGACTGCCCACTCAATATATACAAAGTCTTCAAGGACTACCTATCGGACAGGATAGTGGAGACTGTCTACGCGGGAGCATCTGCTAGACAGGAATCAAATATGGGCTGTATACAAGGATCTGCTTGCGGACCGGTGCTCTGGAATATACTTTTAGATGACCTTCTACAACTCGCACATCATCCAAACGTACACATTCAAGCATTTGCTGATGATGTACTCCTTATAATTAAACATAAAGACGCCAGCATACTTCAGCAAATCACCAACGATACTCTCCATAATATATCTACCTGGGGAAGAAAAGTAAAACTAGAGTTCTCGGAAGAAAAGACAAAGGCACTCTTTATCACCAGAAAAAAGGCCCAGCCGCCGACCCTGATGATGAATGGTAAAATACTTGCATTTTCTAGAGACTTAAAAGTACTGGGAATCGTCGTGGATGACAAACTCAACTGGAATAAGCATGTCGATATGGTATGCCAAAAAGCCACTAATATAGGAAAAAAGCTTACTTTTATGGCAAAACCGACATGGGGACTCAGCGCCGAGGTACTTCGTACGATCTACGTCGGAGTTGTGGAACCTACGATAACATATGCAGCCAGTTTATGGGGAGAGGCAGCCAGGCGCAAGAATATACAGAAGAAACTTAACAGAGTTCAGCGAGCATTCGGAATTCGAATATGCAAAGCATATCGCACGACATCTCTTAACTCTGTACAAGCTATAGCCGGACTCACTCCCCTCGATCTAAAACTCAAGGAACTCAAACTAATCCGCGACACCAAGGTCGACGGAAAAATATCGTTCCTTCCTGAAGATCGAAAATACCAGGGTGTCGTGAAGTACACCCGGCTGCCTCATCCTAGAGAGCAAGTGGGCGAAAAAGTGAGTTTTCCAGAAAACTACCAAAGGCAACAACAATTTCTCAGCACTGAAATCGACATCTATACAGATGGCAGCAAAACAGGCGGTAAAGTTGGAGCAGCATTCGTCATCTATAATGAAACCGGAGAGGTATACAATAAGAAGCTACCTATGGCTGATTATTGCTCAGTATTCCAAGCTGAACTCTTCGCAATCAAGAAGGCATTAGAGTGGGTAGGTACACAAACACGGACTTGGAACACAATTAATGTACTAACAGATTCCAAAAGTGCCACTTACGCCCTCAAAAATGGTGCACCGACGAACCCCATTGTCTTCGATATTCAAGAAATAACCAAGAAATTGAAGGAAAAGGACACAGCATGCGAATTTCTATGGATAAGAGGCCACAATGGATTAGCAGGAAATGAGAGAGCAGACGAGCTGGCAAAGGATGCTGCACTCAAGGTCAGAACCGCCAAACTATACTCGGACTTTCCTCTCAGCTACGCAAAATTCATGATAAAAGAGGCGATCCATGAAGAATGGGACCGTAGATATAAATCTGAAGAAACGGGAAAGGGGACGAAGCTGTTCTTCGGTAGCATTAAAGATGCAAAAGAGTTTAGGAAGAGAACACCACTCTCATTTGAACTCACTCAAATACTAACAGGACACGGAGCGACTCTGTCGTATCTTCACAGATTTAAAATCAAGGATAGCCCAGCATGTCCATGCGACTCATCCACAGAACAAAATGTCCAGCATCTTATTCTAGAATGCCCTATCTTCACGGCAGAGAGATATAAAATGGAAAAGGTATGTCAAACGAAGGACACCGAACTTAAGGATTTCCCAGAGATTCTTCAGGATAGTGTCCTTAGACAAAAATTTGTTGAATATGTTACGCATATTGTACGTAAAATCACTCAATGTAACAAATAAATATTATCTCCAATAAAACTGTAATAAAAACCAATTTATGTTCCTCCAAATAAAGAATTTTAAACAGCATAGCAGTTATTTCTGTTCCAGCTGAGGTTTTCCATGGTTCCCTCAGCCGTCAGACAAATGTCGGAACAGTATAGCACGCCCATGGCAACACTCCACAAAGAAACAATAAACACATACACAGAATAAATTATCACAAACAGCAAGCACATACAAATAAAGCCTAACACAAAACCTTGAAAAATAATATGCAAGGTGACAAAAGCAAACACTAAACAAGGAGAAAAAAAAAAAAAACCTAACCTAACCTAACCTAACCTAACCTAACCTAACCTAACCTAACCTAACCTAACCTAACCTAACCTAACCTAACCTAACCTAACCTAACCTAACCTAACCTAACCTAACCTAACCTAACCTAACCTAACCAAACCTAACCTAACCTAACCTAACCTAACCTAACCTAACCTAACCTAACCTAACCTAACCTAACCTAACCCAACCTAACCAAACCTAACCTAACCTAAAAAAGGGGATTATACAATTTGGCGGCTAATCGTAGGAATTTATCGGCTCGATCCACGTACAACTCTTTACACCTTTTTATAAACATGTAACGAGCCAAATTCCCGGGGAGATGGTACTTACGACTTATTCTGTAGTTGACTGAATAAAGTATTTATTGAATATTTCGTGAAAAACTTGTTTAATATAATTACTTGTTCAATTAAAACCGTATGTGTAATGCAGCATAATGTTTTCTTGCCTTTTAGTACTTACTTCACCACACAAGGTGAATCCATAGATAAAGTCAAACAATTCAATCAATATTTATCTGCTGTCTACGGCAAGGCGTCATTCATGTCATAGACAAAACATGCAACTGTCAGATTTGCAACGATGTGTGTGAACGAAATTATGAAACTTTTAACTGTGATAATTTTTTAATAATCTTTTGCGCCGCATATAAATATCATTTTTGAAATCAGAACACTCGATTTTACGTGTTACAAAACATGCAACTGTCAGATTTGTAACGATTTGTGTGAACGAAAATTTTAACTGTTATGAAACTTTGAACTGTGATAACTTTTTAAATAAACTTTTGCGCCGCATATAAATATCATTTTTGAAATCGGAACACTCGACTTTACGTGTTACAAAAAAAAAAAAAATCCCAAAAATGCTGTTGGTATTATCCAGTTCAACCCATCTTTTTTCAAAAATAAACTTTTTTATTTATGCACATTAAAGACTGGTTGCATCAACTTACTTTATAGCAATAGTTCATTTAAAGCATAGATTTTTACGAGAGCAGTTTAGAGAAAGTTGTTTGATCGGTGGAAAATGCAAAATATCTATGCTTTGAACGAAAGATTACTATAAACCAAGTTGATACAACGGCCCTAAACCGATTGATATCCTTAGGTGTTACTGAGTTAAACATGGTGGTCATGATCATTAGGTATGAGACACCGAATAAAACCGGCGCCACACTGCGCGGATCTTCCGCCGCGTCTCTTCTGTCGTGGAACATCGCTACATTTCTTTCCATACAATATGCGCTTATTAAACACACTACGCGGATGATCGGTCGATCTATTTGCTTTGCCGATTTGGCGCAACGGAAAAAACGCGGCGGAAACTGCGTAATGTGGCGCCAGCCTAAAAGAATTATTATTGTTTGTTTTTTTTTCCTGAAAATTGTATTTTTCTTTGATTTTGAAAAAACGCCATTTTGTGACGTTGTGTATTTTACGAATGTATATTTTGATAAATTTATTTGTACGTTAGTTTACATTTCTTGTTTTTTATCGTGTCGTATACTGCTTAATAACTTGTTTAAGAAAAAACGAATTTGCATAAAATTCCCTACAAATTAGATAATTTTTACACTATGAGCAGTACCACAACGATTGGGACGCCCTTCTTTATTCTCCAGATAAGTTGGACGGACTATACCCTCGACAAACATAACTGGAGAATAGAGATGGGTCGTTCATGAACGAACTATTCTTTTAAAACAGTTCACCTTACTGAACGAACAATATAGTTCACTAGTTCAGTAGATGGAAAGCAAATCGTAAATTCTATATCCAAATCGATTAAATCATTGGCAGTCAACTCTATGTCTTCTCTCTAAATAATGAATTTTTGGAAACTGCAAGTAACCCCCCCCCATCAGGTATCGAAAATTTGTCTGGTGGGAAAGACTCGTTTTATTTATTTTTTTGGGAAGTTGATAAAATGAGGTTTTGATTAAAATCGAAAGCACTCCCCTCCCACGGTTTCATTTAGAAATTTAGTGATAGGAAAGTGAACTGTTCATTTAAATAAATTGAAATAGACAAAAAACAATAATTCTAATGAACTACTGAACGATTCAAAGTGAACAGTTCACTTGGCTAAACGACTCGGTGAACGACGGTTCAGTTAACCGAACTAAAATTATCAACTCTACTGGAGAATGGACGAGTAGTGATGGGTCCGCTCTGTACTAAGTATTACAGTGAAGTACTTCATTCTACTGAAGTGCACACTTTATACGTTTTAATCAAACTTCAAACTTCACATTTCAAATAATGACACATTTCAAATTTCACACTTCAAAGTGCACACTTCAAATTTTAAATTGATGTGTGAGTTTTAGTGAAGTGGAACGAATGAACACTTGTAATTTTCAATAATGTAAAATTTTTGACGGATTTCATGTGGATGTCGGGTCAACGATCCGTTTCACCGCATTCCATAACCACCGCTGATGACGACAGTTCGCATCGGAAAAATACCATCTGCCGATATTAATCACCAGCAACACGTGTATGAAGAATGCTGACATCGATCTTCGCACGCAGAAGAAGCAAACAGAGCGAGGTTTAAAATATGATGATGAAGCAAGATACACCCAGTCATCAGAAATACAAAATGCTAACGCATTAGCGAGAGAGAGGGAGTGCTTTCTGTTTTCATCAAAACCTCATTTAATCTTATGAACTTCCCGAAAAAATAAATAAAACGAGTCTTTCCCACCAGACAAATTTTCGATACCTGAGGGTGGGGGGGGGGGGTACTTGCAGTTTCCAAAAATTCATTATTCAGAGAGAAGACATAGGGTTGAGTGTTAATGATTTAATCGATTTGGATATAGAATTAAAGTAATAAACGACTTTCTTTCCACCTACTGAACTATATTGTTCGTTCAGTAAGGTGAACTGTTTTAAAAGAATAGTTCGTTTATGAACGACCCATCTCTATTCTCCAGTTAAGTTTGTCGAGGGAAAAACTTCATTTCAGAATGAAGATTTCAACACGCACACGTTCACCAATTTAAGACTACAAGTAGTTTGTAGTGTCTATTTTGCACACATGTGCGCTCCTGTACTGAAAATACAATGTACCCATTCACTTTATACTACATTGTATGTACAATGTAGTATAAAGTGAATGGGTACATTGTACTAGCCTAGTACAAATGTTCAATATACTAATGTACCTTTTTGTAGTTGTGTACTCGTGTACTGTACTGAGTGATTGGTTCATATGTGGGTTGTATGACGAGCGCGTATTGAAAATAAATGTCGTAAAATTGTTCGGTTTGCTCGTATTTAGTACATTATATTTACTTTTTCGTTAGTTAAGTTGTTTTTTATTTTCGTTATCGCTATTTATTAAACATGTTTGAATTGCATAAATGAAACATTTTAATAACATACGACGACAGTGTTTTCGTCAGTTAAAAGTTTATTTTTTTTATGTGGGATATGGTTTTCAAAACATTTTAAATTTATTTTTATCTATGCGTACGTGACTTTACATAAACATTAAATTTGTTTATAAACATTTTTAATGCATTGTACCTTGTGTATTTATTTTAGCTTTCTATGTAAAAACATAATTTTATAAATTGTTTTTTTATTTTCGCTATCAAAAAAAATATTACGATTTTAGAATTGTAAATACTATTCGCATGTTTATAAAGCATATTTTTATACTGTAATGGGATAGGTATTAGTTTTTAAAGTTCTTTTGTGCGTTTTTTTTTATTTTCTGCTTAAGCGTTCTTTTACATTGCACGCTTTAACGATTTTATATAAATATATTATACGTATATGTTCATATAAACGTTATAATATAATATTGTATAATTAATAAAAATGAACTTTGTTTTCACCACTTTTATATTGAAAAATATACTAACAAATTAAATCGAAGTATAGACAGTGAAAATATAAAAATATATATATATGAAAAATAATGAAGTATTTTACCTACTTAACATAAATTTAATTTGTTAGTATTAGTACTCAATTGTATCCTGACGAAGGAGCCATGAGCTCTGAAACATGTTGATATTTTTCAATACAAAAGTGGTGAAAACAAAGTTCATTTTTAATAATTAGATATATTAATAATGTCACCACCAAAATCATTTTGCTGTTGAAGAAGTTATAATATTATACTTTAAAAGGATCATCTTTATTTCAATCACGGCTTTGGTATGACATTGCATATGTGAAAGGTTTTAGTCAATTCGGCAGCGTATTTGTTTGTAATTATTATTTTTATTTTCGTTATTGAATAACTAGCGCCACACGGTGACGACAACGGAAGTTCTGTGACAGAACGAGATTGTTCCAGGAGGCTACATTTCTTTACATATAATAAAATATGCAATACAGTAAATAGGTATATTGTATTATTCTGTGTTCTGTGGTGCCGACCTACCGCGGCGGAATGTATATGGTATGCAATTTTATGTCACCGACAAAATTTACGGAAAAGACGGCATTTATTCGTGTTCGCGTGTCACGCCCGCCGCAACCAGTGGTTGCGGCAGCACGTACGTCAAAGACGACAGCGGGACTGCGACAGCGCCGACAGCGGTGTGCACTAGGGATGGGCGTTGAATGGACGGACTAGTTGAAATCAACCGTTGACGTTGCATCGACGCGTCGACCGTTTACGTTTATCACATGGACTAGTTGAATTCGTAGACGGTGGACAGTGGACGCCGTGGTCGGTGGACGATTCGAGATTAACTCAATGCAAAGCAACGAGCGAGAGCAAGACAAAAAGTTTCCGTTTATTTCTCTCTCATCTCTCGCTGTCGACTTGTAGATGCCATAGACGTCATAGACGGCTCGACGCATAATTTCATTTCAACTCTAAAGTACACTACCATAGAGTGCAGATCTGTGTACACGAACTATGACAAGAGATTTGAAATTTGAATACATGCGTAGCGCGAGATAGGCTTAATAAGCTATTATTTATTACTTGATTTTTTGTGATATCACGTGCGACGATTCGGTGAATTCCCAATTTTACGCCGTATAAAATAAAACAATTCTGTTTAATTATTTAATTATTTATTGAACTATTATTAATTAATAGGCCGGCTAGATATTTTTCTAAAATCAATATTTTATTCGATCGATCTCGACTTCTTATATATTTACCTGAAAAGGGATGCTAAAATTTAATTATTGTGTTATTTCCTTACTTTTCAACTTTAGCATATAAATGATAAACAAACTTGTAGGGAATAAAATTTTCTATACCTAACTATGGTCCTTATTCAGGAGTCCAACATTAATTATTGTATATGTAATATAATCTTGAATTTAGGTTTAATTAATTTTTATTATAAATTCCCTATTTTCAACTTTATAGATAAAAAAATAAATCTATTATAATTTTGTTTACACCAATTTTTATTGGTTTTTTACGTGTTTCGGGAACAATGTTCCTTTTCTCAAATTGAGCCTTAAACTAAAGTTGACAAATAATACAGATATATTTATTTATTAATAATGTCACCACAAAGTGAAAGTCTGACTTTGAAAGATGTATTCTTCAATAAATTTCTAGATAACATCTCAAATGTAAAGTATTTTTAAATTATGTATTTATTTATAAATTTATAGATAATAAATAAATGTAAAGGTTTTTATCATTTTATTTAACTTGTATTGAAACGAATGAATTTTTCGTAATCGATTTGAGTTAGTGTAGTGATAGTCCAACGTTTTACAAAAAATAATACTCATAATCAAGGCAGGAATATAGTCCTGCTAGGTTATTATTGTTTTCCAAATAACCCTGTACACATGTAATAATGTGTATCTAATATATTTTTTTATACACACATTGCTTTGTACTTTATATTTTTAATTTTTATACTCATATTTTAATGCTTATACCCGATACTTTCACTGCTTATATATGTAGTTTATATTTATATTTTACTGCTTACACCTGATATTGTTGTGTATACCTACTTCTTTCTTTATTATATATAGAAAGAAGTATATAAAACAATATGTAAAAGCCTATAAACAAATAAATAATAAAATATTTCTTTTTTACATATAAGCACAAGTAGCGGTTTTACTTTCCCCGAAACTATATTCCTTCGAACTTCTGTAAATTTTAAAAATTAACGTAATAAAAATAACCAACGGTTGTGCCGTCGAGCAGCGTCGCGTTAAACCGTGGACAGTTGACTATCGTCCCGATGTTTAGATAAACGTCCGCGTAACGAAGTTGACGCGTCAACTAATTGACAAATTCAACTAGTTGATCGTCTCGTCGATGGATGGACGTGGACGGTCTCGTTTCGTCGACGGTAAATACGTCGACGACCCATCCCTAGTGTGCACTGTGCGGTAGCGATGGGTCCGCTTTGTACTATTCTAAGTACTAAGTAGGACTACAAATGTAGTAAATGTGCGATTAAAAACGTGTGTAGTGTACGCTTCAGTACAATGTAGTACTACATTGTAGTACAGAGCGGACCATCGCTATCGGACTCGGGACTATAATTCTATAATATTAATCTCTTTACTATGATTGTTGATTGTGACGTTACTCCGAATTTTGAGGAGTGACGTCAAAATCATAAGTTGTTTTTTTTTGACATCTTTATTTCCGTATATTGATAATATTCTGCTTATTTTTATTTCCATAAATTAATTATAAGTGAGAATTTGTATGTCGTGTAAAATAAGTACCGTATAAAATAATTATCATTTTCGTTCTAATTTTTTAAGCGAATGTAATGTCAACTTTATACATTGATTAATTACAGTGTTTTCAGTGATTAAAGACATACATGTCAATAATTGTATCCAGTTACTTTCGTTAGGGTTACTTTCGTTTTAAAATATTTTTATTGCATGGACAAGTCATTAAAATGGCATTGCATATAAATGAAATAAAAGACGACAATGGAGCATTTGCTACTCCATTAAATTTTTTGTGGTGGATCATAAAGTCTGTGTGTATACCATTTTCATTCCCGTGGTTAATATACCGTTTCATTTGTAATATGCACCTCCAAACAAAAATGTCTCGACTCCAGAATAAGGTAAATATAATTTATTACAGTCATGAAATGAGTGAGTAATCATAGATTTAACTAGATATATGAGTTAGAAAACTTCACGATGAAAGGTTTTACCATTTTTCATTGACCTGTGAGGTAATTAGTCTTGCTAGCCTGGTTCCCGCTTTATTTATAATCATCAAATAATGCCAATCCAAAATAAGGTAAATATTATAATTGAATTTTATAATTAAATTGAAGGTTTATTTAGAATATATTTATGACTAATAGATACCTTAAAAATACAAAGTTCAAAGGTTTACTGCTATCAATTTGAATCGTTTAAAGATAATTACAAATTCCCAATGTCATCAAATAGTGTAATGTTAAATCTCCTCTTTGTCTACTATGTCAGCAACACAAATATTTAAATATTTACATAATTTTTTGATTTAGATATCTATATGCAATAGTTAGAAGTTTAAATTCTATGTAGGACTGTATTATTTATATGTATAACACCCTTCAGGTGAAATTTTTACAAAAATGGTCCTACATACATTATTCAATAATAATTTGATTAATTCCTATATCAGCTTCAATAACAATAAATACGTCTTCCAATGTTTTAGTTTTGGGGACTTATATAATTTATTTCTAGGTATGTTTCATTGCTATAGCATTGAAGCAATTTGCATGCGTTATGGACTCATCTTAGGGTAGAATCTCAGTGCAAATCCAAGATTTTACCAAAAGCCATGTTTTTTACTGCATTTTAGTAAAAGAATTTTATTAATAACTTTTAAAAAAGTACAGTAAGAATTAGAAAAATGAAGATCGCAAAGAATAATTCTATTAATTACCCAAAAATCTCGAGAGTTACCATACTCGTTATTGCGACCCAGGGATGATTTTTCCTTGTCAAAAAGTCAATACTTGTTATACTTTAAGGGCGGGGTAAGGTTAATTCGTACAAAAAAAGGCATGTTTTTGTGAATTTTTTGTGACAACACAGTTAAAATCTCTTTATTAAAACCAATAATACATTAAAGTATGACATTTGAAGAATATTGTGTAAAATTTTCAAGACGAAATATTAAAAAATACGGCAATGGCAGCAATTATTCGGACGTGTCTCGGAAAAAAGTAGAATTGCGGTGTCCATCATAACTTGGTGCTAGATCATCTGAAATCAAAAAATCAAAATTCATTCGATAGATAATAGATTTTCCCAGGTAATGCTGGGAGCGTTTTTTGAAATTTCAATTTTTCAATTTTTTGGAACACTTTGAAGGGAAAAACGCGATTTTTTGCGAAAAATATCGACTAATTTGTTATTAAAAAATGTAAATTACTAATAAATTTGAAAAAAACTCGACAGCGTTACCTCGTAAATTATGTACAGAAATAGTGTTCAAAATTTCAAAAGGATCGGTGCAGTGGTTTTGAAGTTATGATGGACACCGACTTTGAAAACGTGAGATGTGGGGAAAACGTTTTAAAGCTTTGCACACTGTAAAATTCAAAATAAAACTCAACACTTATTTTATACTTACACATAATCGTCGATGCCATGTTCACACAGCAAAGAGCTTTAGTCATCAGCATCTTTTTGTCCTTGTCTAAGCAAAACTCTTCTAATACAATAGCACGTCCGGTAGTCCTCAGGTGAGCGCGTCTCTTAGCTGCCCGAGCAGGTATAGAAAATCAGTCTGATATCGCTCAAATGTTCACAATTTCGTCAATTTTGCTCCGATTGTCTTGAAATTTTGACACAATATTCTTACGATGTTATACATTCATTTAAAAAATTAAAAAAAAAATGCAAAAAAAAAAAATTAAAAACCTTACCCCCCCTTAAAGTACCACATTTTTTCAATGTTTCTTTCTCCAGTACTATCACATTCTGCCAATTTATTTCTTTGCCATTCGTCTCCATCTCTATACTTTCTTTGCCTAAAATATATACTTACTTTCATAAAAAAATTTAGTAGTAGTTTGCATTAATCTCCACTTTAGCATACATTAGTGTTATTTAAAATTGTTTCTTAAAGTAATGTAGTCAAGTAATAAAGTCTTGCCCCAGTCAAGAGTACATACATGTGAATATTACGTTTTAAATATGTTTTTCTTAGTTAAAATGGAATCAAATTAATATTTGTTAACCATAATTGTGGGTAAAGCAAAGGCAGCAATATTAAAAAAAAAATTATAGCAGTCACCGAGTATTACTAATTTAAAATATACTGAATTCTAGATTTTGCTTATCTCTATCACTTCCAAAATCATGTTTCCTATAAATTTATTGGCTATGTTTCCTATAAAATTTCAATTTCAGTACATTATAAATTAGTAATCCTTGATGACTGCATTAATTTTTTTTGGATGTGGCTGCCTTTGCGTTTACACCCCTCAATATTGGTGTTGCTAAAATGATCTAACTTGATAGCACAACAGAACACCCTGTGTGCTAAATACTCATATATTTTATTTAAATGAACATCGTCTTTATATTAACTAAATAAACACCTATAAAATTTTCTGCATAAAGTGTTTGCTAATCACTTATTGAGTAAGTAAACATTAACTCTTGAATGGCTCATCATTATTCACATTGTCCGTATATTGATTGATGCCTAGATTTCAACATTGTGAGTCTTATGAAATAGATTATGTATAATTATTCATTACATTTATTGATATTTAATAAGCTTTTCTGAATGTTTTACTCCCACATTATAATATTTAGGAAAAAGTTAGGAATGTTCAAGTAACACCAATTTTGTTCATTTTTTTCCTAGTGTAATAAAGGGTCCTGATTACATAAATGATGTCAAATTATGGCGCTAGCAAGTTTAAAAGCAGTTATTTTAAGTTAAAAACAATACATTTTTGACACTAGAAACCATAGATTAGAAAACGTAATATATACGCAAAACATAGACAATGGATTATTTAGGTAGAAGCGTCCGTTTCTAACCTAAAAAACCCATTAATTAAAGAAAAATATATTAGATTGTGTGATGATTTGGTGGCGGGGCTGTCGTGGAGGCGTTCCACGGGTTTGTGCACCCGAATACCTGCCTGCTACGGCCCATCAGGGTTTTAACTTGTTATGTTATGGTTTGGTGGCAAGGCAGTCGTGGGGGCGTTCCAAAGGTTTGTGCCCCGTATACTTGCTTGTGTCATATAGCCTTGTGTCAAAATCATATAAAAAATAATAATAAATCGTATGACATAGAATCCAACATAAAAAGAATTGCATTTTAAATATCAAATAATGTGCAAAAAAACAACAAATATTTTTGGCAACAATAATCTCCAATATTATTGAAAGATTTGACAGATACTTCGTGGTGCAACATAATTTAAAATATGTTTTACTTTACTTTGTAATACACACACACAATATGAGTTATTAAATTACTACTGTAGTTTCGAGACGAGCAGTCCCTCTCATCATCAGATATAGATAATAACGAACTTAAATACAAAATTGAACAATCTAATCGGGTAGGTCAGGGGGCGCGCGGTGGGGAAGCCCGAGTAATCCTGCCCGCGCCGCGCCGGCGTAATGCAGGATCGTGGATACAGTTGAAAGGAAAGGTAATGAATGGGCTCTCTTCTGGTAAGGTGATTTGGCATTTTCTATGAATAAAAAAGCAAGAACATATATTTTGTATGGGCATCTATGGCCTGAAGTGTCAAAAATGTATCATTTTTAAACTTAAAATAACTGCTTTTAAACTTGCTAGCGCCAAAATTTGACATCATTATTTAAATCAGGACCCATTGTTACACATGGAAAAAAATGAACAAAATCGTTGTTACTCGAATATTCCTAATTATAGCCTATTATTTATAGTAAGTAAAATTGTTTGATCTGTATGATGACCCTTAGGACCTGGCGGGTAACATAGGCGACATTTCCCCTCCCCCTTTACCCCTTCCCCGCCCCATCATATTTTCAATGCAAATCTGTACCGTTCAACTGATCGAACTCAAAATTTTCAAACTTATTCTTTAGAACCCGGCGGGTAACATAGATGACATTCCCCCCCCCCCCTGATATATTTTCAATACGAATCTGTGCTGTTCAACCGATCGGACTCATTTGCAATTTTATTCTTTAGAATCCGGCGGGTAACATAGGTGACATTTCCCCCCTCCTTCTTTACCCCTCCTCTTCCCCCTGACATATTTTCTGTACAAATCTACACCATTTGACCGATTGGACCCAAAATTTGCATACTTATTCTTGAATACCCAGTGGGTAACCAAGACAACTTTTCACCCTCCTTTTTTACCCCACCGCCTGACCTAATATATTTTCTGTACAAATCTATACCGTTTGACCGATCTGATTCAAATTTTGCATACTTTTTCTTTAGGTCCCAGCAGGTAACGAAGGTGACTTTTCCTCCTCCTGCTTTACCCCACCACCTCCCCTGTCAATTTTTTTTCCTTTTTTTTCATTGTATGACCGATCTGACCCAGATTTTGCATAGGTACTTATTCTTTAGGTCACTGCGGAATACATACATAGGTCACAATTTCCTCCTGAACATCCCATCCATCCCAGCCTAGATTAAATGGATACATTGTTTTTATTAGAGACTTAGTGAAATAAAGCAACCTTTGCGTCCCCCCAAACTTATTTTTAACTAAATCCTTAACCTGATCAACGCCGGATACGAACAGCTAGTTTTTAAAATAATCTGCGCATCTCACCAACATGCATCACATTATATTATGATGTTTTCCATTTCACCTGTAATTGTGCATGCGAACTGAATTCATCTATAAAACTATAAAACTATAAACTATAAAACTCAATGTCTGGCAGTTTGTCTGTCTATCTGTCTGTCTGTTCTCTATACAAATCTACACCGTTTGACGATTTGACTCAAATTTTGCATATTTATTCTTTAGGACTCGGCGGATAATATAGGCGACATTCCCCCCCCCCCTTTCCACCGCCCTGTCCCCACACATATTTTATATGCAAATCTGTACCGTTCGACCAATTGACACAAAGTTTGCATTCTTATTCTTCAGGATCCGGCGGGTAACATTGGTGACATTTCCCCCTTTACCCCTCCCCTCTCCCTGATATATTTTATATGCAAATCTGTATAGTTTTCACCAATTTGACCCAAAATTTGTATAATTGTTCGTTAGGACCCAGTGGGTAAGATAGGTGACTGTTTAACAATAATTATGTTCAAATATATTATGTTAATCGATTTTGACAAGAAAATAAATTGTTGTAACAGATTTTAATCGTAAACAAAAGCATTAAAAAAATATTTGTTGAGGAAAAATGTTGATTCAATTAGATGTTTAATTTAAAAAAATATGTAGCTGTAGCTGTAAATATATTTCACTTTGTGGGGCTTTATAGTGCGATATAATATATTCGTGTGTATCTATACCTTGGTTGGTATACAAATACATTTTTAGATGTTTTCTCAGTGGGAATTTTTTAAAGACATTTATGAAAGGTCTAACATTCCCACGTGCATGTTTGCAATTTTCAGTCAATTTGTCTTCTTCGTAAGGTTCTATGCAATTTTGTGTGAAATTTTGCATTTATTGCATACACTTTTTATATTTTATACTTATTTTTCTTCGTTACTTAACCAGCAGTGAGTCTGCCACCAGATGTAATTTGCCCCCATCATCGGGCAGCGGGAGAAGTCTAAATATGTTATATTATATTGTGTAATATGTGACAGGGGCGTGCAGTGAGAACAAGAAGCATGACCTAAGCATATATTTTGAAAAGAAACCAAAATAGGATATATATCTCGTAATATTCCGATTGACACGCACAGGACAAAGACTGTAAAAGCAGGGGTGATTCGTCAAATTTCACTTGCTGGCTTTGATACCAGGAACAGGTTGTAGAAAAGGTTGAAATAAAATACTGTTTAAACTTGATACTGGACCGAAGAGTAGAAGTGAAGAAAAACAAAGAGACTGCCTTTGCTCTTCAAAGACAGCCCTTTTATTTGATTTAACATGCTAGATCAAGCGTGTGTCAGCCAATCAGCGCATCGCCCATTTCGAGGGGCGCCCCATGCTCGCTTGAACGTGATACACGCTGGGTCAGATTTACATAATATTTTACAGAGAAAAGGCCTTTATCAGGGCCCCAAATATATTTGTTTTTATTTTAACATATAGATAAACATATTCTATACATACATAAAACATTAAAATTTAACATAAAATACACTGGCCGCAGCTTTACTATATGGAGGGCGTTCTTAAATTATTCCTGTTTGAAACAACGATAATTAACATATTTTTCAGATTTTAATATTTCATAATATCTATCATAATTTATATTTCATAATTTCTGTCAGATAAATATTTGATTTCAATTTTTTTTCTCAAATATTTGTTTAAATAAAAGTCATCCTTCTTGTTCTCACTGCAAACCCCTTATTTTTTAATTTTTTAAAATAGAGATGCGAACGTGGAAGATGTGTCACATCAATATTCTTACTAGTTTCAAATAGTTTCAAACTAAGCCAAATGCTTGTGCTATGAAAATGGGACTAACTTGCTCTATCAAACTAAAATATACATCTCATTATACGTGATATAATGAGATGTATATTTTGATTCGATTATTGTCTCCAAATTTATGTTTACATTTCAGTGCACTCCCTGCCATTCTATTTATAGAATGCTACATATGACTGAAGACAAGCGTAAGAGAATAAATACTAGGCAAAGAGTGAATGCAGAAAGAAGAAAGGATTAGAAGCTGTAGTGTATTCCCGCCTGGGAATACAGTGGTGGGGTTTTAGGTGGAGTAATACGCAGAAAGCATAATTACTCCAGTTTATTACAAGGATATGTTTTGCTGCCGACCGAGCGTACTAGAGCCCTAACTATACTCAGCGGGAACCGAGAATTCAAATCGGCCTGTGCGCCCCCATTTTATGTGCTCGCATCCCCCACTTGGGCCGCGGGTGGCGAGCACACAAAAACGCCACAGAAGCAAAAATGTTATTTTGCATATAACAAGGGCCACATGCTTGAATATGATATGATAGAATGTCAAATCAACAATTGATTTTGAAAGCACGTTTGTGTGTTTTAGAAGCAAAAAATCAAAAAAATCATTATTTACTCTTTATAGATTAATAATATATAGAGATAAAATTTATATAATTGCACGCTTAACTGCTATTGTATATGTATAATATTTCTATATTAAATAATATCTTAATGTTTTTAACAATAATTGCTCGCATTGCATGTTGCGTTTTTGACAGAGTTATAATATAGATCATTGTCTAGTTTATGTTGCCAACTGGTGGGGAGAGAAAATATTCCTTATTTTTTTATTAAATTATGATTCCATGCGGAAAAAATCTTCATGAGTCATTCTGACATGGTTTACATATCTAAGCACCTTGTTTCTTAAGAAATGTTCCGATGACCAAAATAAATGCTACTCATAGGGTGGGATGTCAGATGAGT
Source organism: Agrypnia vestita (assembly GCA_016648135.1). Classification (NCBI taxonomy): domain Eukaryota; kingdom Metazoa; phylum Arthropoda; class Insecta; order Trichoptera; family Phryganeidae; genus Agrypnia; species Agrypnia vestita. The sequence goes on along the minus strand of JADDOH010024617.1, from coordinate 2,438 downwards.
AGAAGGATGCGGTAAAACTTTCCCACCCAACTCAGAATTTTTTTCATATCTTTTTTTGTTTCAGTTTGTTTCTTAATGTGATTTTTTTATGTTTACAGGTTGTTGTCATTACTGGTGCAAGTTCCGGAATCGGAGAGGCTCTAGCTCACAGTTTTTATGCTCAAGGATGCCGACTGGTCCTCGCTTCAAGACGTGTCGATGAACTGAACCGAGTGAAAGCAGATCTCATGCGATTACATCCTGTGAGTGATCTTTTTTTGAATTAGCTTTAATTGAAACGAAAAAAACATATACAGTGAAACTCGCTTAATAAATAATAATAATTAATAAGTTTTCCCGCTAAATAAGTTTAAATTCTGCGGTCCCAAAAAGTCCCATATAAATCCCATATTTTTTTCGGCATAATACGTTTCCCGCTTATGTTGGTTTCTTGCCTAAGTCGTGAAAATATTTATAGCTGAACTCAATTTATTCATACAAATAAATCTTCATAATACGTTTTTCGGAAGACGAAATTTTGTTCAACATTCCTAAAAATGAAATATGGGCGCAATAAAAATTAAGTGGGTTTGGCGGCGTCACAAAATATCTAGCTGCTGAAAAAACCCTGTAGTATTTAAATAGGCTAATAAAATAATATTTAATAAATAAATTTATCCGGCGATTATTTACGATAATTTTTTCAAAATCAATCAACATCGGCGCAAAATAAATTTGCCTAAACGAAACTGTTTTCATTTTGGTTGTATTTCTTCGAGGAAACAATTGGTAATATTAATTACGTAATATCTCCTATTGTTTTCTAAGGTCGGCGTCACGCTAGGTGTATCTTCCGTCGCGTCTTTGACGCCGCGGAACACCGCTACTATACGGATCATCAATCGTTACGCCGCCGACGGCGGAACGCACGTTTCGGCGTCTGTTCATTTTCCCGCCCGCGGAACTTACGTCAACGTAAAATCGGTGACGTTGCGTCTCATGTTTTTGATTGCAACGCGCCACATACAGATGGTCCGCACGTGTGTTTGTTCTCCGCGCGGTCCGCCGTGGAATATAGTAGGTACAGTTGCCGGCAAACTTCTTGAAATTCTTTGGCGTAGTGGGGGAATGCGCAGAAGATAAAATTTGGGTCTCATTGGTGGAATGGTACATGCGCAAACGTCCCCCCACTACGCCGTAAAATTTCAATATGCTACTGTATGTGACGGCTAAATTCGGTTGCGGATTTGTTGCGACGTCAAAGGCGCGACGGAAAAAACGCGTAGTGTGGCGCCGACCTTAATGAGTTACAAAAAACGGATCTAATTTAATTCAGCAATAAAAAATACCACGAATTTTCTTCGCACCGAGAAAATATTAAATGAGTTTGAAATCCAACGTAATTAAAATAAAGAAAATCGTAATTAATCACAAATAAAAGGTCGTTACTCAAGGCGGTATGTTGAATGTACACCTAAATTATGTAGAAATCATCAAAAGGGATAAATGTTTAAAAGGAAATCAAATAGAATACTATTTACAAATGATTATTTTTTACAAATGTGCAATCTTTACCAAGTCAGGGAAGGTAGATACAGGTTGCTTTTTGTATTTTTTTCGTATTCGTGAGGTTTTTGATTTGTCAATATACACCGATTTATATTTAAATTTTTTGACAGTGCTAATTTTTTTTATAGTTTTGGTGGCTTTTATTATTTTCTGACCCTCAGGTACTATGTATTTACATAGGTAATATTTTACAAATGTTTATATTTACCTACTCAATTTTAAAAAATAAAATGTCCTCAAATTGTCATATTATATAAACGAAAATTTAATTAAAATACAAAATTAGAAAATGTAAATAATTTATGAAAATATTGAAATCACTGTTAATATGTTTTCATGCCGAATAAGTTTTTATTTGCTGGTCCCTTGAAAAACGTATTAAGAGAGTTTCACTGTATATTCAAAGTATTCTCACCCTATTTCTGTTCATTCCATTTTCAGACTGTTTGTACAGTGTTTAATTTCGTACATTAATATTATTATATATTTCCGTATTATAGTTGTGTGTATTATATATATTATATGTGTGTGTCTGTTATGATAATACGTGTTGTAGAAGTGATGCAAAATATTGTAAAAACTAGCATTATTTTCTCGTTACAAAGGTAACATGTTTGTGAAAAGCAGAATTCCAGATATCTCATAAAATAAGTTTGCCTGAAAAACGATTGAAACAAGAAAAACCAAGAGAACAAAGATCTCATCAAACCATAGCTAAAATCTGTTCACTTGCATTAGTGTGAGTTACAGTGCGTTTACAAAAAGTCATAACAGTATTTTTTTGAGTAAATGATAGACGCAAAAATATATATAAATTGTATTTTATTTTCTAAACCTAAAATAAGCATAGGTACATGTATTAGTAAAAAAAACCTTTTTTAAAATTAGTA